>PVJH01000299.1:0-361347 GCA_004026705.1 Nesogale talazaci | reverse complement strand
AGTTTTAAAGTCTGAGCATGAAATCTTCCTATTGTTTTAAATAGTGTTTTATTTACCTTGTTTTTTATTCCTTTCCATATAAAGTTGAGGATTAGTATTTCCATTTCTTTAAAGATTGTGCTGGCATTTTCATCCGAATTCCATTACATTTGTGAAGTGTTTTATGCTAGTGTTGGCATTTTTTTGTTTGTTTTGTTTTTTGGCATCACTGCCCTCAGGTCGTGTGAGTAGGAGGTCCAGCTTTTGCTCTCTGGAGCAGGAAGCTAGTGTTGGCATTTTAACCAATATATTTCATCTACCTACCCAGGAGCATAGTAGATCGTTTCATTTATATAATGTTTTTTATTTATTGTAGGAATATTTTGTAGTTTTTGTTTCTCTGGTAAGATTTATCCTGAATACTTATATTTATAGCAGTTATTATAAATGATATTGTTCTTTTAATACCATTTTGGTGTCATCTTCAACCTACAAGAATTCAGCTGTTTTCTGTATATTGATCTGACAGCCTGCTACACTACCAATTTTTTTCAATTAGTTTCAGTAATCTTTCAAATGAATTTTTGGGATTTTTCTATATATAGGATTATACCATATGATATTAAAAAGATTTTCATTTCTTCTGTGCCAATGTGCATGCCTTTAATAACTTTTAGATAAGTTACAGATTGGTGAAGACTTCCATGACTACATTAAATTAGAGTGGTAATAAAAAGCAATTCTGTCTGTTTTTCAAGAACCAATTTCTTATCTTTTTTATTTTTTTCTATATATTCAAATTTTTCTAATTCATTTATTTCTGCCCCCAACTTTATCATTATTATTACTATTATTATTATTATTGCTTGTCATCTAGCATATGAGGGTTTGTTTTGCTGGTCTTTTGCTAATTGTTGTAGTTTATGTGTTATTTTAATTATTTCTGCTTTTAGTGTGTGTACTTATTGGTGTAAATTTTCCTCTGACTACTCCTTTTGCTATGTCCTAGAGATTTTGATATGTTGCATTCTTGTTCATATTTGTGTTAAAGAATCATTGACTTGCATTCTCTATTTCTTCTTTTTTTTCCAGTAGTCTTACACTAAAGTGTTTTCCAATTTAATTTTTGGTGGTTGACTGGTCCTATGTTTGATTTTTAATTTTATGGCATTCTGAGCTGAAAAAAATAGTTTTTAGCTAAATGTTTTTTAATTTATTGATGCTTGCTAAAATGTGACCTATTTGGAGTGGAAGCTATGAGCACTAGACAAAATGTGAAATATACTTCCCCCCCCCGAAATGGATTCTTGTTTATATTAGCAAATCATTTTATTGGAGATCTTATAGCTCTTATGACATCAATTGAATCAAACTCATTCGCACATATGTTGCCATAATCATTTAACATTTTCTTTCTGCTTGAGCCCTTGGTATTAACTCCTCTTTTTTCCTTCCCTCCCTCACCCTCATGTAACCCTGATAAATTATGTATTATTATTTTCTTTTGGGGGGGGCATCACTGCCCTCAGGTGGTGGGAGCAGGAGGCCCAGCCTTTGCTCCGTGGAGCTGGAATTGAACCTCCATCCCAGTGGGCTGCAGTCCCGCGCACAACCACTACGCCACCGGGGCTCAGCCAGCATTATTATTTTCATATGCTACATGACCCACTGTCTCCCTTCACCCATATTTCTGTTTTCATCCCCCTCGGGGTGAGTTATATGTCAATCATTGATGATGTTCCCCATTTCTTCCCCATCTCCCCCTACCCTCATGGTATCACTACTCCCATTGCTGTTCCTGAGGTGTTTATCTGTCCTGGGACCCATGTGTTGAAATCTCTCATCTGTTAATAGTACACATGCTCCAGTCCAGCTGGATTAGTAAGGTAGAAGTAGGGTCATGATGGTGGTGGTGGGGGGGAGCATTAAATAACTAGAAGGATGTTTTGTGTTCCATTGGTGCTAAACTGCAAGCTGACTGAGTGACATATACTTTTGCAAGTGAAATATTCTGTACATGTGTAAGAGAAAATGTTGATTGAATTGTTTAGATCATCTGTATCTTTGTTAACTTTTTTCTAGTTGACTGATCCTTGCTTAATAGTGATGTGTTGGAGTTTTCTAGAATTACAATATTGTGGACTATTTATTTAATCATTTCTGTTAGAATTTGATTAATGTATTTTGAAGGTTATTTTCATTTGGTGCATATACTATAATTATAGTTATGTTCAGTCAAACCTTTCATGATTATATTTTTTACCATTGTCTTTTACTTCAGTGTCTTGTTTGTCATAGATTGATATTGCTACTCCTGCTTTGACTGTCATTAGCCTGATACATATTTTTATATCCTTTGATTTTTAGTGTATATTTCTCTTTATATCTAAGGTGTGCTTTTTCTAAGCTGCACCTTATCCATGTTTCCTTATCCATTCTGTTACTCTTTGTATCTTAACTAGTGAATTCTATCCATTCAAATTCAAGGTTATTATTTGTAAGTATGATTTTTGGTGTCATTTTAATATATTTTATGATACTGATTTTAAATTTCATAATGTTTTGTGATGTTTTTCTTTTGTTTATAGGTCATTGTTTTTATTCTCTCATTTTTGTTTTGTTTTTTTATCTTATTTCTTAACTTACTTATAAAATTTTCATTCTTGTTTTCGACTTTATCTTTTAGGGTTGTTAGTTTTTGTGACTTCATTCAAATACAAAAGGTTGTCTTCTTTTGTGAATGACTCAATGTCTTCCCCATTCAATCATTAATCATCTACACTGTTTCTCATGTGTGTTTCTTTCTCACTGGGGAAATGTTTTCTGAGATTCTTCATTTTATTTCATATAATTCTGGTTCAGTTTGCAAATTATTTGAGTAGTGTAATTTTGTCATAATAATGTCTTTTCTCATAACTAGGTTAATGTTATGGATTCTGTTTCTAAATAATTCCTTTTGATAATCTTTTATTAATGTAGTATTGTTTCACAAACTCTTTGTTGTATGTTACTGAGAATGATTTAATTTCTCCATCATATTTTAGAGATAATTTTGCTGGGCCTAAGATTCTTGGTTGGCAGCTCTACCCACTCACCCACCTCCATGTAATGAGTGTATTAGTCCATTGCCTTATATTTTCCATCCCAATCAGTTTTTATAATGTAAAATTTCACTTGTATGCAATCCATAATCTAGACCCATAGAGGTTGGGTGACCCCCTGAACCTATTGCCTTGAGACAAACCATAAATGTTCCCTAACATTATTTTAAAGCCACATAACAGTTTAGCATAATTGCTAAAATATGACTGCTTTGAACATTATGCTCATTTAAGATTTATCTGTCCGTGATCAAATTGGCAGCATCATTTAAAAATATTAGATTGGAGCTTTAGAGAACAGTTGATGTTAACAGGAAGGAAAAACTCATAAAAGTAAGAAGAGAATGCTTGCACAACATAAATATAGTCAATGTCACCAAATTGTACATGTATAAACTATGGAAATGAGCTATGTTTTACTGTGCAGATTTTAAAAATCTATGGCTTCCTATTTAGTTCAACCTTTAGTTCCTCTGATACTTGCTGTGTCTAGGACTTTGGTGACAGAAGACAGATCTAGCATAAATGCAAACCATCTACAATGAACTGAGCTGCTATGTCTGAGTAGTTTAGCATAGTTCTGTCCTGGTAAATAATTTATAGAATGAGCACATGGGGGCTTTGAAAAGTTGGAGAATAGCTGAATAAAATCCCATTCTTTTAGATCTCCTGAGATTTGGAGGTCAGCCTGGCCTTATGACTACTGAGAGGTTTCAGAGCAGTATTTTGGTATGTACTTAGTTATGGCTGGAAACCTGACTAGAGGGCAGCAAACCAAGTGTAACGTGCATGTTGATTGCAGTGCAGACAGCTGAGGTAAAGTTGAGGGCCTTTGTTATGGATCCAGCCAAATCATAAAGCCAGACAGCTCACTTGAAGTCTAAAGGGTGATGAACAGAGTTAGTTGAGTTATCAGGAATGTGCTCAAGAGTTGGGATAAGAAGGAGGGTGTGCACAACCTTAAAACATCTATTTTGCATACTTCAAAAAATTCAAAAGAACTCTCCACCTTTTGAAATATAAGGACCTCTATTGAGAATAAAACAATTCTCAATATAGTTGAAGCCCCTGTGCTTTCCCTCATTGTGTCCTTTTCTTTCCTCCCAATGGTATTCACGATAAATGCCCTAGCATTTTCCTATACATGTGGTCATTGTTGTTGGGTACTGTACAGTTGGTGCGAACTCATAGTGACCATATTTACAGCACAATGAAACATTACCCTCTTTTGCACCATCCTCATAATACTTATTTTGTTTGAGCTCATTATTACAACCACTGCTTCAATCTACTCTCCTATGGTCTTTTTTTTTTTTTAACGTTACCTTCTACCTGAGCAGGAATTTCTTCTCCAGGGGCTGGTCCTTTCTGATGACATATTCAAGGAATGTGAGGTAAAGTGCCACCCTTTTTACTTCTAAGGAGCATTGGTGCTATGTTCCTTTCAGAATAGATTTGTTTGTTCTTCTTGTAGTTCATAATACTTTAAGATTCTTTGTCAACACTATATCTCCAAATATATCAATTCTGTGGTCTTCCTTACTCATTGTCTAACTTTCACATACTTAATCATATATATTCCTAAATAAGATATCATATCATTACAAATTATAGCTTTTAATATTTCGTTGTTTTTTTAATGAAAAAAACATTTTATTAGGGGCTCGTACATCATTTTTCACAATACATAAATAAACATACAGTGTGAAGCATCTTTGCACTTCGGCTGCTGTCATCATTCTCCAAACATTCACCTTTTCCCTTGAGCCCTTGGTATTGGCTTTTCCATTCTTTCCCCTGTTTCCCTGCTCTCTCCTCCCCATCAACCCCCAATATTTTATAAATTATTATTGTTCTGTCATATCTTACACTGCCCGACACCTCCCTCAACCCAGCCCGTTGATGCCTGTCCTCTAGACAGGAGCTTATGTGTATATCCTTGCAGTTGGTTGCGTCTCTCTACCCCACCTTCTCTCCACCTATCCAGCAGTTCCAATCTAACCACTGGTCTGAAGGGGCTTATCCATCTTGGTTTCCCCATGTCTCCAGCTCCCCTTTCTACTAGTGTACCTTCTCCAGTCCATCTGGATTTGTAAGGTAGAGTTGGGACCATGATGGCTGGGGGCAGGAGGAAGGCTTCAGGAACTAGAGGAAACTTGTATGCATCATCACTGCCCGGTTGAACCTTGACTGGTCTGTTTCCTCCCCCTGACTCCCCTATAAAGGGGTTACCAATTACCCACCAGTGGGCCTTAGGTCCCCACCCTGCTCTCCCCCTCATTCATAAAGATGTGATTCATGTTCTTTGATGCTTGATACCTGCTCTTTTCGGCCCCTCTTGATCACACATGCTGATGTGCTTCTTCCATGTGGACTTTGCTGTTTCTGCACTGAAGGGCGACTCGATTATCTTCAAGTCTTTGAGACTCCAGACATTCAATCATTTGGTGGCTGGGCACCATCATTACTTCTACTCTGTTTGCCTCTGTATCCATTTGTCTTCAGCGTGATCGGAAGTCAGTTGGTCCCTTGATTTTGCTTTTTGTTCTTTGATGCCTGATACCTGATTGTTTTAGCGCCTTATGATTACACAGGCAAGTGAGCTTCTTTTATGGTAGTTTTTGTTGCTCCTGAGCCAGATGACTGCTTGTTTCTACTCAAGCCTTTAAGACTCCAGATGCTGTATCTTTTGATAGCTGGGCACCATCAGTTTTCTTCATCACTCTTGCTCATGCTCCCACATGTCCTCAGTGGGCACCTTGGGGATATGTGCACACTGTGATATGTGTTTTTTTCCCCGTTTGATGCCTATTGCCTAGACCTTTCACCACAGTGTGGCCACGCTGGCTGTTGTGCTTCTGTGTGGGTGTGATCTCTTCTCAAGTAAATAGTCTATTGTTTATCTTCAGGCTTTTAAGACCCCAGACGACATATCCTTTGATGGCTGGGCACCATCAACTTTCTTCACCACATTTGTTTGTGCATGCATTTTGCTTCAGTGATCATGTTGGGCCAGTGAGCCTCAAGGAATACCAGATTCATAGAGCAAAGTGTTCTTGCACTGAGGGAGCACCAGGGTGAAGGTCCAAGGTCCACTTGCTACCCTAGTATTTGACCTATAGATATGTTCTTAAATTTATTCCGACTTCATAATAGATAGTTGTATTTATGTATGGACATACCTATGTTTAGACCTCTGCCAGTGCCCTTTGCCTTGTAGCTCTTCCCTCTATTTCCTTCCATCTCCCTCCTGTCCCACCATCATGTTCCACCTTCTTTGGCATTTCAGTGTTTCCTCACTGATTCATTGTCCTTGCTTAATCCCAACTAGGCCTCCCATACCCCCCTTTCCATCGATTCCAGACCACTTGTTGCTCCCCCTCCCCTGTCCATGTGTTTGTCCACACCCCCGTCTCCTCCTCTCTCTTATGCCCTGAGAAATCGTCAAGACCTGTCATTCTTTACTCCTGACTCTCTGACCACTAGTACTCCCTTCTTGATTCAGTTCAGCTTTTTTTCTTGTTTGTTTGTTTGTTTTGAGGGGGGGGGTCAGTCAGCAGCGCTTCCTCACCATGTGACTCCGGAAGTGTCCTGTGTCACTGTCTGCTTCAGTAGGGAGCCAGTGTGCCCCGTTTCTTTTGTGGTTTGCCCAGTCCTTTCTGTGGCGCATTGGGTCTCCAGAGGGATGTATTCCTCTGAGCATCAGGTGTCGGCATGGAGCTTGGACCAGCTCTCTTTCTCTTCCTCCCTTCTTGTAGCTTTTAGTATATGTTTTAATCAAGCTGCATAAACCCTTCTGTGACTTATATTTTCATTCAGCACTATGTTTGGGAGATAACACGCAGCAGCATGTAGCACGAGTTTGGACTTCACCAGCAGTGCTTTCTATGCTGTGGTACTAGGTGGGCGCAAGAAGGGAGCTATTGAAGGGCCTTGTTCTGTTGTGAGTTTAGTGTCCGGAAGGGCCCTGATTTTATCTCAAAATCAGTTGCGGTGCTGGGCCCCAATGACGTAGTGGTTGTGCGCGGGACTGTGGCCCACTGGGATGGAAGTTCAATTCCAGCTCCACAGGAGCAAAGGCTGGGCCTCCTACTCCCACCACCAGAGGGCAATGATGACCCCCCCCGAATAAATAATTAAAAATCAGCTGCAAGAATGGTGATGGGTCATCACTGACAGAGGAAACTAACTATAGTGGGAAAAACTAAATTTGCAAATAAGTAATGTTTCATGGCATCCAACACACAGTAAGTATTTAATAAAGGCATTTTTAATGATTGGTAGTTTGGGTGTTGTTGTGTTAGGTATAACATTCTTAGAAAAAGTGAGTACTTTTACTGTTGATCTTGGGGAAATGACTGAATTAATTTTTCTCTCCTTTGTTTCCTCTGCCTTTCTAGTGTTCTCAGAGTTCTGTCTCAGCAGATGTGATTCTGACACTATAGCTTTCTGAAGGTCTGGAATTGAGAATCATCATTAATGGAACTCACTTGCTATCTGACTGTGAAGATCTTTTTCAGTTAAAACTATAATGATTTTCTTGGAATGTAGTCCAAGTGTTGCCTGTATTTTGGTTAGGCTGAAAAAGTATCTATTGGCAATTCTGCAGACAACTTACAAGAACCATTCAACAGAGACATATCGAATCACCTTGAATTGATTAGCGATACCTGAAAAAATTGTGAATATTTATTCACATTTTGGAGCATTCATTCACTGCTTTCATAACCACCGCTGAAATACCATGTCCAAAAACTCGGAGTTCATCAATCTGTCATTTTTATTAGATCATGAAAAGGAAATGATCCTGGGAGTCCTAAAGAGAGATGAATATTTGAAAAAAGTGGAGGATAAGAGAATAAGGTAATATTTAAAAAAAATATTTTTTGTTCTCCTGTACTGCTTTCTGCTTGTTTGAACCAATTTATGTCACACATGGGACAACTGTAACTGTGCTGATGACAGTGGATAATGACTGAATAAACACATCATATTAGCTAAATTATTAGAAAATCTCCTTGGCACCTTACCATTTAGCCAGATGGGATTGTGGAATTGAGATCATAATAAGATGTTGATGTGACTGTTCATCTGCTAGTAAGAGTATAACTAGTAATTGAGTGGAAGGACTTCTCAAGCTTGAGTATGTGCTCTGACACATACTAGTTGTGTGTGTGAATTGAGCACACCATTGAGCTTCACTGTGTCTCAACTTCCTTATAGGTAAAGCAAAGATAATAATAGACCCGCCTCATGTCAGTGTTGTTTTGATTAATGAAGATTTGACATAATGCACTGCCCAGCATGTAAGTGCCCAATAAATGCTAGCTATGAATTATTTAGAATGCCTTTATCAGATCAATTTTACTGGGGATTTGCCTCCATATAGTCGGTAGAAGAGGGAGATATGGAAGGCGAAAAGTTTGTGTTGTGTTTCAGAAATGACTTGGATGTCTTGAAATCTGTTTTCATTTTGCATGAATAAAATTAAAAAATACAGGTGCAATGGAGATCACTTCAGTTGGTGAGAGGAATGACCTTTAGCTGATTCCCTTTGCATGACTTGAACTATCATTTCAGCTGTCAACAATTCTAATGAATTACATCATCTGCTCTAAATGATCAGAACATCATTTTGATTAGTTACATCATCTGTTCTGAATTGCCCCAGTATCATTCTGATTGCTTTTAAATATTCGTTCTAATTGGTTGCTATCTTTACTGTGCTGGTAGTTAAATACAAGGAGGCCTCCAAAAGTTCGTGGAATACAACCCTGAGACCAGAAGTGCTAGTTGGTGTTCAGTTACAGCTGCCACTTGCTCTGAAATGGATCACATTAGAAGGTACTAGATAGAATGGGGGAACATAATGTGGAGAACAATTGAATATCATAGAAGGGACCAGGCTTACTGATTGAATGGAGCACGATGGAACCTCAAAGACTAAAACCATTAGTCAGCTATTAGGTCTGGCACTAGTCATGCTCCACGGTTCAATAGGACTATAAATGGCACAAAAGCATTCATGAGAGTTGCAAAACTTAGTATAATCAATCACTTAAGTTCAGATGGACAACATTTACTCAAGAGGACAATTCAGATGGCTTAAGAGGGAAGGAGCAATGGAAACATGAAACGCAGGGAAGTGGGGTACGGGATTACAATGGATGATTTGAAACAAAATGTGTGTGCATTGTTGAATGTAGAAGAGATGATCTGCACTATAAACTTTCAACCAATTCACAATAAAAAGTTTTTAAAAAATCGTGGGAAAATCCATCAGATTTTAACTCCATTTCCATAAACCTTTTGAAGGCCCCTCATATATTTAGTTTGAATATCACCCCTGAAGAAACCAAAATAAGCATTTTCCTCCTGAGTCACTTGCAAGCTGTGTGTCATTGTAGCAACGATGGGGAAACTTCTTATCACATACTTTTTTTTCACGTCATGCAGAGAGACCAGTCCTTGAAAGATGACAACATACTTTATAAAGTGAATGGTCATGGGAGAAAAGCAAAAAGGAGGCACTTAAACGCGATGTATTGACAAAGTGTGGATAACACTGGGTTCAAGCATAGAAATGGTTGTGAGTGAGGTGCAGGATCACGCAGTGTTTCCTTCTGCTCCGTAGAATGCCAACACCACGGCGCCCCAATGCTATCAAACACCAATGTTCATTTTACTGCAGGGGAACACTTGTTATGAGTTATCTGGACATTTTGCAAACATCTTCAGTGTGTCTAAAGAAAATAGGTTCCTTAGAACTGATGAGACATTGAAGTGTTTTTATTGATGATTATTTAATATTAGAAATCTAAGCTATTTCTTTCCATTAATATAAGATATTCAACCAATCCTGAAGAAGCAAAGGATTGTGCTTTTTCTAGGACCATATGGTAGCTTCTTAGACTGCTAACCACAAGATCCACAGCTCAGATTCAGTCTCTCCTCAGGAGAAAGAGAAAGCTTTCTGTTCTTTAAAGAGTTACAGTCTCAGAAACCCACAGAGGCACCTTTACTCTGTTGACTGGGTGGCAGTGAGTTTGGCGTTAGAGGGCTCCATAACATGGTAACAAAGTTACAGGAATTAAAACGAAAAAAACGGATCATCACACAATCTATGATGGTCTAGAATTCAAGTGGTCGTGAAATGCTGTTAATAATTTTAAGAAAATCAGAAATTATAATTTTGCATTCATTTGTCCTGTTATGAATTTTTTTGATTTTTCTAATGTACTACAATATTTATATTGGTTATCAGAAATATTTACTAATTATTGATGAAATTCTCAGGACAATTAAACATCACTTCATTCAGGAAGAAATAATTTAATAACAAAATCCAGGAAAACAATAAATAAAACTTGCTTCGGAATGTTTGCTTTTGGCTATCTCTATAGCATTTAGCAATAATCAATTATAGCCTCCTTTTCTTTCGCCCATCTCTTCTCCTCTTGTCATTTTTCCTTATTCCTTATAAAGAAATGGAGACAAATTGTGGAACATGCAGCAGAGCTATTAAGAATAAAAGGCCTCTTTAAACTTATTTTTTCTGATCATAGAGGAAACACAAATATATCCAACAGACATTTTTCAAGAAAATGTATTGTTTTTTTCAATACTGATACTCTTGTTAAAATATAATACAAAGGCTAATATATATTCAGGTAGAACTGTATCCTCCAAATAGCTGTCCCTCCAAGAGGAGAGAAAAAGGGGCCTCACTGGATCTGGTGAGCAGAAGTGGCATAGTGCCAGGACTCTGAATCTCCAAGGCCACCCTAACGAGGATTATATAACAGGGGCTTAGCAAGCAGGAGGGAGCACACTGTAAACAAGACTGTAATTAAAATCCACCTTACCAAAGTTTCACTTACCCCAAGCAAATCAATTCATACTCACATCGACCCCAATGGACAGACAGAACTATCTATCCCTGTGCACTGCTGAGGCTATGAATGTTTATGAGAGCAGAGAGCATCATTTTTTCTCCTGTAGAGCAGCTGGTGTGCTCAAACTGCTGACCTTGTGGTTAGTAGTTCAACTCATAACTCACTATGCCCACCAGGGGTCCCTATTATCTACCCTGTAAGCCCAGCTTTCAAAATTAAGTGTGCCCCTCCCTCACCCTTTGAAAAGTCTCTGGGAGCTTCAGGCCAGAGGCAGGTGGACAATTGAGGGAGGCCTTCTGTTGCATTTTGTTCTGTTAATCATCAGGTTGTGTTACATTCATGGACTTGCTCATCCCGGGTCAGCCTGACTCGCTCAGATAGTTTTGACACAGAGAATGATATTTGCTCGGCTGACAGTTTTCTCTTACAAAAATAATGTACTCTCTCTGATAATTTTGACACCAATTGTGATTTTTGTTCTGATGACAGTTCACTTTTAGAAAGAATTTACTCCCTTTTAAAAAATCTCATAGTTGTTACAAGAGACATGTGACTCTTTTTCTACATTCAGGCAATAGCCCTTGAGGGTGAGGGCTGGCTAATAATTACCCTAGGGGACAGAGTGAACGGAGCCACCATGGTTACAAAATCAAGTTGTATCAGCTCTGCCCGGGCTTTAGCTTCCTATATAAAATTAGTTTCTTTTTTCTGATAGAAACAGAAAAGAGAACGTTGGCTGGCTTCTGAGATTTTCAGCCTAGCAAACCCAATTGAGTCAGAAACGACTCAATGGCAGTGAGTTGGACCTATGTAAGATGGATTCTAACTATGATCTTGCTTGCTGCTGGGGCACTTATGCTTGCTAAGCCACTGTTATGTAACGATTTCCAGGATAGCCTTGGAGGTCCAGAGACAAAACAACACTGGTAATGTTGTTGCAAGATTAAATACATTAATGTCATAATGAGCTTAGCATACTGGTGGCACAGAGTGAGCACTCAATAATTTCTGGCTATATTCATTATCCCTATTGATTTGCATTGTCAATTTACTAATTATAATAGACACTGTTAGTGCTCCATTAGTTGTACCAGTGTCCTCTAAGTGGTGTCCCTGGGTGAGGTAAAGGATTAAACACTTGGCTACTAACTGAAATACTGGTGGGTTCGGTCCACCCAGGGGTTCCTTGGAAGAAATACCTAATCCCCTTGCCAGCTCTCTCTAAAAAAATCAAACAAACAAACAAAAATACTGAAAACTCTGTGGGGAAGCACCGTTTAACTTTGACCCACATGGAATCAATCTGAGTATGAGTCAACTTGATAGCAACTGGCTTTTGCTTTTTGATGCATAAGAACTTACTCTTACTACCTATCCCAGAGGTGGTACCATTGGGTGAGTGGAGTTGCTCATAAGATTGCATCATCACTACATGTGCCAGGTAAACTTGAGGTTATCTTCCTACTTATCAAGTCAAGGCCAATGACCCACAGGTTCAGGAACCCCTTTACTCCAGGGAGGGCACATTTCACAATGCAATTGATGCTTCAGAGCTCCCGTGGGATCTAGCTGAGACTGAACTTCACCTTGAAATCACATGTTGGCTGAGCTCGTCTTGCTCTCCCTGGCCCTGCTCATCTGCCCCTTTGTGGGCATGTCCTGTGAGCACCCCTTCACCACATCACTTGCACACAAATCCACTTCTGAGTCCATTCCTTCAAAACCCAACCTGAAGCACAAATAAAACATGTTATGGAGAAGGCTGCTATTGAACAAAATTAGTGTCAAGGGTAATATATAGTAACTCTAATATTCAAGTATTTGAGGTCCATTTTAACCACAAGTTGTGGCTTTTCCAGTATTTTTATCATACACATTAATGTTTATTAGATAGTAAATAAAAAATGCTTAGGTAGTCTTCCTTTCTGTTGACTTTTATCCTCTTCTTGTCTGATTTTTTTTCCTTTTTATTAGCAGCTTGAAATACAATCTAAATCAGTTCAGAGCAAGTTGATTCTAAGGCAGAAGTCTACATAACACCAACATTCTGGAAGCATGTTTTGAATTACCTGATTTATATTAAATGTCATCCTATACTCTGAGAGAAAGGCACAACACACTAAAAAGAGAACTTGAATTAGGGAAAAATTGTACATTTGGTTTTATCAAGCTCAAGTCGAAAGCTAACTTCCCCTTCAACTAGGAATATAGGCAACACACCACAGTAACAGAACCTGCCGACCTTCTAACTTTGTCAACAGATATCACATTAAAAATGAAACACACACCCTCAAAATACTACTTATTTTGCACTACTTTTGCACTTTTGTACTTTTGCACTACTTCAAGATGATGGTAATTATTAAATATGCCACACATGATTTAAAAAAAAACAGCTGGCAACTGCTGCATAGATTTATGAAGATACCATGTGTATCAGAGTAGAACCGAGCTCTCGAAAATGTACAGGCCCTGAGTCCATTCTGAGTCTTAGTGACCCAATAGGACAGCGTAACACTGCCCCTCCGAGTTTCTGAAACGAAAAATCTTCACAGAAATAGAAAGTCTCATCTTTGATCCCATGGAGAGTGTGGTAGTTTCAACCTGATGGCCTGTGGTTAACAACTGAATGGGTAACCCACTAGACCAGCAAGGCTCATATGTGCATGATTACATTACTTCATAAAAATGTATATTTTGATAACTATTTCAGTATAATTGCTTTTCTTGATAAACTTGAGTGATTTAGCTTATGCAGACAAAAACATAGCTTTGAGAGCGCACATATAAGGCTGGTCAGATTTGCTAGGGATATATTCCCATGTATTGAAAAGCCCCACTTGGAAAATGACTGCTCTCAGGTGACTGCTATTCCAAAGTTATGGAATTGGTCTTTGTTTGAAATTTAGTTTGAATCTCTTTCTTTGAGGATGCTCAATGCACAGTGGCCTAGAACTACCAAAGATTCACTATTGTTATGGTCTCTTTGATTTTTAAGGACATGTATTAGTCTCGCAGGCCTGGTTCTCCCTTTGTAGATGAGTGCTATTGAGAGTTTTGCCCTCTTACTAACCTTCATTGTTCACGTAATTAATGTCCAGTCTGCAGTAAACAGCAACGGAGGGAGGTATTTGATATCTTTTGGTTTCTTTGTTGCCACAAATTTAGAGCCACGCAAACCTCCATCCGCTCTCCTCCCTTTCCTATTCTGACAGCAACTATCCCTTCCAGACCATTCTACATCTATGCCGGTTCCATAATTTGGTGCAATGTCCACACAGAACTCACAAAGAATATTCACAACTAATGGGGTCTTTTAGAGAAGTTAATGGGTTGCCCCAAGTCAGAGCAGCAAACAGCAAGGATAAATCATTGTCCCCTCAGCCAGTTGCCAAGCCATTCTCTGACTTGTATTTAGTCTCTTAGTCATATGGTCCATTGACCCTTGCCATGAAACCCACTCACCTATCACTCTGTTCTGCAGTTCCATAGTCTCCGGACAGATTAGGAGAAGGTGCCCATAATCTCGGTGATGCTGCTGTAAGTCTCTGTGATACTGCTGGTCTTCATGACCTTCACCATTTTATACAGCAATTTTCATTGTGCTCTTCCAAGGTGCTCAGGGTTTCACCCTTCTCTGTGTCTGCTTCAAGGATGGCTCATCTTTATAGCTAGGGGGTAACAGTGAAAATTGACAAATCACCTTTCTTAATGTTATGCACGCCCTGTTTACATAGCCCCACCTAGTTTTTTGGTAGAAGTCAGAGACTAGGGTGGAAGCATCATATTAAGAAATTTCACTACAGAGTCCCTTAAAATATTAATCCTTACAACACGGCAACTATTCATGTATTGTGGCCTGAAAAAAAGTGACATATGCATGTATAATTTCCATTTCTCAACAGTGTTTTAATTTCCATACCATTGGATAACTTAGTGATACTATCAAAAGAACTACTTTATACTCCATGGGGATAATTTATAATGGTCTGTATTATAAAATGACAATGACCTCTCTAAAGTGAACCCGGGACATAAATAAACCATAGATATACACTTAATTGTAGCCCTAACCTAAGAACAATTATTTTTGATGACATGGCCCCACGTGATACTCACGCTCATGAAGAGCTAAATGAAGCTATAGCAAAATGTGGTGAAGAAACCAGATGGCACCCAACTCTCAGAAAGAATGACATCTGGGGTCTTCAAGTTTGTCTTCAAATACGCAGCCAAATAAGTGAAACATCAACCAAATCCACATAGAAGAACCACACTAGCCCATGTGACCCAAGGATTGTAAAGGATAAAATCCAAATTCAGAAGAGGGAATGGTATCAGAACTTAAATTCTGACATCTTGTTTGTTTTGGATTACAAGCATGAAGCCTCTGGTGAATTCCCTGTGATCATAGTCCAGTGAGGTGAATAACCTTGCTATCAAAAGCACTGCAAAGTCTACTATGGCAGATGTCATTAGATTAAAATGTAACTCCGTATCACTTGATCTCCTTTTGACCCATTTCAAAGCTACTTCAGCTTTTAATATTTTCTGCCTTCTTTTCAATGATTTTTCTGTTTTATTTTGTAATGTTGTTGGTTTTGTTTGTTTCCTGTTTTTGTTTTATATTATTTTCTATATATGAAAATCTAGAATAGGTGGATTTATAAAGACAGTAATTGATTTAATGATTACCTAGGGGCATGGCAGAGGAATGTTGGGGAACGGGAGCTAACAATGAATATGAAGAGAAAATGCTATGAAATTGATTATTAAGCAAATTACACAATTTTTAATATTACTGAATGATTAAATTTTATGATATGTGAATTGTATGTCAAATAAACAATTTTAAAATGTTAAGATCTCTAGTATAGAAGCTCATAATCTACTGAGGAAAACAGATATATGACCAGCTAAGGACATCACTGAACTTAGCAAAAAGTAGAAGCATAATTCAGTAGATTGTTGTCTCAGGATTTATGTGAAATTTGCACTAGCTCCTATTCCCGTCCTTTTTGTGATGCTCATAGTTAATGCTGATGTCACATATGTGCTTCTGTTGAATTCTTTCTCTTCTCTTGCATCTCACTACTTCTGCTTATTCTTTACTATGTCTTTGCCAGAGCAGACAAGGAATTCAAGCCCCTTTCTTGATTTCCTCTGAAGCCATCAGCAAAAAGAATTTCTTCACAGAGATTTCTACCACAGCAAATGTCGGTGCCAGCTATTACAGTAATCATTTTACATCATACAGTGATACACTGGTATTTTGTGGAAGCCTAAATGAAGAAGTAATTAATCATTAATTAGATACAAAGGAAGGAATGGTTTCACAGAGGAGGTAACATTTGAGCATGGTCATGAAAATGTGAAAAGGGTTTTGACAGATGGACAATATAGGTCAGCTACGTTTTGGCTGTTTATCAGTAACCACCTGTGGATTCTCCTAATGGGTTTCAGAAGGCAAAGGAAGTCCCATTAAATTCTTAAGAATGATGGAGGTTACAATGAATAAACAGATCTGAAGTGCACGTAAATTGAAATTCTGGAGGATACTGTGGACTCATTTGTTTGAGCTGGCTGCCCTTATAGATGAAGAAAATTGACTTGGTAGAATCCCAAAATTGTCTTTGTTCATTTAAATATTTAGGTCTGATGCCCAAATGTGTTTCAAAGTCTAAGAAGCCATTGAAGTTCGGCAGTAGTTAGTGTGGGAGGGACCTCTGAATATTCTGCACTCAGAAGTCAATGAAAAGCCTGATAATTATTTCCAGGTATGAATTGTAGTAGAAGAAAAGTCTGGTAATCTGCTTTATAAAGATTCCAGCCAATTAAACTCTTTGTGAAAGTTCCACATATGGTTCCTGTGAGCCAGAATCAGTTCCATGACACACAACAACAACAACAACAACAACAACAAAAACAACATCAATCATAGTCTGGGAGAGTGTTTCTGTCTACTCACAGAGCATTCTCACGTCATTCATGAAGCTCAAATATATTCATTCTTCTCCTTCAGACCTGATAGGAAGGCAAAGTAGTAGATTGCTAGCCTTGAGTCTGACAGCTAGAGAATAAGTGTATTTTATATTTTCTCTTCAGAGTTCAAGTCACTTAGATTTATTGATGGCTTTTATGCAATACAGAAAGAGGGAAGGACTGTTGTCAAGGAAATTAAGCTAAAACAGTGATTGCAATTGGGAAAGATAATCTAACAATTGAGAAGCACAGATATAAGAAGTCTTTGTTGGTTATTTTTGCCTTCTTCAAATATTGTAAGAACTGAGACTAACTTAAAATGATGTATCGTTCATAATATATACCCCAAATATTTTCATGAAAAATTCTTACTCAAGCTTCTTCACTTAGAACAAATCATCTTAGATATCTATTTATAAAATTAGCTAGTATAGC
Organism: Nesogale talazaci; assembly: GCA_004026705.1. NCBI lineage: Eukaryota > Metazoa > Chordata > Mammalia > Afrosoricida > Tenrecidae > Nesogale > Nesogale talazaci. Next base: position 343,955 of record PVJH01000299.1, on the reverse strand, counting down.
ATAGCTCTAAACTATAAGTGAGTATTCATTTCAGCAGTTGATTTGTGAACTGTTCATTATTCAAATGGGATGCCATTTCAATGTGGCCTCTGTATCAGTTTATCAGGGCTGGCATAACAAAGTACCACCAATTGGGTGGCTTTTATGCAGAGAGAGTTATTATCTCACAGTTATGGATGTTGGTAATCAGAGTTCAGGAAGTTATCAGGCCTGTTCTTTGGCTAGCAGTTTCCCTCTGTGTTTCTCTGTATCTATTCTCTTTCATACAATACCACCCAGGTTATATCAGAATCCATTCTATTCTGATATGACTTTATCTTGACTTAACTGACATTTCCAAAAACTCTCATTATCAAATAAGAGCTTGTTTATAGATACCAGAAGTTAGGCCTTTAACATGAATTCAGGTGTTAGGGAATGCAATTCAATCCATAACAATGCCCATTCACAAAAAACGTATCTTGGCTTACCTTCTCTTTAGTATCTGAGCATTATTGGTGACCCTATTATGTACCCTTCTATATTTATCCTCCTCAACCCAACCTTCTATTTAGGTATCTACTCACCTTTTATTCAGGTGTCTACTCCATACCAAGCTCCGACAGTGGATTTTTTTATTAGAAATAACCATTCCGTGAGAAGTGTTCCCCTGGCAAATATTCCTGCTCTGAGGGAAGTTCTATTTTGTTCTATAAGATCCCTAGGAATTGAAGCAGACTCATTTTCAGTGAATGTTTTGAATATGTAGACGTGCAATGAATAGATTTAAAATGTATTTACTATTGAGTTAAGAACTATTAATGATTTGTCCAAAGTGTCACAGCTAATAAGTATCAGAGCTGTTATTGGTAACCACATTCTGGCTCTGAAAGTTCACGCTTCCCTCTTAGGTTATTTTTTTCACTTCTGAGCAATATATCAACCAGGCAAGTGGGAGAGGTGGGGGAAGGAGAAAGACCTAGGATGAAAGTAAGAGCATATTTGTTCCTTAAGGTTACTAGAAAGTAACGTAAACTGGGGTGGGTTAAAACAACAGATATTTTTTAATGTGTCTAGAGGTTAAAAAAAATTGAAAACAAAGTATTGACTAGCCCATGTTATTTTTCTGAGGGTTAGGAGAAAATCTGTTCCCTGCCTCTCTGATATTGTCAACAATCCAGGATGTTCCTTGTTTTGTAGACACATCCTTCTAGTCTCTGCCTGTATCATCACATAAATTTCTTCCCGACTCTTAGAAGGACACCATTCATATTGAATCTACCTTACTCCAGGAAGAATTTGTGTTAACTAATTATAACTGCAAAGACTAATTCTAAATACACCTGAAGTTTCAGATTCTAGGAAATGCACGGATTTTGATCAATGCATTTGATCATGGATTTGATCATTTCTGATCAAATGAACTCTTTTAATGTGGCTCTTCTATCAAGGTCTAAAAATTGGCAGGCACGATGCAATTATGGTGTGTGAAACAGTAGTAAAGGGAACGGGTCAGAGCCCTGGCGATGTCCTAGAAACATGCGCTGCTGCAATCTGAAGTCAGCAGTTTGAATCCGCCAGCCACTCATCAGGAAAAAGCCTGGACTTTATAATTTTATGAAGAGTTACAGTCTTTGCAACTCAAAGGGACATTTCTTCACTGTCCTATAGAGTAGTCACTATGAGTCAGCATAGACTGAAGGACAGTGAGAGACTTTGTTGTTTTTGTTCCTTTGATGTACAAAAGAGTCATCTCAAAAGCAAGAAGAAAGAGCATCCCAAGACCACTAAGAAGGAAGAACCACCCGCAGAACATGTTTGAGATCCCGGCCTAAGGTGGTGGAAGCTGAGACCCCAAGCAGCAGAAGCCACAGCACGGAGACCATGGAAGAGAGCCAGGCAGAAGTAGAGCAGAGGCGCCACACCCCTGAGAATGTGAGACAGTGAGTTGGAACAGCAGAAAGACTTCCTGCCCAGAAAGGTAGAAGCCAAAGGACCACCTGGCAGAGAACTAGAGAGAGACTTGACTGCTGGTTGAGCAGAGTTGTTGCTAGGACCAATGACTGTGTCGTTAAAGTTACTCATTCTGACTTAACTTCTCTAGTAAATGTCCATAATCGTGAGTGTTGTCTGAGAGTTCTGAGTGGTCATTGTAACAAATTATCAAACCCAGCAGAAATCTGAGTGTTGTGGGAGGAACAGTTGGTGTTAGAATATGGCAAAAGATAGATGGAGGTTGCAGACATGTCTGACTTCTGCCTTATGACAATTAGTCTTGTATGTGTGTGGAGAAAGGTTCTCCTCCCTTGTGTAGCCAAAGGAGATCAGATGTGGCCTCCAGGCCATCGTCATTCTAACCTTTTACATAAGGCACACTATATCATACCGTCATACCAGAGAATATATTACTCAGCTCACTAATGTACCCTTATTTAATCCCCAAATCAATGCTGAGGTGTGTACTGTTCTATAGGTAATAAAGGATTCCCTGAGTGATGCCAACAGTGAACACACTCAACTACTACCCCAAAAGTGGGAGGTTTTAATATCCCTAGAAGTGCCTGGAAGAAAACCCTAACAGTCTACTTACATAAATTCAGACATGGAAAATTTCATGGATCACAGTTTTACTCTGACACTGATGGAATCACCATAAACCAAGCTCAGTTAAGTAGCAACTGGTTACTGGATACAACTGTATGTGGCAGTTAGATTTTATGTCAACATGAACCTGTATGAAAATGTAGGGGTAGAGTCCATTCTCTCGCTCAGGTCAAATCCTGATGATGCCTCCTTGTGGATGCAGGCTTTTTAAAAAGAAGGACACTAAGAATTTCTTTTATTGTGTCCCTTCGATTTCATGCTTGCTTAGATTCTGTGTCTGCCTCCCGGAGCAGCTGTATATGAGCCATCAGACCTGGAGTTGTCGATGACCAGCTGTGTTCCCAGAGAGCTTGGATGTACATAACTCTGTACTTCCAGACCTGTGATCTCCCTATTTCTCACTTTGTCTTTTTGTGTCGTTTGCCTGCAGCTCTATGACTGTAAAGTAGACTCTGGCTAGCATAGGACCCATGAACTTGAGTTGGCCTGGGCTGGGATGCCTTCTTGATATAAAATCATCTAATGGCTATCTCTGATGTCACTAACTTTGTTTTTTTTTTTTTTTTTTGGAAAACTCAGCTTGTGGCAACAAGAATTTAGAACAATTAAATGATTGTCCAACTTATAAACATCAGAACTGATTTTCTTTTACTTCGTACAGCTTCCCTTCCCTCTATACTGTGATACTTACACAATAAACACATCTATTCAGATCTTGTTGAAAGTTCACTAATGGCCTTATTATGAGAGGAGTAGAACAAAGCAGAAAGTGTGTATTTATGACTTACTGAAAGACAATAATTTTTAGTTTTAAACCATAAGCAGTATAAAACCAAACCAAGGCCACTGCCATTTGAGTTAATTCGGACTCACAGTGATCTTCTAGGAGACAGCAGTATTTCTCATGAGGGTTTCCAAGGCTGTAAATCTTTACAGGAACAACCAATCTCATCTTTCTTCCTTGGAGCAATTGGTAGGTTCAAACTGCTAACCTTGAGGTTGACAGCTTAGTGCCTAATCTCTGACGCCACCAGGACATCTGTTTAACTTATCTACATTTACTATGGCTTTTGTCGTTGTTGCTCTTGCACAATGAAAAATGAGAAGAATTTCTTGTTATTGTTCTCTTGATGCCAACTGAAAACAAAAGTATAGATACGTTTTGGTTTTTACACATCATTACCTCACCTGAAATCAGTCATTAAGCAATTCAGAGCTTAGTATCACCAAAAGACCACAGACCTCAGCCTAGAAAATGCTCTTCACCTTAAAGCTATTATTATGTGACTGCTTCCATTATTTTAGTACTGAAGAAAGAGATGGAAGGATAAACAGAAAGGGAAAGCCTACTTAACTCCTCTGTTTGGAATCCTACAGATAAGCTAAATCTCTGGTTCAAATGGCTTTGAAGAGATATCAAAAATTATACATTTAGCTTGGAAGTCAGGAAGACTTAAGTGCTGAGCTATAAAATGCTCTTAGTCCTCTACAAATGTTTGATCTGCAGGACTGTTTGTTTTTCCAAATCTTATCAATGCCACTAAAAACAAAATTAATTTGACCTTCTCAAACACTTCTAAAGACTCGCAGTCCCTATAAAACACCAGGATAGCTATTGAAGTGGACTGCTAGTTTGGCAAGCATTGAGTTTGAATCTTAAAAGAATTGCCACAAAGCTTATTAATGTATTAACGGGAAATCCCAGCATGAATGTACTAGCTCCCCAGTCAAACCTATAAACTCTTAATGAGTTACAGAGATATGAAATGGAGGACAAGGGTAAAAATTCAGCTCTGCCTTAAATTAATTTAAAATCTTGGAGATTTCATTAAAGGGCTTAATTTTATAATATATGCACACATATAAGGAAACTAAGTTGAATTTTTATTCTGTAGCATTTCCATTGAAATAATTTTCTCTTTTTGGACTTACCAAAGGCTCAGGGACACAAATTCCTGCTATTTGTGGATATCTTGAGAGTCAATTGGTCCAAAAGTTTGCTTACTATTTGCCAGGCCAATTTTGATATGTTTCAAATAATGTAGTTACCATGATCATAAAGTGTTAATTGCTTATGTGGAATAGAAATATATATAGAAACACGCAAACATAGATAAATCACACAAACATACAGATACCTTTGACTCTCATATTTTCCCTTCAGTACATTTTTCTTTACTTGTGCACTGTCTTTAGATAGAATCAGTGTGGATGACACAAGCCTAGACATCAAAAGAGTATTTATAGTCATGTCGAATAAGCTAACATTCTTTTCACTGTGAATTCCAGAAGCACAGACTATAATATCCATCTAACCCAATATATACCTGTCATGAATGGATTCAGCCTTGTTGCCCAGAGGAATATGTTGTAAATTCTGATGCCTGTAGGACTCCTGCTTCCTTCGTGTTTACATTGTCATCTGCTATCTGAAAGGGCAGCAAATTGAACTCACCAGTCACTTCATGGGTAAAAGATGAGTCCGTTTGCTTCTGTAAAAACTTACATGCTTGGAAACTGTATGGAACAGTCCTACTCGCAATATAGCATTATTACAAATCAAGATGGAGTTGACAAAAGCAAGCAAATGCTTTTCTTTTGTGTTGTCTCTGTATATATTGAGTCCCATTATGGAATATGGTTTCTTAGTTATGTTAACAAAGCATAACAGTGCATGGTGTGATTTAAAACATACACTTTTGAGATCAAGAGCAGAGTAGGCATAGAAGCAAGGAAAAAATGGACCATAATGTCATGCCAAGTGAAGTTACTGAAATGAGACAAGCACCTTCCCTGATAGTAAACACAAAGGACCTTGCCCTGTAACTGGTGCTCTGAATTTGTAATTTTATAAATGGAGAAAATAAATGTCTGTGCATTAAGGTTCCTCACTTTTGTCTTTTCTTTTAGAATATCACTTTGAAACTGACAGAGTGGTTAAATGTTAAGGTCATAGTAAAACATGACTCAGGAAGAAAGTGAAGAAAACGTTTCCCTCCAGAGATATGTCCATTCAAAGAAAGACCTAATTATGTTAATATGTACTCTATTCTTTGTGGCTAAAGCATTTTCTTTCTTTTTATATGTTTTTTGGGGGGCATCACTGCCCTCTGGTGGTCGTGGGAGCTACCCAGCCTTGCTCTTGGAAAGCTGCTGCTGGATTTGAACCACCAAGCCCATGGGCTGCAGTCCCACACTCAACCACTATGCCACCAGGATTCAACCCTCAAAAGCATTTTCAAAGAAAATAAAATGTTACATGAAAATTTTATATCAGCAGTATTTTATTAATGTTCCTATATAAATAGTTAGGGTTTAAATAAAACTGATGACAAAACTAGACTAGCATGCAATTAAAGAATCCAAGTCGTGTCATCTGGAAAGTGTTGAACTGCAAGCCACAAGGTGAGCAGTTTGAACCGACCAGTTCCTCCAAGGGAAAATGATGAAAATGTCTGGGCCAGTAGATTTAATTTCAGAAATTGTTGTGGAGTGAAATATGGCTCTTCTGTATATGTTTCTGTAATGCCTACCAAATGAAAGGGTGGAACTATGTATATAAAACATGTGTAACACTAATAATTAGAAATGATTGAGAGATTTGGTAAAGTAGCAGAATGCCACGTTAATAAGCAAAAGCCAATTGGATTCCTATATATCAGCGAAGAGATCTCTGAAAAGGGTATCAAGAAAACAATGTCATTTACAATAGCTATACAAAAGATGAAATACCTTGGAATAAACCTAACCAAAGAAACAAAAGACCTGTTCAAGGAAAACTACATGACATTACTATAAGAAACCAAAAGAGACCTGCATACATGAAAAAATATCCTGTGCTCTTGATATGAATAGTTAATATTGTGATAATGTCAATCACATTTAAAGCAACCTACAAATGCAAAGCAAATGAGATACAAATCGCGGTATGTTTCCCAGATGGGAAATGCCTCCGTTCTTGGTTTCACAAGAGAAATAATTCATCCTGAAGCCTCGTTTGTGATCCAAGTGGGGTTTTATAGAGGAAAGAAGTTTCAGGTTTTACAGTTAACTGAACACAAGCACCCTCAGGGCACTGCACACCCACATGTGGTGACCTGAGGATCAAGAGAGAGTGAGAGATACTGCAACACGCCGAGCGGAAGGCCAGGAAGCAGCTGGAAAAAGAGGGTGATGGGGCTGAGCCCTGGTGACGTAGTGGTTGTGCGCGAGACTGCGGCCCACTGGGATGGAGGTTCATTTCCAGCTCCACGGAGCAAAGGTTGGGCCTCCTACTTCCACCACCAGGGGCAGTGATACCCAAAACAAAAAAATAAGAGGGTGATGATCTCCAGTTTCAGGATTTTTAGAACCTTCCGTTGGAAGGCTTGCTCAATGGTACTGGTTGACCCCAATCGTTGAATTAAGCCCACCTGGCCTAGATTGGACTAACCCAGGTGTACTACCACCACCACCACCAACACACCTGCTAGGGGCTTGCATTGGCACATCCCCCATAGACACCCTGGCCCCTGGCTCTAACAACTCCAACTTCATTCTTTAAAGAAATGAAGAAAAAAAAACCAACTTTATATGTAGAGGGAAGGGGCCCAGGATAGGCAATAACTTCCCCCCAAAACAAGAGCAAAGTAGGAGGGGTTGCACTATCTGACTTCAAAACATACTAGCACTGGTACAAGGACAGACACATAGACCAATGGAACAGGATAGAAAACCCAGGAAAAAACCATCCAGGTACAAGCAACTGATTTTTGAGAACGGACCAAAAAGCATTAAATGGGAAAAGGAAGCCCTCTTCAACAAATGGTACTAATATTTTCTTCGTTCTTTTTGATTGAGGTTTTTGTTTTGTCTAATCACTGTTGCTGTTTTTTTAATAAATCCTTCTATTTGGGGCTCTTACTGCTCTAATAGCAATTCATGCATCACTTGTGTCAAGCATATTTGTACATATGTCGCCATCATTATTTTCAAAACATTTTCTTGCTACTTGGTATGTGCTCCTCTTTTTACCCTTCTTCACCCACCCTCCCACCATTGTGACCACTTGCAAACTATAAATCATTATTACTGGTATGTATATGACCATATCACCCTGAATGCACCCAATTATGGCTGAAATTGATTGTTGTGATCAACTCTCCTTAATATGATTAAATTGTATGATATATGAAGTATATTCCAATAATAGATGATTTAGCCATCTTCTAATTTCTGTGAATGTTCTATGAAAATATTTGATTTGTTTCCTTTAAGCTTTAATAATAAGTCATGTTACAGGATTTTTATTGCCAGTTGTTCCTGGAGGGGGGTGGTGGGATCTGACAGTTTGTTCCTGGGAATACCAGAGCCGAGGGCGCTCTATAGGCAGTTCTGCTCTGCCCTTCAACAATAACAATGCTTTGACAAACTTGTTACCTATTGCATGATTGTTTTCCAGAGAAGCTTTTTGAACTTCCACTTCACTAAACTATGTGACCTCTGTCAATAGCAAAATTATCGTTCTACTGGCAACATCAAATACAACTGATTTGCTAAACAGTATTTTGTTAACTTTCATGAATTCATATTTAGTGGTTTTAAACATTTTACATGATTGTTCACCATTTGCATTTTTTTCCTTTGTGATTTTAAATCCACAGCCTTTGTCCCTTTACTATTGTGTGTTAGTGGCTTTTACAAGATTAATTTGCATGAGCTCTCTTGGTCATCCAGTTGGCCAATATTTTTCCAAGATTCAGCAAATATTTATGAAGCACTTACCATTGCTGTTGTTCTGAGCTTCTGAGTGCGTTGGAACCCTATGCACAACAGAGGAAGCAAATGCCCAGCCGGCATTTACTATGTGCCTATCATAAGGGACAGAGATGATGTAGTTTGCAATTTAACAATAGTAAAATTGGGTTTTTATTGAACTAAGCACTCACAAACTCCACTTTTGCATTGACATCAAGTAAAATGTAAACAATTTGTAACACACAAAGTGCAAACTCCATCTCTGATAGCATGTACAAGTGAGTATCATGAATATTTTAAAGAGAAAATGTATATTCTTCCCTTCTTCTATCATCAATACTATTTATGGGTATGGATATTGAGGTCAGGTTCAGCTGGGAATATTTGAAAATGAAAATGACAGTAACTAACCTAAAAGAGAATTTTGTTTGTTCACTTTTTCCCTATATGTGATCAAAAAAGCAGGCAAGCTAAGTAGTAATGGCCTCATGTCCCCATGCTCACCAAAATCCTACCAATGGATTGCTCTGCCCTTTTCCACACAAGTGAGCTTTTCATGGTGTAGGAAGGCTTCTCTAGCTCCAGTCATCATGTCTTCATTCCAGTGGCTGGAGAGGCGGGAAGAGAGTAGAAACAAAGGAGGGTAGGGAGATGTGTCATGTTCCTTTCCCTTAAAGAGATTCCCAAGAGGTTTCACAAAAGGCCCTGCTTACTTTATGTTGACTAGAATGTAAGCAAATGGTCATAGTTAGTTGCAGAAAAGGTTGAGAAATGTAATCTCTATTCTGGGTGTAGATGGAACCAGAATAGTTGGGGATTTTGGCGGTATAAATAGCACAGAGGATATTGGCAGATTAACTGAACTTTCAAGAAAATGAATGTAATTAAGATAATGGATTTCATAGATCAGAAAATTATCATTGTTAGCACAAATCTCATCTTCTCTTTTCCTATAGAATCTGAAAGCAATTAACTGCAGGATATAAGAAAAGAAAAATATATCACATAAGGATATAATATTGATCTGGATTTCACAGAAATGGTGATTTGACCTTTCTTGTCCTTGCTACCATTACTTACAAGTAGGAAAAATGCTATCGGGGAGTGGTTTTGCAATAACCCTCATCTTTCAAAATAGGGGTCCTACCTGTGCCTCCTAAAAAGGCAAAAGGGGTGGGGAAATTAAGGACTGATGTCAGACTTTGCCGAGCATAAACTCTTCCTTGCAGCATTTAAAATAATTTTGTTTATGGAAATTCAATTTGGAGACATTTCAGAAACAAATGAGGTATATATTTATAAAACATGAAACAAATGAAATCTCTAGTATGTGCATTCAGTCTGCGGCAGATATACTTTTATAGAAATCACTTTTCAAAAAAAGGAATTACTTTTCAAGGGCAGCATGTTCTTCTTAAAGTGTCTTTAAAGTATGACTGTCAATTCTTTCCCATCAAGTAGATTTTCTCTCTTCAGTGTTATAGCAATAATCTCTAAAAGTCCAATGTTTTATCCTTGCTGTTCTTTAGAAAAATTTAGCTCTTGTACTTCTTGGTATATTGATTCTATGTACCTGAAGATTCTGCCTGAATAATTTATTATATTGATAAAGATATAATCTTCACTATTTTTTATTTAATCATTTTATTGGAGGCTTGTACACCGCTTTTCACCATACCTGGTTCAATACATCGTTACGTAAACTGTGCCAAGTACCCCCACATGCCTGCCATCGTCAACATTCTCCCAACATCCGCCTTTCCACTTGGGCCCTTGATATGAGTTTTTCTTCCTTCCCCCTCCATCCTTTCCCCCCCTTTCCCCCAAGTCCTCATTTCTCTGAATATCATTATTGTTTTGTCATTTCTTTTTTTAAATTTTTTAATCTTTTTTTTTTTGTTTTTTGGGGGAGGGCATCACTGCCCTCTGGTGGTGTTTTTTTTTTTTTGGCAGTACAACTTTTTATTTACACTGGCAACCTCAAAGTGTCTGACCTGCCACACAGCAAGAGCACTGACAGCGGGAACACAGGGTTTAAGAGACACAGGGCTTTGGTGACGGTTTGTTTCCCTTAGATGTTTACATCCACCACCTGAAGCCTGAGCAGAACTTTTTCAGAAGAGATGCAGGTCAAGGTCACACATTGAAATCTTCCCAGGCCGGCTCTGCGGAGTCACAGAGCATTTCAATGAAAAGGCTCTTCTCCTGGAAGAAGAATGAGGGCGCCCACTCGCTGCAAGGCCTGAGCCCAGAGAGGAGGGCCGCCTCTAGGCCCCACTTGTCTTTCACTATTGCTGTAAGAGGAAGCACCCTTTCTCAGTTGTGAACTGTGCGATCACGTAGTTTGTGGCCTGAAGGAAAAAACATCACAGGGGCACTTGGTGTGCTTTCATCTGGACTGTGTGAAAAATGCGTGAATCTGCTGTACCGTTGCCTGCCCCACGACAGGCTCCAGTTCTTGGGTGAAAGCATTACCTAGGAGTTGGATACTTGGGAATTCCTGAAGCAGAAGGGGAGCTTTCACTTTTCCAACTCCGGGGATCTGCTGCACTGTCTGGAGGAGGGAGGGCTCCGAGAGCTGAGCGCGCTTCTTCCTGAGGAAGGAGTTCTTACTGGTCTCTTTGGTTTGTTCGTGAACTAACTGGACAATGAGGCTGGCTGCTTCCATCTGGCTGGACACTGGGAGCAAGACCATCCCGAGGTTCAGTACAGTGAACTTCTGTGCGGCTGGGAAATACTGCTCACTCATCTGTGTCTTCTCAACTAGTACAACCCCTTGCAGATGACTGGAATTTCTGATGCGAACAAGCCTCTTTCTGTAGTGGTTCCCTGCCACCAAATCAGCTTCAGTGACATAAACTGAACTGACAGGAACTGTTAGACAAGTAAAAATCTACCGGTGTGGGGCCATCCTCAAAAGTGAGTTTAATTTTGCCTTGCATCTCTCGTGTCAGCTGTGACCCGCGCCACCTCTCAGTGGCCACAATGTGCCCCAAAGGCACAGATATGGGGCCTGTGCCATCAGGGAGGCTCCTTTCCATCGGTGGCCTGGATCCGGGGTCTGCGAGTGGGTCCTCGTTCAGGCCTGCGTGGGGCCCACTCCGGCCACACAGCGGGCTCCTGGAGGACTCCGGTGCCCCAGCCCGCAGCCGTGCCCTCTGGTGGTGTTTTGTCATATCTTACACTGCCCGACATCTCCCCCTGCCCACTCCTCCCTATGCCCGTACTCAAGATAGGAGACAGTCTGCAGGTCCCCACAGCTGGCTTCCTCTCTCCACCCCACCCTCCCTCCACCCATCTGGCAACTCCATTCCCGCCACTGACCCAGAGGTGTTCATCCTCCCTGGGTTTCCTGTGCTTCCAGCTCCCATCTCCACCAGTGCACCTCCTCCAGTCCAGTTTGACCTACAGGGCAGAGTTGGGACCGTGATGGTTGGGGGAGGAAGACTTCAAGGAATAGAGGAAAGTTTTATGCTTCATTGCTACCTCACGGCCCCTTGGCTGACCCATCTTCTCCCCATGACAGCCCTGAAAGGGGGTGTCCAATTGCCCACAAGTAGACCTTGGGTCCCCACCCTGCTCTCCCCTCATTCTTATTGATTTGATTGTGGTTCTTTGATGTTTGATAGCTGCTGAATCTTCACTCTTTTGATACTCAAGAATGCATCCTTTGAGCTTCAGACTAGTAAATACAATGTACATCTTGGTGGGCTACTAAACTGAGACAAAAATTTTTCAGGTTATTCTGAAGTGGAAGTCTTGATTTTATGCTTAATTATCAGGCCAGTTTGTGCTCTACTTTTAAGGAAAATTTTAATAAACAACAAAGTATAGAATAGCAATAATTTTGGCCTGCTCTAATATTGGGATGAGTAAATAATTGTCTCTTTTGCATGATTTATGAAGTCCCTGTCTTAAGCTCAGTTCCTCAGAAGTAGACATTGAACTCAGGATTTCTGTACAAGTGATTTATTAAAAAGAAACCATCAATCAGTGAGGAAAGCCAGGTAAGGAGGAGGAAGAGGATAGTAAGGGTGAGAGGTGAGGACAATTCTGACTGGTGGTAACTTTTGCATGAACAGTAGATAATGTTTGCTGTTTTATCTTCATCATCTCTTCTTCAAGCCGCCAGCATAGCATCACTCCTTCTTGGTATATAAAAACATGATTAGCGGTTTGGAATTAGAATTTTCCTTGCACTTAAAAAAACATTTTATTGGGAGCTCATGCAACTCTTATTACAACCCACACATACATTTATTGTGTCAAACACATTTGTACATTTGTTTCCCTCATCCTTTTGAAAACATTTGCTTTTTAATTAAGCCCCTGGTATCCACTCCTCATCTCCCCTCCCTCTCCACTCCCCCTCCATCTTGAACCCTAATAATTTGTAAATTATTATTTTGTCATATCTTATACTACCTAACATCTCCTTTCACCCACTTCTCCACTGTCTGTTCCCCAATAAGGGGGTTATATGTAGATCCTTGTAATCTATTTCCCCTTTCTCCCTCACCTTCCCTCCACCCTCCCAGTATCACTAGTCTCACCACTGGTCCTGAATGGTTCATCTGTCCTAGATTCCCTATGTTTCCAGTTCCAGTCTGTATGAGTGTACATCCTCTGATCCAGCTTGACATGGAAGAAGCATAACAGCCTGTCTCGACACTATCACTGAATACAAATCGAGTGCATAAGCAAAAGTGGTGAAGAAAGCTGACAGTGCCTGGCTATCAAAAGAGAATCTGGGCTCTTAAAGGTTTGAAGAAAAATAAGCGGATATCTAGTTGCGAAGTAACAAAGTCCACATGGAAGAAGCACACCAGCCTGTGTGATCACAAGTTGTTGAAGAGATAAGGTATCAGGCATCAAAGAACAAAGAATCATATCATTGTGAATGAGAGGGAGTGCAGAGTGGGGACCCAAAACCCATCTATAGGCAACTGGATATCCCCTTACAGAAGGGTTGCAGAGAGGAGACAAGGCAGTCAGGGTGCAGTGTAGCAATGATGAAACACACAACTTTTCTCTAGTTCTTAAATGCTTCCTAGCCACCAGCACCCCTGCACTTTTGTAGTTCTAATTATTCCCAGAGTGATGCTAATGGAGAAGGCTGCTGGGACTGCTAAATGAAAAGTTGAAGGTTGGGATACTGTGGAAGAAAGAACTGATGTTCTTAAAAAACAACAACAATAAGAATACAGCCATTGCAAGCCCTATGGATAAAAGTTCAGCGCGGACACATAAGACAACTCTTTCTGTTTATTTTTTAGTCATTTCACTTAAGAAAATGTACTTATAAATATTACAGCTCTTTTCATTTTGTCAATCGTCTATGAGCTTGAGGAAATCTCCTGGTATATACACAAGGGACAAGAGGTTTGCTACCAGGAAATGTGTGGTATTGTCTGAAGACATGAAGGTTTCACAATGCCCTCTTCTTTGAGAGTATATTTGAATAAATGAAATTAACAATATTCCCCAAACTTTATTACCTATACTAGTCTTCTCTGGGCTCATGCTGTCTGCACCTTTATCTAAAACTCCTTTCTACCCAGGCAAAACTTTTCCTAGGTTCTCTGAGAATCAACTTCTTTTAAAGAACCATTGATTTGAAAACTAAACAAAGCATTCTCAAATTTGTTAGAACCACCAGAGTGATTTTGATGAAGAATAGCTCCATGAGAGAACATTTGTGATGAAAGACTTTGTGATAAGACGTGCCCTAGGTAGATGTCATATGGAGTAGGAAAAAAATGAAGAAAACCAAGAAATCTTTCATGTGTATTTGTGCTTAACTTCGAGTATGCATAGCATGCTTCTAAACAACTAGTAAAGGAACAGCAGCCCTCAATAAGTATGGTGTCCTTCTCAGAAAATTATTGGAGCAGATTGACAGCCAATGAAAACAGGCTGTGGTGGGAGTACAGATTTTGAAATAAAAAAACTCAGAGCGTGAATTCTGACTCTATTATGGAATCTGCCTCTGGATATCTGTAAAGTAAGAATCATAACACCTTACATATAGACTGCTGTCGAAGGTAAATGGCATGACATGGAAAGTAAGATGCCTGTTTATTATTGTGACTGGTAAGCACAATGTGGCTTGGGTTTTAATAAGAAGGTTTATACATAGAAGCTACAAACAAAACAAGCAGCTAGGATTTTTAACACTCAGAAGACAGGAGGAAGATGGGGTCACCCATCACTGCTCCTCCTATGAGGTAAATGTGTACTAGAAGCAGTGTTGTTGGCATTAGCTCTGGAGATGGAAGGCAGATGAGAATGGTTGAAACCAAGCGGCTGTTGGCATCTTTGTTCTGCCTGCATATATAATTTGCAGTGATTCTTTGTCTTATTTTGGTTTCATAAAAATGTATTTTTCAGTCATTAAAGTTTTCCTGTCATAAAAGAAGATGAAACTCTGTCTCTAGAAAATGATTTACAGACATAGGGGTGGAGGCTGAAGGAGTATCTGATAGTGACATATTTGCAGGTGTGCAAGATAATAATTATGAGCTAATATTTACTGAACTCATTGTATAATGTGGACTCTAGGTTTGGCTTTCGATCCATGATAACTTGCATCCTATATTTTTACCTTAGTCTCCATTAAGGAGAAAAGGGCAAGAGAAAGGCCTATATTAAGGACATATCCTACACCATATCAACAATTACTCTCATAATTGTTGAGATTAGCAATAACTCTCAAATCTAGCTGCTTAGGTTGTTAGGGGATCAAAACTTTATTTTGAGTGGGTATGACCCTAGGCAGCCATTTTACTTTTAAAGAATAAAGGAATAACACATCTTGGGAAACAAATACCACAGCTATGCAAAACACTTTGCAAATATCATCACACTGAATGCTTGCAACAACCATGTAAGGTTGTAGCTATTATGATCGATATTTTACAGAGAGAAGTATTGAGGTGAAGTGATTTACTTTCTGTGGGAGAGGAATAAATAGCATGGCCAGGACTTGAACTCCGCTCCTCTGACTTCAGAGACCTAGCCTCTGGGCCCCTGTACAATCTTCACTTTCTCTTTATACGTCTTGTGCCTTTCTGTGCTCTTGTAGAACATAGGAGAATTGTTTTAAGGAATCAAGAATTCCTTGTAAATTGCTTACCCATGACTTCCTTTTCCACGTAGTAAACTGCTTTCTTTCTACAAATTCTATCTTGTTGGTGAAAGAAAGAAAAAAAAGTGTAGTAAAATTGAATCTAGACAGAGTAATAATGCCACACAAATGTGATTGGACTTTTTGATGAAAATATTTCTTGATTTGAAAAAATGTGCCTAGGTGATGGCAAAGTTATGTCAATGTTATGATGACAATGTTATGTGCCAGACTGCAGCCCACTGGCTTGGCGGTTCAAATCCAGCAGCAGCTCTCCAGGAGCAAGGCTGGGCCTCCCACTCCCACCAGAGGGCAGTGATGCCCCCCCAAATCAACAACAACAACAACAACAAACAAACAAAACAAAAAAATTAGAAAAACGAATCAAATATATCACAAAAATATAGAAATGAACTGCAACCGAGAATCCATTATTTCTACCTTTAAGATTTCAACTACACACATATCAATTCACATGTTAATGCAAATGCATCCGTGTAGCAATACAGAAACCTAAATAAGAAGGTAGCAACTGGCCTTTTAAAGCACAAGAGCATCCTAAGTTTACCTCAATTCGAAATCTAGCACTAGTAAAAATGAAATATTTTCAAACAATTTTTCCTTTATATTCCTTATCAATTTTGAACAGTTGAGTCTGGGTGAAACATCTCTGTAATACTATCTTTTCCATCTCCTATACATTTTGCTTTTGATCAGAGAAAACCAAGCTGAGACAAATGTTTGGAATGCTTTATATTGTCAAAATCAAAATACTTTTGCTGTCTAAATAAATGTGAGTAGTTGTACTCGAAGGACATAGAACAAGCTCTGAAAATCCTTATCGAAGTATTTCATAGTATGGGAACACTTTTTGTATTGCTTCATGGATATGTATTTGATCTCAATTTTAGCCAATTTTAATTTTATTACATTCTGTCAAGATCCAACATTATGCACCTTTTCTTCTATCATTTTCTTTTTAATAACAATGCTTCATATTGCAAAGGCCTCTAATTCACAAAATATATTATTATACTTCATTGCCTCAGGTTCTCACAAAACAGCCTTGGAAGAACATAGAAACAGAATTAATATCTTCATTTTTAATTTGGACTGAGACACAGAACATTTAAATGAATGCCCCATAACACAAGTAGAAAGTAGTACAGCTGAGCCTTCCTTTCTTTTACCCTCTTTCCCTTTCTTCCTTCTCTCATTTTTTCTCCATCACTCAATTTGTCTTTCTTTTGTTGGTTCAATCAAATTAGACCTATTGTGTTCCCGCTCCTGGACTGGGTGCTTCAAAATGCAAAGCTAAATAAAAAAGAGGAGTCTTGTCTTCATGGAGCTTTCAGAAGTGGGTAGTAAATCAAACACCCTACCAAAAGTTAAAGTACACATGTTGAAGAAAAATAGCCAATGCTATAAGTAAAAATAAGATGGGAATTGCTTTTGATTTGATTATCAGAGAGAGCCTTTCTGATGAAGCAATAATAAAAATGAATTAGAAATAATATTTGGTAGCCAACTTGCTAGAGAATTAAGTTGTGTATTAGTCAGGGTAGGCTAAATGATGCTTCAGTAATAAGCCTCGTTACTTGGTGATATAATCAAATTATGAGGATTTTCTTTTTCACTCATTTTATGTGGCTACAGCAGCATGGCTAGAGGTGCCATTCTTTATGTATTTGGTGCTGTCATTGTTATGTGCCATAAAGCTGGTTACAACTCAGAGTGCCACTATAGAAAATAGGACAAAACATCGCCTGGTCTTGTACCATCCTCACAATGATTCTTCTGTTTCAGCCCATTGTTGTAGCCACCGTGTCCATCCATCTCCTCGAAGGCTCTTGTCTTTTTTGCTACCCCTACCCTTTCCCGAGCCTGCTGTCCTTCTCCAGGCACTGGTCTCTCCTGTTAACTTGGCCAAAGTACAGGAGAGTGCCTCTTGCCATTCTTGCTTCTAAAGCACCTTCTGGTTGTATTACTTTCAAGACAGATACATTTGTTCTTTGGCAGTTCGTGGTACTTTCAAGACTCTTCCCCAGAACAATAATTCAAATTAATTCCTCCTTCTTTGGTCTTTTTTATTCAAAGTCCCAAATGCACATGCATATGAAACTATTGAAAATAACATGGGTTGTGTCAAAGTAACACCTTTGCTGTTCTAAACTTTAACGAAATCTTGTGCAGTAGATTTACCCAATGCAATGTATGTTTTGATCTCTTTGCTGTTTCATGGGTAATAATTGTGGACCCAAGCAACACAAAATTCTTAAAAACTTCCATATTTCCCCCTATATCACAATGTTAGCTGTTGGTCTATTTGTGGGTATTTTGGTTTCCTTTACACTAAGTTGTAATCCATATTATGGGCTCTAATCATTTATCTCGGTCAAACAAGTGTTTCAAGTCCTCACTCTCAGCATGGCTGCGTTATCTGCATATAGTAGGTTCTTAATAAGCCTTCCTCCCACACTGATGCCACATTCTTCTTCATGTAAGCCATCTTCTCAGATAATTTGCTCAGCATCAGATTGAGCAATTACATCGAGAAGATTCAACCGTGACACATACCTTTCCTGATTCTAAACCATGCAGTATTCCCTTATTCTGTTTGTACAACTACCGAGACTTCCCATTCTAGAATTATCCATAGTTAAATATGATCCACACAATTGAATGCCTTGACATAATTAATAAAATATCAGTAAAGATCTTTCTGTTATTCTCTGCTTTCAGCCAAGATCCATTTAACATCAGCAATTATATCAATTTTTGCAAGTCCTTTTCTGAATCTGTCCTGAACCTCTGTTAGCTGCCTTTCAATATACTGCTGCAACCATTGTTATAAGATTTCAATTTATATTCCATAAATTTATGAAACTTTTCTTTTTTGCGGGGGGGCTTAATGACTTCAGGGTACCTCGGACTTCTTTATGTACCATTGGTTCTTGATCATAAGCTATTTCTTGAAATGGTTGAATGTTGACTAGTTCTTTTTGGTACAAATTTTATGTGCATTGTTTCAATTTTCTTTCGAGACTTCCTGCATTGTTCAAGATTTTGCCCATAGAATCTTTCAATATTGGAACTTGAAAACTGAATTCTGAATTCTTTCTCAAGTTCTTTTAGTTTAAGATATGTTAAGTGTGTTCTTTTCTAATGTCTAACTCTGGGTCTTTGCCCATTTTGTTACAATATTTTAATTTGTTTTCTCATGTTGGCCTTTGAAATTAACTCTTTGACTTCTTTATTTCCTCATTTCTTCCATTTGCCTTAGTTATTGTGTGGACAAGAATAAATTTCAGAGTCTCTTCTGACATACACTTGTATCTTTTCTTTCTTTCCTATATTTTTTTTGAGGGGGGGCATCACTGCTCTCCGGTGGTGGGAGTAGGAGGCCCAGCCCCACTGTTGGAATTGAACCTCCGTCCCAGTGGGCCGCAGTCCCGCGCACAACCACTACGCCACCAGGGCTCAGCCCTCTTTCCTATATTTTTAATGATCTTTTTGTTTTCTTAATGTACGATGTTCTTGTCACCAAGAGCTCAATGAATTCAATATGTCAATCCGGTTTTGAGATGGTCTGTAAATTCAGGTGTGATATACACAAAGTTGTATTTTGGCTCCATGGTCTTGCTTTCATTTACCTCAGTTTGAATGAATGGCATGTTCCACAGTTATCACCTCGCCTGGTTTTAGATGCTAATATTGTGTTTCTCCATTGTCCTTTCCCACAGATGTAGTGAGTCATTTTACATTCTGTGTATTCCATACTTAGAATCCATATGTATACTTGACATTGTGCTGTTGAGAAAAAAGGTATTTGCTGTGTAGACGTTATTGGTCCTGAAAAATTCTGACATGCTATATCCAGGTTGTTTCTATCACCAAGACCATACTTCTGGATTACTGCTCCTTCCTCTCATTTCCTACAGTTGCATCAATTACCAGTAATTACCAATGCTTCTTGATTTCATGTATGATCAATTTCAGACTAATGAAATTGGTAGCATTCTTCCATTTCTGCAGTACTAGCTTTAGTGACTGGTACACAAATTAAAATAATAATTTAACTGATTGGATTTCTTTTGTAGGGGAAAATCACTATATTCAAGCTAGTTATTGAAATGAGATTTTTGACAATGAATATGATGTCATTCTCTTTAGAACTATCATTCCCAGCATTGTAAAGCATATAATTTTCTCATTCATAATTGCAAATATATTTATCTCAGTAACATCTAGAAAATATCGATCTCTATGTGTTCCATTTCATTTTACACAACTTTCAATTTTCTTAGATTCATACATAGCATATTCCAAGTTCCACTTATTAATTGAAATATAAGTGACACAACTTCTAGCATTACAGTAACACCAAGCCACTATAGTACAGCAAACTGGAAGATGAGGGTTGGATATATATATTTTGAAAGTTAGTGAAAAAAAGAAAAGAATATATCTAGGAATAGAATTGCTTGGTCCTATGGCAGAGAAGCAGTAGAATACAAAGCCTGCGACATTGCTGGTTTACTGGGATGCTCTCATTGTTTGGATGAGATGGGCTGTGCAACTACTTATAACATTTTCTTTGCACACTTGACTTGATAAAACTATGGAATTATATGCTATGTGTATTAACTCCCAATGAAAGATCTTTTTTAAAAGAAAGTTTAAAAACTTTCAAAAGAGAGTAACCAAAGTCTGAAAAACCTGGATTCCATGA
Organism: Nesogale talazaci; assembly: GCA_004026705.1. NCBI lineage: Eukaryota > Metazoa > Chordata > Mammalia > Afrosoricida > Tenrecidae > Nesogale > Nesogale talazaci. Next base: position 323,778 of record PVJH01000299.1, on the reverse strand, counting down.
CCATCAGACCCGAGCATTGGTTTGGGGGCTTATGAAGGAAGGGGCGGGCACATAGGTGAGGAAAGACACATGAGAATGCATGTGTATGCATATATTGGTAGTTAAGAGCATTTGTATATACATATTCGAATGTGTTGCATACATATTCATACACAGATACAAAAATTCCAATTTCATCGTGGTGATTACAACTCATGTCAACCCTACAGGGGTATAATTGACCCTTGGGGTTTTCAAGATTTTAAATCTTTAAGGGAGTAGATAGACTGATGTTTCTCCAGAACAGCAGTTGGTGAGTTTGAACCGCTTACCTGTGACAAGCGCTTAATATGTAACTCAGGATGCACCATAGCTCCTTATATATTCATATGCAAGTATATAATATGACACAATTATGGAAACTTCTTACACATATGCAGACACTGTGTGAGACTGAGTTACTATGCATAAAAGCTAGGGACCATAGTCTTGGAAGATGTCTATGTCAATTGCCATACCAAAGTTCATAATGATAGTATTCTATATTCCACTTTGACGCCCTGGGAGTGCATATTACTGTGATCCACATGTCTGGCTGTTTGAAACCGCCAGCAGCACTGAGGAAGAAAGACTGGGTTTTCTGGTTCCATAAACAGCCACAGTCTCAGAAACCCACAGGAGCTGTCAAGTTCACATTGACTCGATAGCAGTGAATTCAGTTTGGTGAATAGCATCTGTGGTCTTAAAACGTTACAAGTGGCCATATAAGATAAAATGGTTGTAGTCTTCTCCTCTGGAGTAAAGGGGAGTGAAGGAAATAAAAGGTTCAAGGAAGCAATTAGCTCGCAAAACTAATGGACCACATGAACAGCAACCTCCTCATATCCTGAGGCAATAAAGCTATCACGATCGATTCATTTGACAGGGATACAATAGAGGGCTTCACTAAGAATGGGAGAAAAATAAACAACAAAGTTCAAATACATTTAAAAAAAAAGATTGCCTTACTGGATTGAGAAAGAGTGGCGAAACATCTGAGACTATACCCCCGCAGAATTCTTTTAACCTGAAACCGAAGTTACCCCTGAAGGTCACCATTCAGACAAATGTGAGTAATACACTGACCTATAAAGTAAACCACAAACTCATGTGATGTGTGCTTCATCAAAATATCAAATATGCAAAATAAAATGCAACATTTGACTCAAAATCAAGATGAGAAGGTGGGTAAAGTAGTGGGCCGTGATATTCAAGGAAATAGGAGGAATGGAGATGGGTTATAGAATGGAATTGGACGGAGTATTGCTACATTGCTGTAATAGTAATGTAAAGGAAAATTTGTTATATGAAATGTTGAAAGGAAAACTGATTTATCACATCAGCTTTCACCTAAAGCACAATAAAATATTCAAAACACTCTTCATTGAATATGATGCTCTGTTAAAAACTCTATATGGTATCAAATCATTCCCATCAAATTGATTTAGACTCAACATTGACTCTATAGGACATGGTAGGGTCCTGTGGGTTTCAAAGACCGTAATTCTTTGTTTTTCATTTTCATTTTATTTTATTCGGGGCTCGTATCACAATGCATACATATATCCAGTTTGTCAAACACATCTGTACATATATTGTCATCATCTTTTTCAAAACAGTTTCTATCTACTTGAACCCTTGGCATCAGCTCCTAAATTTTTGACTCTCCCTCTCCCATGCCTCCTTGATAATTTTAAATTTTCCTTCTTTTTCATGTCCCACCCTGACTGCTGTCTCATTTCAACCCACTTTTCTGCTATCTAAGCCCCTGGAATAGGAAACATACATCGATAATTATGATCTGTTCCCCCTTATTCCTTCCCCTTGCCTTACCCTCCTAGTATCACTGCTCCCCTTATTGGTCCTGAGGGTTTATCTGTTCTCGATCCCCTGTGTTGTGAGCTCTTATCTGTACCAGTATGCATATTCTAGTCTATCCATATTTGTATGGTAGAATTGGGGTCATGGTAGTGGGCACTGGGTGGGATGAAGTATTAAAGAGCTAGAGGAAGATTGTGTGTTTCATTGCTGCTATTCTGCATCCTGACTGGCTCCTCTATTCTTGTGGCTGTTCTGACAGGGGGTGTCCAACTGACTGCTGATGGGCTTTGGATCTCCACTCTGCCATCACCATCCATCCCATTGATATGCCCTTTGTTTGTTTGTTCTGTCTTAGGTCTTTGGTGCCTGATACCCGATCCTTCGACAACTCATGATCACACAGACTGATGTGCTTCTTCTATGTGGGTTTTGTGGCTTCTCAGCTAGATGGCTGATTGTTTACTTTCAAGCTTTTAAGATTCCAGATGCTATGTCTTTTGATAGCCAGGCAGCATCAGCTTTCTTCATCACATTTGCTTATGCACCCATTTTTTTCTTCAGTGATTGTGTCAGAGAAGGTGAAACTCACAAAGTTCGGTGTTAGTAGATCAATTTTTTCTTGTGTTGAGGGTGTACCTGAGTAGAGGCCCAATGTCCATCTGCTCCCATACTTTATAAATAAATACATGTGCAATGCTCTATTCCCCTGTTGTATGTATATAAATGTCTTAAATCTTCTTTTGAGAGTAGAAAGCCTCATCTTTCTTCTGTAGAATGCTCACTGGTTTTAAGCTTCTGACCTTGTGTTTAGCAGCTAAAAGCATAACCCATTATCCCACCAAGGTCTCTGCTTTCTACTCCCTTAAAGAAGCTATCACTGACTCACTCATGTAGGAGTTGCTGAATTGCTGTGCTTTGGTGTGTATATGAGGATACTTTAAAAGTTCATGGAAAGATTAAATTTAAATATAATGGTATTTCTCTGTAAGCTTTTGAAAGCAACATAAGCTCCTTAACAGCAGTCACAATAAAGCAAATACTATATATAAAACAGAAAGAAAGAAAGCAGGGAGAGCATAGGGAGCTTTTCATTAGTTTAGGTAAATTTCGACTCTGGTCTCTAGTTTAAATTTTCCAGCACCCAGGCTTGAAAAGAAGAGATCATTTGGAGTATTACCAGTCTCTGTGGGAAAGAGAACTTTTCCCAAAAATCACATGCCCCATTTCAAGGTCCAATAAAAGTCATATGACTATATCTAGCATCAAGAGTGCAATTCCATTGTGTTCATGGAAGGTAGGAAAACTGGAAATAAGAGGGCTTTCAAAACGTTCCTGGAAAAATGGAATTAAAAGATGATGGGATTTTCCCATGAATATTTTGGAGTCACTTCATATTTAGTGAACGGATTAATGACTGCTATGTTTGGTGATGGAATATAAAAGGAAGTCCATTCCAGATGAGGAAACAGTGTATGTGAAGGGCCTGGATGTATCAAGAGATCATCTTGGACCTCCCAAGCGTTTGCAGGGATAGGAAAGCAATATTAAGTAGGGAGTCTTCTGTCCTGACTCCAGGAAGAAGTGAGGCTAGGAGGAGGGCTGATGGATAATGAGAAAATGAAAGACACACTAAAATTGGAAAACAGTTATAGAGGTAGGCTTGAATAAATAAGCTATAATAAAATCATTATATTGTCAGATTGTGAAATGTGTGAATTTATTCTGAAAGTAATGCAGATTCTGGAGATGACAAGTTCCACAGTTTATCCATGTTGTTGATGTTACGTGACAACAAGTTGGAGTCTTCTTCCAAGTTAGGTTTATTTGTTCTTTTATAAAAATTAATTTAATTTATTTTTAAGGTTTATCTATTCTTTTGGAAGTCCATGGAGCTTACCATATTCTTTACCAGTGCCATAATTCAAATGGATTTATCATATAAGAAGTGAGTAAGAGATCCACTAAGGAGATAAAGTTGTCAGAGGAGATTAACAAGTCAAAAAACAGTTAGTCTAAGATTTAAGATATGTTATGCTCTATGAAAAAGATTCTAGAGGGAGGGTGGAATTATTTTCTATAGTTTTTATGAGATTACACAATTTCAGCATCCAAAAGCAAAAAATTACCTGCAGTTCATTTTAACAAGTTAAAGCCAATGTGTTAGCAGGATCACACTTCTTCTAGCGACTCTGGGAGAGAAGTCATTCTTTCCCTGTTTCTATTTTGAGTGACTTCAACATTTATTTTTATTTTTTCCCTCGGTTTTATTCTTTGTTTTGGTCTGTTTGAAACTAACTTCTGTGTCAGAACATTGTTTAAGTCAGTTTCAATGATATGTTTCCTCCTTGTATAAACAACCAGATCAGTGTTCAGGTCTGATAGTCAAGGAAAGCAGAGAATTTTTAGACTGTGACCCTTTTCTTTTAAAAATATTTAAATATTACCTTTATTAATTATTTCCCCCTTTATTTGTGGAAATATAACACATATTAATGCAATTATATAGCCATCTAATGAAGACAGTGACAGTCTCACAGTAAAGTGCTTTTGAATATGATTCTTTATTCTACATTTCTCCCACCCACCGTCCCTCTTTATCTCTTTATCCTATTCCTCTCCCTCTGCTAGCTGACCTAGGTTTTGGCATAGTCTTCAAAGTCTTTTGGTGTGAAAATCACTTTTTTCTCTTCCTTTCTTTTTAACAATGATGTCATCAAAATATTTATCTTTATGAGATTGGGTAAGTTTGTTGAGCATAATGTCTCCCAATTTTGTCTGATTCATAATATGCTTGACAGATTGATTATTTTTTAAGATTGTATAATATTTTATTGTGTGTATGTTCTAGAGTTTGTTTGTTCATTCCTCCCCAGAGGGGATTTTTAAAATTGTTTCTATCTTTTTGCTGTTATAGAAATCACTGCAATATGAACATGGGATTGCAAATTTCTTTTCATGTTTTGGTCTTTCTTTCTTGAGGGTATATGTCAATAAAAGTTATTGCAGGATAATAAGATATTTACTTCAGGCATTTATTGTATTGACTATCTTGTTCTAATTTCTGCTTCAGTAGTCTCATCCCCTTCTAGTGTGTGTGGGTGTGCACACATGCACTTGTGTGTGTGTGTGTTTGTGTATGAAATCTCTTGTGGTTTTTTCTTTTATTCATTTAGAGCCTATCTGAGTACACCAAAAAAGCATTGCTCCATCTCAAGATTCTAAATAGAATTTTCACTATTTTTCCAAATAAAGTAACATATATAGGGTACAGCATCTTTTTTTTTTTTTTTTGGTTTTTTTTTTTTGGGGGGGGGCATCACTGCTCTCCGGTGGTGGGAGTAGGAGGCCCAGCCCCACTGCTGGAATTGAACCTCCGTCCCAGTGGGCCGCAGTCCCGCGCACAACCACTACGCCACCGGGGCTCAGCCCAGGGTACAGCATCTTAACCAATTAGTGACATCACAATAAATGAATAAGCAGTTGAAATCACCAATATTTCTTTGATTCACAATTGATGTCAATGGAAGCAGCAATAAGGAAGTCGAATGAAAAAGTCTGTTTGGAAAATCTATTACAATAGTGTTACCAGGTAAATATTTTACTTTGAAAAAAGCCAACCAGGGTGTGCCTCACTCAAGCCACAATATTTTTAATTACCTAACATGCTTGTGAAAGCTGTACTTGCACGTGTGTAAGGACAACCAAAAAATAATGTCTTTGGATTGTGGTACTAATGAACACTATTGAATTACTATGGAGTTCCAGAAGAAGAAATAAATCTGTCATGAGAAAAGTGCAAGCAGAATCCTCTTTAGAAAAGAGTAGAGAGCCATCTTTGGGAAAGGACATCATCCTTGGTAGAGTAGAAGATTAGGGAAAAAGAGGAACATCCTCAAGGAGATGGATTGACACAGCTAATATATCAAGGGGCTCAAACATAGCAACACTTGTATGGATAATGCAAGCCCAGTCAGTGGTTCATTCTGTAAGACATAAGCTACCTGTAAGTTAGAATGGACTGGACAGGCCCTAACAACAACACTTTTGAGTGGCTATGATTCAGCCTGTTACAACAGGTAAGACTTGTGAAATGTATTCAAAGGATGAAAGGAAATGACAGGGAAGGCAGTACAAGATAATAGCGAGGAGAGAGAATGGACAATTGATGGAGTTGGAGATTACTTGCCTTGTAGGGTTGTTTTGACAATTAAACAAGTGGCCTATAATAATCAAGATTATTTTTTCTCCTTTATATGTTTGTTTTTGCTTTTGTTTTTTGGGCATCACTGCTCTTCGGTTGTGGGAGTAGGCGGCCCAGCCTTTGTTCCTGTGGAGCCACTGCTGGAATTGAACCTCCATCCCAGTGGGCCACAGTTCACCGCACAACCAATACACCACTGGGGCTCAGCCCCCATTTTTTCTCTTTTAAAAGAAAGTTGAGATGAACTCCCTCCCAGGGGAACAGAGAACATAAAAGTGGGTAAAGAGAGACAACAAACAGGGTAAGACATGACAAAATAATATCAATTTTTAAATTATCAATGGTTTGAGATGGAGAAATAGGGTGCTGATACTAAGGGTTCAAGTAGAAAAATGTTTTGAGAATAATGATGATGGCAACAACTGTACAAGTGTACAAGTGTGCTTGACATAATGGATAAATTTTATTAAGAGTTGTATGAACCCCTAATAAAATCATTTTAAAAATAAATAAAATATAACAAAATCACAGAATCAAGAAAAGAAAGAAACGAAGCTTCAAAACTAAATAAATAAGAAAGTTGAGTGATACATGCAATGAATCAATGAAATAGGTCTTCTAAGGTCTGACATTTTGTACACTGGGGGCTTGATTTGATTCTCCCTTCGTCTTCCCTACAAAACAAATCTAAAAATACAGTGAAGTGAAAAATGGGATAGGTTGGAGTTCGCCATTGCCTACAGGTTAAGGAGTTGGCTGCCTTTTGGCGAATGAGCCATTCTCAGCCGGATCCTTCGCCTCTTTTCAATAAAGAGAATGCGATATCATTTTTCAAAAGTCCATTCTAGCAAATGCTGGTGTTTGGTCAAGAATTCAGATGAAAGAATTTCAAGGTCAGCTTTTATCCTTTTATTAAGAGTCAGTTGTAGTTAACACCATCTCTCCCTCTTCCCCTCTTCCTCACGTCCTAAAAAAATGGATGCTATGTTGAAACCTCCTTTGCAATTTTGCATAAGATTTATAAGACATACCTTGAGGATAGAGGAGCAGCACAATGAAAAGATATTGAATTTTTAATTCAGAATTATTTGGTGTGTGTGTGTGTGTATGTGTGTGTGTGGTGGAAGTGGTGGAGGTGGAGGAGGTGGTGGTGGTGGCGGATGGTGATCATGATGAAATTCATTCTTAAATTCTGTTATTTAGAACCAAAAACATTCTAGCTGCTGTGATGACTTCTCTGTTAATAAGTGAGATGAGTAGTTCTGTGTTTGCAGCCAGAAGCTCACTTTCCTCAGATACCTCCCTTAGGCTTAGCCAACAAAGCAGTCTCCAAATTAGGTCCATTTTGCTTTGGAGTTTGGAAAGCAGAGAGCAGAAGGATCTTCTCATCCAATTGTTCTTTTCTAGCTCTCTGTAATTTGCTTTCTCCCTGCTACTGTTTCCTCAATTTCATCATTTCTTTCCCTGGCTACAATTACCCTCACAATGCCCTCTTTCTTTTTCTTGAGTGTCTGAAAAATGCCTGTGTCCACTTAACATGGATTTTCCTGGTATGATTGAATTAGGTCAATTTCAAAGGCAGGTTTGAAAATCAATAAACTCTTTAATGTTTTCTACCAGGCTATGAAATTCTTCCCAGCTTTTTCCACATGTCCCTGAAACATCTGCCAGAATATGTGGTACCATTAGCACCAATTGCCTTAGGAGATGCTTAATAGTCCCTTCCTACTCTATGAGTCTAAACTGAGCATAATCTTATTGTTAAATTAAGTCCTGTCCATGGAAACAAAGACACTTGCAATATGAGAGCTTGGTTTTGTAGCCATAATAATAAACTTCAGTCACTTGATAATATTTTCCAGAGATAGGTTATCTCTGAAATATCCTGCTGAGCTGCATGCCATCTTGATCAGTTTTTGCCCACCAACTTATTGAAGTGGGGCTATTAGCTAAGATTGCTGTCTTTGTTCTATTTGCTGTCTTTGTTTGTTTCTCACTATTGCATGAATTGCTCTAAATTGTTAAAAGCCACTTTATGGGGGCTCTTAGAGCTCTTGTAACATTTCATACATCTTGAACTGCTAGAAGTGTTTAACAAAATTAAAAATCTCACTGATCTTGAGTCTACTCTGATTAATAGTCACCCCATAGAACAGGGAGGAAGTGTCCCCATGGGTATCTGAGACTGTCACTCTTGAGGAGACTCGAAAGTCCCATCTTTCTCCTACAAGCAACTGATGTTTTTCAACTGCTGACCTTGCAGTTAGCAGGCCAACATCAAACCACTACAACCCCAGGACTCCTTTAGATTTTAAACATGCAATATTTTATTTTACCTGTGCATGGAAGTGCTCAAACTTACATACATTGTCTAACACTTGAGGTTTTGAAATAAGAATGCATTCTATTAGCTAATCTGTAGCTTTTACAAGTTTTTAGAAATGTACTGTATTTTTCTTATACTCAATTTTATGAACCAGTAATTGTTCCTTTGACATCACAAGGGTATTGGTAAAATTTAAGCCTGCAACTAGCAATTTTCTAAAAGAGAGACCAGTCTCTGGAGAAGGGCATCTTCTTTGGTGAAGTAGAGAGGCAGTGAAAAAGAGGAAGGTCCTCAAGGAGATGGATTGACGCAATGGTGCAGCCATGGTCTAAAGCATCACAATGATTGTCAGGGTGGCGGAGGACCTGGCAGTGTTTCATTCTGTTGTTTATAGTGTTCCTCTGGGTCAGGACAGGCTGAATGGCATCTCTAACAACAAAGGATTGACATCCAAAGAATAGGCTGTCCACTTCGGAGGAATTAGCCACGGAAAGTCCTATGAATAGGAAAAGGACATTGTCAGAAATAATGTCTAAAAGTAAGTGCTTTTGCAACAATGCACTCACCCATAACACTGGTGAGGATGTTGTGGGCTCGGGCAGTGTTCCCTTCTGCTGTAAATAGGGTTGCTCTGAAGTTGAATTGACTTGACAGAACCTCATAACAACAATAACAAAAAGATTGCATTCTAGGTAGTGAGAGAAAGGACATTGAATTCTCATTTATTTAGTATTTATGTGCCAGGCACCAGGCTAGAAAATTATATTTATTATCTCATTTAACATTTCTAAAACATTCAAGAATATTACATTGGCTATAGTTACATAGCTAATTCATGGGAAAGCCTAATGTATTTCTGAGTGTGAAGTACATAAATTCATAGAAATTGGTGAGACTACCCAAGTATTCAGCAGAAACAGCCCTGAAATGGTTGATAAGAATTTTTGTAAGTACAGTCTTATTGGAGCACTTAGCAAAAGTACTAGTGATGCTCATAGGTTCTACACATTTATTTTTATCTCATATAGTTTATATATATATATATATATTACATTTGCCTCATCTAAAGGATATCCATATTTCTGGACTAAGGTCATACTCAAACATTATGGTATCAAAGACACCCCAGAGAGCTTGACTAAAACATAAAGAAATCATATTGTTAAAATAGTTGTACCAGTAGGGAGAGGGAAAAATGCCACCATGTCAATTCCTGTACCTAATGATACCACGTGTTGCAGGGTACAACTGCTCTTTTGCATTTTTCAGATTGAGTCCTTTGAGAATCAGATTATTAGACCTTTCTTATGAAACGCTTCTGGGTAGGTCCAAACTTTCTACCTTTCAGACAGTGGATTTATGCTTAATAGTTTGTGCTACCCAGGACTCACTCTATACTAGTGAAGGATATCAGAATTCAAAAGTATAACATACATATAGTTGTCAACTACTGATATCAAAGAAGTGTTGATGCTGGATAGGGAAACTGTATTCCTGAAAGTATTTGGTTCTGATTCCTTTGTTATTGCTAATATTTATCCAAATGAAAATATTTATTAAACAAAGATAGCTCTGATACTCTGTTTTGCTTTGCCTTTTTGTTTTAACTAATCTTATTTCTCTCTTTCTAGGAAGTTGAAAAATGAACTATTGGAAGCAAAGCGTAGAGGTGGAAAGACTCAGCAAGAGAGCAGCAGAGTCTGTGTTCATTGTCAGAGGAGCCTGGGCTTCATATTTGACCGAGGAGACCCATGCCAAGCCTGTTCACTAAGGGTGTGCAGTGAGTGTCGAGTTGCAGGCCTCGATGGCAGCTGGAAGTGCACTCTCTGTGACAAAGTCTCGTAAGTTTCTAACTTTTGTGTGAAAAAAATGAATATTTGATGATTGAAGAGATTCATATGGTGGAAATTAAGAAAGAAAACAAATATTTGAAGTGTAGGAATAGAGAATGGAGCTAAAAAGTATAATCCAATGACCAAAGTTCAGCAATGCCTTGAGAGGAATCTGGTGTGTGTGTGTATTTATTTTTAAACTTAAAAAAATCATAGTAAAATTGAAAATTTCATAGAACCAGATATTGTTCTTTATTTGAAAGTCATCTACAAGATGTCTTACCTTTTATTTCCATGTGGCTTTTTGAAGACACAAATGATTCTGGTGAGACAATATTAGGCATTTGAAATGACAAGCATGATTTGAGAAACCTATGCTCCTCACTGAACCCAAATCCCCCCCCCAAAAAAAATTCATCTGAAACAGAGACTTTTACATTATTGATTTGAGTTGCTTCTGACTGCTATTACTTTCAAAAAGAAAGCAAGGGGAATTGTTGATAGCTTTTCCTGGACAGGCATGTGAGGAAATGTTCAAAGCAGATCATTTGATAGTGTAGGGCAGTGGTGCTCAACCTTCCGAACTCCACGACGCTTTAATGCAGTACTTCATGTTGTGAAAATTATTTTCATTGCTACTTCATGACTGTAATTTTGCTATTATAAATTGGACGACCCCTGTGAAAGAGTTGTTCAACCCACAGAGGTGCCACTACCCACAGGTGAGACCCGCTGGTACAGGAGGAAAGACAAGGATCTGTCCAGCATGTTTTTTTGGCATCCTGATTTGCAGATGATTACAGTTAGCTTAAAAACGGATACAAATAGCGACAACGGCTATGCTGCAAGCCATTTGGTAATAATATTGTCATCATTCACCTCCCTTGCCCTGGCAAAGTGTATTTGCCAGTGAAAAGTAGGAAAACTTAAAGGAACAGTATTTGAGGAGGGTTGCATACATAAATCAAAGCAATCTATCCAAAGAAAGGAATCAGACTATTCAAATGGCATGTATACTTTTAGAACTTCTTATCTCTTTCCAATGTTGAAATGTAGTACGAATTGCTCTATCCCAGATCACCTTTTTGAAAGAGTACATGGAAAACAACATTGGTTAAATAATACAGTTCCCTTTGCTATTGTTAAGTCTTGTTATGTTGGTGCCAACTTATAAGGGCCCTATACACAACAAAATGAAAGAGTCCCTACTCTTGAGCCATTCTCTCAATTGTTGCTATATTTGTGTTCACTGTTGTAGTCACTCGCTAAGGTTCTTCCTCTTTTTCTATATCCTTCTACTTTACCAAACATGATACGCCTAGCCAGAGATTGATCTCTTCTGGTAACACATCCAAAGTACATTAAATGAAGTCTTGTCATCCTTGTTTGAAAGGATTATTCTGGTTGTGCTTCTTCCAAAATGGATTTTTTGGCAGTCCATGATACTTGGAATATTCTTCTCTACCACCATAATTCAAGTGCATACATTATTCTACCACAGGAGTCCTAAATAAAACACAGACCTCATTTAGAATAGTTAGCATGGAAAATCACACCTACTGTCACACTAAACATTTTTCCTCCTAGAATATCCCTTAACCCCCTATAACAGTATGAGTTAGTGAGAAGAAAAACAACATAAAGGCCACCAGCCACCACCCACCTTAACCTCAGAGAAGGAAATCAATGCTGAAAGGCCTTGAGATGGCATTGGGAAGTATCTCCAAAGGTAGAGGAAGATTGAAAGGGAGAAAACAGACAAGTTCATTAAGGAGAGATATTATGAAGAAATAATAGTTTGGGTAGACCCCAGGCTAGTAAAGATTTCATCATGCATCAGTATAACGTAATTTAGAAAATAATTATTCTTAAAATGTTCTGAAATTAATTGTGGTAATGATTGTACAGTTGTTCTTGATGTGGTAGAACTATAGAATTGTATGATCTGTGGGTGAAGTGCCAGTAAGTCCATTTTAAAATAATAAAATTATTATTGATGTACATCTAAATGTGGCAGAGTGAAATCTATGTCTGCTGAAATCTTGCAGACCAAATAGAGAGGTAACTGGTAAAGTTTTCTCCCTTCATCATTTCTCAGGAAATACAGATGAAAAGCACTTCAGGTGGGGCCTAATTTTACTCTTCAGTGCATGTGCAGTATATGGAGTTTAGCCTTCATTTTTTTCTTGATATATTGCATACTTTTCCTGCTACATTCTTGTTAATTTGTTTTATTTTATTTGCATTTAAATTTCAAACAATTTTTCATTTAAATGTAAAAGGACTTATTTTTATGCTTGTGTTCTTTTTCTAAATTCCACATTTAAGGCTATGAATTTCCTTGATTACAAGTCTAGTAGCACCTTATACATCTTGATATGATTTTTTAAAATCGTTAATTTGAACCCGTGTTCTAATTTTCATGGATTCATGAGCTATTTGAAATTATTTTTTTCTTATTTCTAACTTCATGTGTTGCCTCTGAATGTTTTTATGCTATTGATTTCTACCTTTATTCCTCTAAAGTGAAAGAAAATAGTCTGTATCATTTCAATCCTTTGAAATCTAACCCAGTAAATGGTCAATGTTGTTTAATTTTACCTTTGTACTGTGTGTACTTGAAAAAAATGTGAATTCTATAGTTCTACAGTTGATCTAAACTTCTATAATTGTTCTATAGCCTTAAACATGCCTACTAAATTATGCTATTAATTCTGTTGTCCAAATTTTCTTACTGGTTTTTATATGCATATGTACCAGCTTTGGAGAGAGATATGATAAACTCTCTCAAACAATAATTTTTTAATTTATTTTATATATTAATAATGGGCTATATATTTAAAGCTATTATTTTGGATGTATATTTAGGGTTATGGTATTTTACGACTATACATCTAGTATATACTTTTGTCATTAGAGAAAATCCTCAACCTCTAGTTACGTTTTGTCTGTTTATTTTTCCTTAACATCTACTGGCATGGTTTCTCAGGGGTAAAACAAAACACCATCAAGTGTGGGGGAGGGGGTTATTTCCAGTTTCAGAAAGCTAATCTAATTTAGGGTGTCAGAAACATGATGCCTTTCCTCTGTCTACTTTAAAGGATTATGATTCTTAATCTCACTCATCTTCTGGGCATCTTCTGAAATTCCTTGACTCGTAGCTAAATCTTCACATGACATCTTCCCATTGTCACTCTCCTTTAAATAAAACATAACTCAGAAGGGATTAAGATTATTATCCACCCTGTACTGGTATTTTTTGACTTCCCCCAAATACCATATTTCCCCAAAAAAGTCCATATTCACAGACGCAATATGTTGAATTTCAATAGATAATTTTGAAGGACACACTTCAATCCATAATGACTACTTTATTATTATTATCATTATTGTTGTTATTTGCTTATTATTATGAATGTACAGATTTCTTTTGGCTAGTGCTTGCATGGAAAATCACTTTGATTCAAGCTTTCTGCTTATTTTTACTAAATATGTGTCTTTTGTAAGTAGCGTATAATTGTGCGTACATATGTACCATAAATCTATTTTAAGTTCTGTCTAAAAATAATTGTCTTAATTGCAATATTTGCCTCAATTGCATTGCTGAAATTGCTTGCTTGTTTTGGTTAAACCATGCCACCTAACTATTTGCTTTTATCTTTCCATCTATGTTCCATTTGTCTACATATCTAATTTAAGTTGGCTGAATATGCCATGCCTCTTCTCCATTGTTTAATTATCCCACTTAATGATTACAATAGAGGTATAAATACATATTCTTGGGGCTGAGACCCAGTGGCATAGTGGTTGTGCGCGGGACTGCGGCCCACTGGGACAGAGGTTCAATTCCAGCAGTGGGGCTGGGCCTCCTACTCCCACCACCGGAGAGCAGTGATGCACCCCCCAAAAAAAATACATATTCTTGATCTATTTAGTGTAGTATAAAATCAGTATTTTAACATTTCCATGACCTAAGGACACTTGAACTCTGTTTTCTCCCTCCCAATATGTGAGCTAGTGTGCACTATGTCATTGTTAGGTGACTTGGGGGTGACTCCCATTCAAAGAAACGTTATATACAACAGGTTGCATCATCCTTACAATTATTGTTAGGTTTGAGCCCATTGTTACACCTATTATGTTAATTCATCTTCTTGACAATCTTCCCCTTTCTCTGATTTTCCCTTACCAAATATGGTGTCCTTTTCCAGAGACATATACTTTCTATGTCCAAAGTGCATGATATGAAGTCATTAGTGACTCAAATGCTTCAATTCTTCTGTGGTTGGATGGTTGGATTTATTCATAGTCCAACATTCACATGTATGGGGACTACTGAAAATACCATGTCTTTGATTAGATGTAGTCCTCAACAAGAGATGTTTGCTCTTTGATACTTTAAAAGGCTTTATGCAGCAAATTCTTCCAATGCACCATATATATTTTCTATATATACTTATTTTTAGTATATTATCTATATGTTAAATATACCCCAAATGGAAAAAACTCCTCTGACCAGTTTTCATATCACACATTTTCCTCACTAGGAGATCATTGAATAAGTCACTCTGAGTTATTGCACCCAGTGGAAACACCTGGGAAGATTCTTTCTGGTCATGGTGAATTTTTTTGTAAAAGCAAGTTTTACTCAAACTTTGTTGTTGTTTTTTTTTTGTAATGATCAATTTAAGAAAACAGAGTGTGACTGTGAAATCTTGTTTCCTGCTTGGGAAAAATGCTGCAGAAACTGTTGTGATGTTGAACACAGCTAACAAGGACCGTGCTTTGGGAAAAACTCAAGTGTACAAATGGTTTTCTCAACTCAAGAAAGGTGAAATGCCGATTGATGACAAATCTCCTCTGGACATCTGTCAACTTCCAGAATGGAAGAAAATGGTGACTAAATTCGTGCACTTGTCTTCAAAAACCAACTATTGGACCATTGAAGAAATGGGAAAGTTATCTGGGTTATTTTTGAGTTCAGTTCATTCACTATTAACAGAAGAGAATGTGAAGGGTACTTGCAAAATGTGTGCCTCCACATCGACTGACTGAAAACAAGAATGTCTAATGAAAGATGCTGGGCTTTCAAAGAACAGTTCCAAAGCTACTCAGACTTTCCCCCCACCCCCCCTAGGTCATTACTGGTGACTAGATATACTGCTATTCTTATGACCCCAAAAGAAAATATCAATCAAGCCAATGGAAGATACCTCCGTCATCTCACCCATAAAAAGCTCATCATGTGAAATTAAGGATCAAGACAATGTTATTTTGTTTTTTTTTTATATTAGAGGCCTAGTGCATTTGGAGTTGTTCCCCCAGGTCAGACTGTTAGTCAATCTTTCTATTTAAAGATTCTGAAAAGATTGCATAACTGTGCAATAGCAGTGGCAGATAGGGAACTGACTTTGCCACCATGACAATGGACCGGCTCACCTAACCTTCTCAGTGTACCAGTTTGGGTAACCCCCCTGAAAAAAAAAAGCATGCTTCTTTTGCTCCCAAGCCCCTGACTCCATGCAACTTCTTTTTGTTTCTTCGAGTGAAGAGAGGCATGAAAAGGATAGAGATTTGATGACATCGAAGAAGTAAAGAAAAAAAAATGTGGGAGATGCTGTCCCTCATATATTCTCAAACACTAGTATTAGTGTTATTTCACAGCAACTATTCATGTTGTCTTATTCACATAGTTACCCTTTTCATTCTTCGTTTTTTTTTTCTTGTATCACCATGCTTCCATCTTTGGTCATTTTATTTCTGCTGATTGCCTTATTAATTCTCTTACTGTAGCTCTGCACGTGGTGTATATTCTCAATTTTTTGTTTCCACTAACAAACTTTAAATTATTCTTAATTTCCAACCATGTTTTTACTACAAAAACATTCTTAGTTTACTACTAATACAGTCTAAATTTTCAAACATGTTTTTAAACATATCGACATCTCATAATCGCACAGGTTAGTGTGCTTCTTCCATGTAGGCTCAAAGATTATTTTTCATAAATCCTAGGTTGGAAATCACTTGTTATTTTCATTTAGTAATTGGAAGATATTTTTTATTTCCTGTTGATTTTTTTGTATTAGGAAATTAGCAGTCAGTATATTGTTACTCATCTGTATGTAAGAGTATTTTTATTTCTTTTTAAAATCATTTTATTGGGGGCTCATACAGCTTTTTATCACAATTCATACATCCATCCATTATATCAAGCACATTGGTACATATGTTGCCATTATCATTTTAAAATCATTTTTGTTCTACTTTAACCCCTCTTATCAGTTCATCCCCCCACCCTCTCTCCCTGATGAACCCTTGATAATTTATATAATTTTTTTCATGTATTACAATAACTGGTCTCCCTTCACCAATTTTTCTTTCTTCCATCCCACTGGGAGGGCATTATATGTAGATCATTGTAATTGGTTCCACCTTTCTCCACCCATCTTCCCCTTACCCTCCTGGTATTGCTATTCTCATTATTGGTCCTGAGGGTCTATATCTGTCCTGGATTCCTCATGTTTCCAGCTTTTATCTGTGTCAGTGTACATGCTCTGGTCTAGTCAGATTTGTAAGATAGAAATAAAGTCATGATAATTGAAGGAAGGAAGCATTAAAGAACTAGAGGAAAGTTGCACCCTGACTGGCTCATCTCTTTTTGTGATTTGAGAGGATGTCCAATTGTCCACTTCACACTCACACTCATTCACATGGATATGATTGAAGAATAAAAAATCTTTTGTTTTGGGTCTTTGGTACCTGATACCCAATCCCATCAACATCTTATGATCACACACACTGGTGTGCTTCTTCCATATGGACTTGTTGTTTTTCAAAGATTATTTTTCATTGACAACTTTTAACATATCTTATCTTTGTTGGATCTTAAAAGTTACTATAATATGCGTCGTTCAGATTTTCTTGGAGTTTCAAAAGTATCTTGAATTTGTTCCTCATTCTTGTTAGTATACATTTTTTAAAAAAATATCATTTTGTGTATCCTCAGATATTGTGTCTTCCTCTTCACTGTCCTCCAGTTTGTGAACTCCAAATATGACCTTAGTTATATTCAATTTCTTTCATATATTTCACACTCATCTCTCTATTTTATATCATTTTTTCTTCTTGAAATTTATTTTTGTATTTTTTTATTCTGATCTAACTATGAATTCCATAATCCTGTCTGTAGTCACATCTACTTGCTGCTAAACTCATTCATATAATTTTAAAATTCAATTGTTGTGAATATTTGTTTTAGAATTTCCACTTGTGTTCTTTTATCATTCTAACACCTTGCCAACATACATAAAGATAGTTTTATTGACATACAATCTAATTGTTCAATCATATGACAAAAAGTTGTGCAATTATCATCAAAATCAATTTCAGAATATTTTCTCCTCATACTCATTGTTCATAGCTCCCCACTTCATCTCATTCTCCTCTGACATGCGCCTAGACAATTATCAATTTAGTTACTTTCTCTAAAGCGCTACCTAACCTGGATTCCATATAAAAATCAGCATGTACACAGGTACAGATAAGAGATAATTTCTCAGGACACACAGAATCCAGAAACAGGAATGGGAATAAGATAACAGGAGGTTAGGTGGAAGCTGGGATGAGAAAGGGAGAAGAGGGGAATTGATCACAATGATTACCAGATAACCTCCCCACCCTGGGGGAGACTAACAACAGAAACAGTGGGGGAAAGGATACAGCAGCTGATGTAAGATAGGAATATTATAAATAATTTAACAAGGGATCCCAACGGTGCATTGAGGGGGAGGAGGAAAAAAAGTGGAGCTGACATTAATCACTCAAATAGAAAGTGTTTAGAAAATTATGATGACAGCATATATACAAATATGTTTGATACAGTAGATATAATGATTGTTATAAGAACTGTAAGAGTCACCAAATATTATGATCTTTTAATAAAAGAAAGACTTATAAGAACAGCAAAATATGAAAATCAAAGGAAACAATCAAACAACCCCTTCTCTGCCCTCCCATCCTGCAACCCAATAATGACTAGAAAAACTATTTTAAAAACTCAATAAAAATGGAAAACATTAAGAACATATACAACTTTAAAATGGGTCAAAGGTAGGTCAAATGATAAGGGGTTTGCTTCTAACTGAAGAACATTGGATAATCAACTTTGCAATGTTTTCTGGTAGCAAGGCAATTCACATTCCTGGGCTATTGTGAGAAAGGATGCAACAGTGCTTAATCCATGTGGGCAGGCTGCAAATGAATTTTGGACTTCAACTGTCATCCACAGCCTTCTCATACTGGATTTTCAAAATTTAAGCTCTGATACCATTCACTCCTCCATATTTGGATTCAAACTCTTGGATCACATAGGGTGGTCTGTTGGGTCCATGTGGACTTAATTGATGCTTCACATAGATGACTGTTTATTTGAAGACAAGATTTTAAGACCCCAGTCACTATTCTTTCTGAAAGCGTGGCACCATCTGAGTCCTTCCCCCACAATTTTCTATAGCACACATACCTTCAATGATCTCTTAATGAGCGCAAGCATCAGGCAGGACCATGTCATAAGAACAAAGGATTAGGGATAGAAGTAAATGTCAGCCCAAATCCACTCATGTTACCATGGTTTATCTATGTCTCTGATTCACGTCATCATTCCATTATAGAGAACATCGTCAGACATCCCTATGGGGCATAAGGTAATTCTATTCATAATATCATTAATTTTGCCAATGGTATAGAAGTTAAAACACTGTTGTAAAATAAATTTATACGCATGTAAACCATTTTCAGATCAAAATTAATAAATTGTTTATTTGTACAGTGACTGTACATTATTTACACAAATAACAGGGGTTATGTTGTGATGTCACATTTCTCATCTCTATTTAAAGATATTCATGTCCTCTCTTTTCCTTTCTTAAGTTGGCCAGATGGTTGTCACTTTTGTTAATCCTTTCAATAAAAACACTTTCTTGCCTTGTTTATATTTTACATTGTTATTCTGTTTTCCAATTTGTTTATTTACCCTCTAATTTTTATGATTTCATTTTTTGTTTGTTTTTGTTGGCAGGTTTATGTTGTCACCCTTGTTGTAGTTGTTGGCGATGTTGTGTTAAGTTATTGATTTTGGATTTTTCATCTGTTTTCATGTATATGTTGATTGCTACAAATTTCCCTCTAATGAATGCTTTTATTGTGTTCAGAGGGTTTTGGTATAAAGGGTTATTATTATAATTTGTTTCAAGGAATTTCTTATTTTCTTCTTTTACTTGCTCTATTACTCAGTCAATTTTAAGGGATATGTCTTTAGATACCCATGTGTTTGTCTTTATGTCCCTGATCATCCTATTGTTGATTTCCAGTTTTATAGCATTGTGTTCTGAAGTTTTTCCTATTGCTGATATCCAGTTATCAGCATTGTGATCTGAAAAAAATGGATTGTAGGCTCTCACAGGTTTTTAAAAAAAGATTATTGAGGAGTACTTGGTAGCCTAACATGTGTCGTGTTCTAAAATATATAATGGTACATTGGAGATGAATGGATGAATGTATTCTGTGCTGTTTTGCGGTGGGGTGTTATGTATATGTCTGGGAAGCTGAGCTCATTGATTTTATAGTTGATCCCTTCTGTTTCTTTATGGAGTTTCTTTCTTGATGATATACTTTTCCTTGACATTGGTGTTTTGAAATTACTACTTATTTTTGAGCTGTTTATTTCTATTTTTAAGTCTGGAAGCAGGCTGAGCCCTGGTCGCATAGTGTTTGTGCGCGGGACTGCAGCCCACTGGGTTGGAGGTTCAAATCCAGCAGCAAGGCTGGGCCTCCTACTCCTACTGGGTTGGAGGTTCAAATCCAGCAGCAAGGCTGGGCCTCCTACTACCAGAGGGCAGTGATGCCTAAATAAAAAGAAATTAAAAAAAAAAGTCTGGAAGCATTTAATGATTGTATTTTGAAGAACTTCCATTGGGTGTGTATCTAATTAGTAAGGTTATAGGTTCCTGGTGTGTTGGTCCTTTAATCATTATATAGGTTCCATTCTGTATATGTTATTTGCCTTGAAGCCTAGTTTATCAGAGACTAATTTTGCTAAATTTGCCTTTCTATGATTTTTGCTGACTTGGTAGGTTTTGCATGATCCTTTGAATTTTAGTCTATTTTTGTCTTTGAGATTAAGGTGTTTTTCTCTTTTAAGGCAGGATATAAGTGAGTCTTGTTTTCTAATTCAGTCTGGTGCTTTCTGTCCATGAATTGGTGGACTGACATTCAGTGTCATTATTGACAGACAATGGTTGTTTGCTGTCATTTAGCTGTGTTTGTGTTTGCTTCTCCTCATGCACTTTTATAAATTTCATTTTGCTGTATTTATTATTTTGGAGATCTCTTAATTTATACCACTTAGAGATCATGTCACCACTGTTCTGGTTGGCAACCAGTCTTTTGTCTCTCCTCTCAGCAATGGTGAAGTGCATACCTTTTCTCAGGCAAGAATAATCTCTGGTTTGTTGCTTTTTTCAATAACAAAAAAGTTGAAAAGTCAGGTGTCAAAACTATCGCCATCAGAGTCATTCACATCAAAAAAACTGGGATGTCTCTATTAGTGATCACACCAATTCTTCTCACTAACACCTCCAGTCACCATTCACAATTCCAGTGTTAAAATTTATGAAATCAACAATCTTTCCATTCTCAAAACCAGTCTGAATGCTGTCATTCACCTTAATGTAGGGATCAAGATAGAGGATTATATGAACATCATGAGTCACCAGGTGAGGGATTTCTTCTGTGCCAACAAAGATTTTCTTTGTGCAACATGTACTTCACCTCCTCAGGTATAATAGGATGAATAGCTAAGCTTCTCTTGGAATCACAGATAAAATGCAAATTGTCTCTGTTTTGGTCAATGCTGATGGCACTCACAGAATCATGAGGGTAGGTTATATCAGTTTGGATCTTGCCATCAATTTTTCTGTTTGTTTGTTTTTTTTGTTTTTTGGGGGACATCACTGCTTTCCGGCGGTGGGAGTAGGAGGCCCAAACCCACTGCTGGAATTGAACCTCCATCCCAGTAGGCCGCAGTGCCACGCACAATCACTATGCCACCGGGGCTCAGCCCCCTTGCCATCAATTTTAATGAACTGCTGTATGCAATTTTTTTAAACTTCATCTCCTGTCACAGCATATGTACATATATGTCTTAATAAAAATTATCAGTGGGAGACATTGTCTCTGCTTGTGGGGACCTCTAGATGAACAAGGAAAAAACACACCAGTCTGCCCTGTATCTAAAGCTTGGAAGCAGCTATGCACCTAAGATGTTTCTTAGGACTTCAAACCATGCCTGCACCGAGCACAGAGAAAGCTCTTCTGCACATTTTCAGCATGAGGTTTAATCAGTGTCCCCCTCTGGCCCCCACCGCTATTTCTGTGTTTTCCTTGGTGTTCTTAATAATTTTATTGTGGACTCTTACATTTTTTATAACAATTCATACATCTATTATGTCAAGTGCATTTGTACATATAATGCCATCATCCTTTCCCAAATATTTTCTTTTTACTTAAGCCCTTGGTATCAGTTTCTCTTATTTTTCTCTCCCTCCACCAACCTTCCACCCTCATGAACCCTTGATAATTTATAAATTATTACTATTTTCATATCTTTAATAGTCGCTGTTTCCCTTCTGTGTTTCTGCTGTTTGTCCCCCTTTGAGAGGGACAGTTATATATTGATCATTGTGATCATTTCTCCCTTTCTCCACCCACACCTGCCTTTCCGCTACCCGTATGGTATTGCTAATGCTCTTGCTGTTCCTAGGGGTTTTATCTGTCTTGGATTCCATGTGTTGAGAGCTCTTATCTGTAATAGCATACATTCTCTGGGCTAGCTGGCTTTTAAGGCACAACTGGGGTTATCATAGTAGGGGACAAGAAACATTAAAGAACTAAAGGAATGCTGTATGTTTCTTTGGGGCTATATGGTACCCTGGCTGACATGTCTATTCCTTGTGACACTTCTGTGAGGGGGTATACAAGTGTCTGCAGATGGACTTTGGGTCTCCTCTCCTATCCCATTTGTTAACATTGGTATGATTGTTACCTAAGCATGATTTTAAAATGGAAGCACATAATCATATGTGGCCTCAGGAGATCAAATATTCTTAGTGACACTAACATTGTTTGAGTCTGATTATCTAGAGAAAATAATTCAGTGACACTCATATGTAAAAGAAATGGGTTTATATGAGCAAGTAACTTGATATCAAAAGAAGGCATCCAAGCACAGTGCAACTCACGTCCATCAGCCCAATACAAGACATGGTTCTCTTTAAACTCTCAAATATGCAGACTGATGACACAGTACGGCGATGCAGAATTCATGAAGATAAAAGGCAAATATCCAGAAAGGTGCAAAGTCCCCTGGATCCAAGGTAATTAGAAACATAATCGGGATCCCGCAGTTCTCAGAGTTGAATGGTCAGCAGGAGGACTGCTCTAGAGGGAGAGTTCCAACACGAAGGACAGTGAAATGGTAGAGAGAGTGGTTCTCAGCTTTTTTTCCTTTTCAGAAGGTCACAACTACAAGGAGACATCATCAGATCTGATTAACACAAACTCTACCTCTATACTTTCATAAAAGTTCAAGCTGACATAAAGTCATCCATAAAAACTATTCTGTTTAAATTCTATTGGAAGAAGAAATCATCCTTGATTTTATGAAATCAGAAAAGACCAACTGTAATGCGCAATTGCAAAATGTTAGCTGTGAAATGGGCACTCTCATATATGACAAACCAAAACCACACTCACTGGGAGACTTTAGTGAGTGACCAACTGTAGGTTTCTGAGACTAACTGGTTATTGGAGTGGAAAGCTCAATCTCTCTCCGAAGGAGCGTCTGGTGGTTTCCTACTGTTGACCATGCAGATCACAGGCCAATGTGTAGCCACAACACCCCCCAGGGCTCTAAAATAGAATCCTAGGAGAGTCTAGATTATTTTCACCATGTTGAAGATTCACCTTATTTCAAAAGTTGGCACTCCATCAATGATTTCTGAATCACATTTGCTCCTATGGGATATTAATTCAGGTGCAATTCATTTTATATTGTGGAGATAGTAGAAATAACTTTTCACCCTCGTTTCCATACCCTGGACCTTTCCAAAAACTATCTACAAGCTGACTTAAAGAACTCTTGAGAGAAATAGGAATTGCCAGAAGCTATTGTATCAAGAGGAGAATTTTATCTTTTAGTTATAGATGTCACTTCAAGTTACTGAAACATAATGTTAAATATAAGACCCCAAAGGTTTGTGAATTTGCACAATGCTGATTCAAAGTTAGGATAAAAACTCATCTCAGTAGAGATGGTAAGTGAAGGTCAAATTCACTCCAACACCCCCCCCCCATCTTGTCAGATCAACTTTAGATAACATGAATGACACAGTTTTAATGTGTTAAGGTGATGAAAACTTGAAGGTTGTATGTCATAGAAATTAGTCTACTCATATCCCTTTCCTTTGCTGTCTCCTGAATACTCATAAGCTTTATATTCATTTACCTTGTTTATTACCTCTCTTTGTCCAGTAGAATCTAAGGTCCATGACCAATGCACAGTGTCAGTCCTTGAGTTGGTAGCAACTCATGGCATCACCAGTTCAGTTGGGTAATGCTGACTGAGTCAATGCCTCTGGTCCTTAGAGCCATCCTGGCCTACCCACCCTTCACTCATGGCTATACCACATGCTCCTGACTCTAAGAGATGTCCTGTGGATCTTCCAAAATCCTGCCTTCTAACAAGAACCTTCCTCCACCCAAAGGTGGATACCTTGGCTCACCCACCCACTCCCTAACTGACAGGATGGGAGGTAGTGATGATGGTGATGAGTTAGCAAATTGGGTGACTAGTGACATCAGCTCTATTGATGCTACTACCTTGGTGAATGTTTCCCATGCCCCAGTGTCATGTTGGTGTCACTCCGGTTGATGGCCAGAGGTCTATGGTTTTACTTATATATTTCTAGTGCCTAGAAATGAGCATACAGTAGGTATTTGATAAATATTGGTTAAATGAATAGAGTCAAGGTGAATGGATAACAAATCAATGAACAGTGGAATCCCACTTAAAGTATTTTGGAATTAAATCATGGAACAAATGTGATTTTCTTCAGTCAGAGGCATGTACTTACTTTTTAAAAATAAGATTAAATAATTTCAGAAATGTATTAGTTTTCCTTATTGTGCAGATTTCAATATTTTCAGAAGGGTATTGTAACTATAAGAATTGTTCTTAGATGGCTGAACCCCGGTGGCATAGTGGTTGAGTGCGGGACTGCGACCCACTGATTTGGTGATGGTTCAAATCTAGCAGCAGCTCTCAAGGAGCGAGGCTGGGCCTCCCACTCTCACCAGAGGGCAGTGATGCCAAATAAATAAAAAGAATTGTTCTCAGAAGGGCACTGGGATAAATAATCAGAGATTAAAAATTCTATATTTTTCCTTGCAACATGTTAGCACATCAATACGCATCACCACTACCCACATATTGCCATTAAGTGCATTGTAAATCTTTACAAGAAGAGGCAACTTCATCTTTCTCCCTCAAAGAAGAATGCCACATTTAAACTGCTGATTGTGTGGTTGTTAGCAGCCAGGGTGTACCAATTGCACTACCAAAGCTTCTTAACACATCAGCACAGAATTTTGAAATCCTACTACAACATTGATAGGTAATATGTCAATACATTAGGGACTAAGAATACAAAGAAAATGAAAATGTGGACTATCTCAATGGCTTCACCATTAAAAGAGGAATGTGAGGTTATTAAATAATTGTTTCATTATTGAAGTTAATTTTACTTGGTGCTTTAAAATGTTCTAAGGAACAGACAGAGCTTTCAACGCATGAGTATTTATTTTATACCTTTCTGAAAACAACAACTTTTTTTATAGTTACATAGTTACATATATTCTTCTGCAATAGCTAATAAATTATAAGTGTTGAATGTGACACACCAAAATCCTTCCTGATTTTTAAAGCTGAAAATCGGACTTTTAATGCTTTTCTCTACTATCACATCTTTCAGTCTGAATAATGCCAGAGATTTTAAACTATCTGTCAGTGTTTGAAGTATCTTGTTTAGTATTCATGATGTGGTTTTGAAAGGGAAAGATGAGTGATATTTTTTTTCTGGCGGCGAACACCTTTTGTTTGTTGTGAGAGAATGCTGTAGCCACTGGATTGTCCCCAAGTTTAATATACCATCAAATTGACATTCCCACCCTGACCTCTAAGGAGATTATGAGATGACTCAGAAGTGATTCATTCTCTAATCAGTTGGAAGCACAACATTTATTGTCATTTACCTTGGATTGGGTAAAAGTGCAAAAGATGTAATTGCTATAGCACTGAAACCTGTTAAAATGGGCTGAGCTGCAATTGGCATTTTATCCCTTCTTCTCTAATTCTAATATGTTGACAGCTAAAACTTTAGTGTTAAGGCTAACTCTATAGAGAGTGAAAAGGGCCCTGTATTGTCAGTTCATTATCCTATCTTAATGAGACCAACACAATTTCACATGAGTATGTGGACTGAGGCAGTTGCCACCGAACACCAGGACAATCATAATGATCTCTTTTCTTTCCTAATTAGAAATTTAATTTAAGTCAGGAAAAGAACCCAAAAGATAAATGTGGCACGACAGGGAACTAAATCGTGAAATATCTTATATGGTATTGGTGAATTGATATGACCTTTAATTTATGTTGCACCATCTAATTGCCTATGTCTTGGTAGGTATATTTACCTTTTTTTTTGGGGGGGGCATCACTGCTCTCCGGTGGTGGGAGTAGGAGGCCCAGCCCCACTGCTGGAATTGAACCTCCGTGGTATATTTACCTTTTTAAGGCAAAGAAGAGGAGGATGTTTTTGTTTCTGATGGATTGTTCATGATCATTGTGGTAGATGCTAGTCAAAAAAGTAGCGATGATAATACTGATGGAGTAGACACAGAGTGCAGGAATGAATGTATACTCCTTTGCTCTCAGAATGAAACTGAGCCCCTGGCATCTAGAAGCTGGCTTCACACTAAAAGTTAGACCTTCATGTTCTTATGAGCTGGCCTGGCATTCTTGCTTGGCCTTCGTGTTCTCTCATTGGATATTAATCCAATGTTTAACAACAATCTCACAGAATACCAACATCCAACAGTGTCACTTATTATGTGATGAAATGAGACAATGCAAGACCATCTCATAATATTATGCAATTACAGGCAAGCACAAGAAAAACACAACCAAAATAATATACATCCTTCTAATTTGGCTAATATGAATGACTGTTGAATCTTTACCAATTAAAGCTTTAGCCTTGGTCTATCTTCTCTCCTATTAGTCAATCTTTATTAGGATTCTAGTTTATAGTATTTTGACCATTTCTGAGAGTACCTATTCTAAAGCTAATTCCGGGTTCCTTGAATCCTGCCCTAATTTACCTAACACCATCCCAAATTCTCTCAATCCTTTCAAGCAGCTTTTGATAACTGGAGGAAGGCTTATTAACAGGTTTAAATACGCAGATGACAAAATCTTGCATGCTGAAAGCCAAGAGCACTTAAATCACTTGCTGCCTAAGTTCAAAGGTTAACTCTTCAATATGGATTGCAACTCATGTTTAAGAAAAACAAAAATCATCCTAATTGGAATAATAGATAGTATTATGATAAACAGAGAAAAGACTGAAGTTGTCAAGGATTTTACCTTGCTTGGATCAACAATGAATATTTATGGAAGCAGTAGGCAAGAAATCAAATGACACAGTACATTGAGCGCATCTGCTGCACAAGACTTCTTCAAAGTGTTGAAGAGCAAAGTTGTTACCATGAACACTAAAATGCAACTGACTGAAAGCTTGATATATTCAATCATCTCATATGCATGTAAAAGTTGGTCACCAAATAAGGAAAACCTAAGCATATGAATTATCATGCTTGAAAAGAACATTGAAAGTATGGTGCACTACCTGAAGAACAAGCACATCTTGAAATATGTACAACCAGAAAGCTCCTTAAAAGCAAAGATAGACTTCATCTCACATGGTTTGGGCATGTTATCAAAAGGGACAAGTTATTGGGGAAAGGTATCATGCTTACCATGGTAGAAAATTATTGAAAAAGAGGATGGCCTTCAAGGAGATGGACTGAACCTGTATCTGCAGCAATGATTTCAAGCATAACAATGATTGTGAGGATGATACAGGACTGGCAAAATAACAGCAGCAGTCACTTATTGAGATAACCCATGGTTCCTCAATGTAGGTGTACTTGCTTATTGCAATGAGAAATAATTTCAATCAAAAAAAGTGACTTCCTAGTGACCTTTGGATAGAGGATAATAATAGTTGCCACACAAGCCCTTAACAACCATTTGTAATTTAACTTTCTTTTTCTTTACTCAGAAGATGTTCTCACTGTCTGAAATCTTTTGAAACTTCACCAAAATGTGTCCTGAGAATTTTTTTATACTTCTTGTCTGGGGAGGAGAGAAGAAATAAATCTAGACCATGATGCTCAAATAGACAGGGTCCTCGTTGGTCTTGTTTACCTCTGTATTCTTAACCCTAGCACAGGGTTTGATACATAGTAAAATAAAATGAACATTTGCTATGATTCGAACACATTCAAAAAGAGTTCTAAAAAGATTCCATTTAAATAATAAGAATATCTGAGCATATCTATTAAACTTGTCTCAAATCTCTTCCTTTTAGAAATTAATTCATTGGATTTTTGTACTTCTAAGTAGTATTTAACTTTATTTCACTTTCTCTAAGCTTCTTAGCCCCAATTTGAAATCCCAGAGGATAAATGTGAAGGAATATTGTGTCCTCCAAAATGTCTGGATACTCACTCATTCACCAATGGTACCTGTAGTCCCCTGGAATTTCAAACAACCCCCTGCTTCAAGGCATAGCCTAGAGATGTCAATGTCAAGCCTTGTCTTTTTTTTTTTTTGAGGGGGGCCTTTGGCATCACAGCCCTCTGGTGGTGGGAGTAGGAGGCCCAGTCTTTGCTCCTGTGGAACCGCTGCTGGAATAGAACCTGCATCCCAGTGGGTCGAGGTCCCGCGCACAACCACTATGCCACCAGGGCTCAGCCCGCCTGGTCATTTTTCAAATATTTAATTTCTGAAGCAGGAATGAATATGAATTTTAAATTGAGTGTCACATATATTTTCTTTGTTCTTTCTTCCCTCCTTTATTTCTACCACTCAACCCCAAGACACACATGTGTGTGCACGCACACGTGCACTCACACACACATACACAAAGATAACCCATACTAAAAGATCCTGAGTGTCTAAAGGACTTCAACTTTCCTCAAAGCCTCATAATTTTCCATTTTCTTGGCCTTGTTATGGCTGAAAATATTGAGTTCTATTCTAGTAATTTTGCAAAATGGAAAGAGCAGGAACTTTCCTATTTGATCCATAATTGTTCTACAATTTTTTGCAAGTAACTAAATGCATGTGAACTTCAAGTTTCTTATCTATAAATCTAGAAGAATAGCACTAATAGTTTATTGAAGTTCTCTTGGTTGAGCACACAGTTAAATGAAATGCTTGACCAGCTGGGCTAAAAATTTGGCCCTTTCAACCCACCAAGAGACACTTCAGAAGATAACCCTGGTATTCTCCTTCTAAGGGTCACGGCTTTTATTCTATACACCTGGAGTAGCCTGAATTGGAATCACCTTTAAGCCAACTAACAGCATGAGTCCATGTGATGATTAGAGAAAGCATTTACAAAGTACGTACTCTGTTGGGAGGCACTCAGTAAATATTAGTTCCTTGTCCTACCAGACCTGCCAGTTAGCTCCCAATCCTAGGAAGGTAGTAAAGACATAACTCCAAAAGAGTACTTTGATATTGCACAGTTCGGAAATTGCAAATGACTCAAGCGCATATCTAAGTTGAGTAAATATAAGACTTATTGTTTCTGCAAGGCTAGCAAGAGGTCATGACTAACAACTCTGGGAAGATTTTGTTTACATTAGGTGTTGGCAACTCTCAGAGCATATACTGAAGGTGATATGGAAACCCATTTCCAGGTCAAGCAGACTTTATAGGCCACACTTTATCTTGCAAATTAGGAAACTGATATCAGTGTGTCATCTATCTTATATCCCCTAGCCTTAAAAAAAGAGCTGAAACCGCAGTATGCTGCTTTGGGGTGGTTTTCAAACATTGATCTAATTTTTCCCCTTTTTTCCCTATTTTATGTGTTCTTGCATTAATGTGAATGTGTGTGTGCTTGTGCGTGTGCATGCGTGCGTGCGTGTCTGTGTGTGTGTTCATCATGCTGGTGAAGAGATTGGCAATTTTCTTGTGTGGAAAGTAGATAGTAAAAATTTTAGTGCTTCAGATTATTGTGGTTTCTCTTAGTAATAGAATGCAGACAGGCAGAGATAATACCTAAAACAATTGAGACTAGATGTTGTCTTAGTTATCTAATGTTTTCATTACAAAATAACAGAAATACCGCAAGTGGATGACTTTCAGAAACAGAAAATTACTTTTCACATTTTTGGAAACTAGACCAGTAGGGTTCCAGCTCTTTCTATTGGCTCTGGTGGAGAGTCCTTGTCTCCTTTCAATAGCTGAGAGCCTGGAGTTCTTCGGAAGTCTTCATATATCTTAGCAAGGATCTTCCCTTGGTTCTAGAAGAGTCCAGGTCCTAAGGAGACTTTCTGCTCCCAGCTCTTCTACTGAAGTTCCTCCACCTCTACTCAAAAACTTTTCACTCCAGATTCAACCTAATCCTGTAGAATGTATTTTGCCTCATTAACATCACAACTGCCTCTAATCCTACCTCATTAACATCATAAAGGCTAGTGTTTAAATGTATAGGATAATTACATGAGATCACAAGATGGGGGATCATTATCTAATACAGAGTCTCATAACTTGTTCAAGTTGCCTCCTGGGTTGAATATTAAAACAAATACAATTCTACATTTAACTGTTGTATTTATTTTGTATTTTTGCCATACACATTAACAAAACCTTGAAGCTCCAGTGGCACAATCAGTTAGTGTACGGTACTTATACAAATTAACAAAGCTTAGCAACTTAAAAGAGCACAAATTTATTATTTCACAGTTCTCTGAGTTAGAAATTTAGATGGGTTCAAATTGTCTTAAGTCCGAAAAATGAAAAATCAAGATGCTGACTGTCAAGTCTCTTATCAGAAGCCTTTGGGGAAAAATCTACTTCCAAGTTCATTCTTGTTGGTAGAATTCAGTTCCTTATAAGCTACAGGACTGAGTTCTCTGTTTCAATATCAGCTGTCAGCTGAGAGTCGTGTTTGACTTCTAATGGCTTCTCTCTCTGATTCTTGCATTTGGACTCCTATATCGAAGAGCCTTTTGAGGATATTAAGCTTTTTTCACATTCGATTTCTCTAATTTTCTAGGAATCTTTTCTGGTACCTTCTTTTTCCTACTTTTCAAAGGTTCACATGATTACTGTAGGTCTACCTGGATAATCCAGGACAATCTCTCTGTTTTAAAGTTGAATAATTAGTCATCTTGCTTCCACTGTCCCTTTACCTAGATTGGTGTTTAATTGAACAAGAATCTTGGGGGACATCTTTAAAATTTAGAATACCAAAATTATTGCCTGGGTTTCCAACACATATAGTGATAAATCATATGAGACATCAGACAGCGTAAGATATGATAAAGTATTAATAATTTATAAATTATCAAGGGCTCATGAGGGCGGGGGAATGGAGAGGGAGGGCAAAAACGAGGAGCTGCTACAAAGGACTTAAATAGAAAGCAAGTGTTTTGAGAATGATGAGGGCAACAAATGCACAAATGTACTTGACATATAATGAATGGATGTATGGATTGTGATAAGAGTTGTATGAGCCTTCAATAAAATGATTTTAAAAAGAATTAGTCATAATTGATTAAATAAATCTAAGGTTTATTTCTGGTAGAAAAAATATATATCCCATACATTTATTTTATACAGTTGTGCAGGCAGTGTTTCTTAATATGTTTTCTAGTCACTTGGAAGCGAAACTGAGATGTGCATGTTAAATTTCAGAGGTTCGCTTTCTCCGAGGATTAGATTCACCCCTCCCCTTTCTCCCAGCAATGGAATTTTCTTTCATATATGACTCACCATTGCCTCTTACATTCGGAAGCAGAATTTCAGGGAAATTGCTGTGGGGAAAAAGATAGGCATAATTTTTCTGGCGTGATTTTTATATTTAGAATCCAATTGCTAATTTTCAATCCGTTGCTGAATCACAGTTACTTTTTCTCAGCCACTTTGTCAAACTTGCCACTGTTCTTGCTGCGTCTCATCCTTGAGTCCCAAGCATCTATTTATTTTTTTTCACTTTTCACTCCCATGATACCCTGGTTTGGATCTTCATCGCCTTCTCTTCTGTGAATACATTTGAAATTAATCTGTTTTCTTCCTTCTCCTTTTCCTTCAGACATGAGATGATGATACAACCAAAATTTTAGAAAACTCACTAGAGTTCCCTATTGCCTCAAGAATGGTATTCTAACTCTTGAGGATGAAATTCAAACTTCCATTGAATGGCGTTTTTCCTACGTTTCATCCTGATTTTCTATAACAATTCTTCACTATCCCTTTACCCAGTCACATAAAAGCCGAAATTCCATTCCTAGAGCATGCCTCGCAGAGTTGTTAAGATAGTAGTTCTCACCTATTAGCCTAACTAAACATTTAAAATAATTTCAATTAAGTGGGGACTTACATTTAGATAATCAAATTCCTAATTAAGCTACAGTGGAACTCCTCAATAGTTTACCTTACCAACCTCCTTTGATTTCTTTTCTCCTTCCTGTGGGTAGCTATCTTCCCTTTCACCCATTAATATTTGTCAACCTTCTCCTAGTGCTGCATCTTACCTCTATTGCTTCCATCTCTTGGTAACCTCTGAAGTCTATTTCATTTGGTAGAATATCTGTCTTGTTTTTTTTTTATTTTTATAAATAAGTTGTCTCAAAAATATCTGTCTCTTTATGATTGGTGAATTTCAGCATAATATTCTCCACTATGACCCTTGCAATGACATGCTTAATGACCGCATCACTGTTTTTTAGATATATATAATATACCATTATATGTCACTGTCATTCATCTATGGATTGCCATTTAGGTAATTTCCATCTTCCTGCTCTTGTTAACAGTGCTGCTATGAACAAGGGTGTACATTTGTTTACTCATCTTATAGAATTTACTTTTTTAGGACATATAACCAGCAGAGGGATTGTTTGGTTGTATGATATTTTTATTTCCCAATGTTTGAGGTAGTGACATATCGCAGCCCGTCATTCTTAATTAGAAAAGTATTTAGACTACTGAGTCACATTTAATATTGTTAGTCATTATGATAAGCCTTGACATGGAGAAACAAAATATGTTCACGTTTTAGAGTAGACAAACCATTTATTAAACAAATATACTCAATGAGAGAGCAGTACCTGAAAGCATATCTTCCAGGTTACAATGGGAAAAGATGAACTAAATAGAGATTAGCTCTAGATGACCTTACAGCCGAGTAAGCATGAGAGGACATGGACATCAAGAACCCTAAAATATATGAGAAAATGATAGTGGTCATAGGAGATGTAGAGACAAAGAAAAGGGTTATGAGTATTTCAAGAGGTGAATGGGACAGTATTTCATGTAGCCTCTATTGATAGAGCTTAAAAGATGGGTATTTTTTTTATTAAAGGACCTTCTTACCTGCTTTTATTTGATCGCAAAATCTAGGCCCTTCTTTTACCTATATTGTGAATTTATTTACTTCTCTCTATTACTTTCATCATTACTCTGAGTTTTGTCATCTCACTTTTAGAATAAGACAGTATTCTAAATCTTGATATTGAAGCTGACCATGACTCCTTTTTATTCAGAGCCTTCAGTTGTTCTTTTTGGTTTTCATAGAGGATTCATTTATATCCACATACAGTGGACAAGAGTCTGAGACTTAAGTCAGACTGCCCGAGTTAGAATACTGGCTCTACTATTTATTTGTCAGCTATGTGATGGAAGACAGTCTTTTCATTACTTAATTCTAAGTTGCCTCATCTATAAAATGGGAATAATAATGTTCCACTGGAATGTTATCTGAGTAAAATGAAATGAAGCATAAAGAACAAGTGAATAGTGCTTGACACATAGTATGTATTCAACTGAGTGGCCATCATTGTTACCTTAAAACACTGCCAACTTTGAGAAAGCTCTCCCTATGTACTTTATAAATCACTATTTGTAATTTGATCAGAGGTTTTTGAAAGTTAATTATCTATCTAAATAATTTAATTTTAATGTTCTCCTCTTTTCCCTTGAGTAGGCAGCTAAGGATTATAACTGGAGAATGGTTCTTTGAAGAAAAAGCAAAGCGTTTCAAACAAGTTAATGTACTGGGCACCGATGTTGTCCGACAGTCCATCCTAAGAAGAAGTCAAGGTAATTAAAGCAATTATTTGGCTTCAAACACCATCACAATCTTCATTTGGGTGGGCTAAACTGCTTCCTATGTTTTGTGACAAATAAACACAGTTGGATTCCTGAACTCTTGAGGTGATTTTAAGACTTGATAACATGGAAAGAGTCAAATGATTTTTCCACTAAATTTATAGTTCACACAAAGAAAGAAGCCACAATGAATTTCCGTATATTTGACATAGTGAGAAATTAAAATGAGGCGTTTATCTTTATTACAGGAAGTTCTTTTCCTGAATGAACTGTCAATATTTTACTAACCATTTAAGAAAGTCATGGGGCTGAGCCCTGGTGTTGTAGTGGTTGAGTGCGGGACTGCGGCCCACTGGCTTGGCGGTTCAAATCCAACAGCAGCTCTCCAAGAGCAAGACTGGGCCTCTCACTCCCACCAGAGGGCAGTGATGCCCCCCAAAAGAAAGTCACATAAAATAGATGAAGAAACAAACTATGCATATCTCAAAAAAGCAATCTTTGATTTCTCAATATTTATCTCAAATTCCTTTTGAATGATAATTTTCTTAATACATGCATTCTCACTGTGTGTACACCCCCTAAAAGCATGCACGCGTGCACACACAGGCCAGAGCAATAGTTGAAAATATAAGACATGCATATCTGGTTCTCCGATTCACTCAAGAGAATCAATAGCATTTAATGGGCAGAAGACAGATGTGAGATTTCCAACAATCCACAGAACAAGCATACTGAATGAAGAATTACTCTTGAACCTAATGAAAAGTAGCATTCCATCTTGATAATACTATACAGTGCATTCAAAATACAATTCAGTTGGATAAATATTGAACGCCAGGGTGCCTGGCTTATGTACACAGAAATCAGGACACCATTTAGAGAACCCCATGTTAGAACTCTTTCTTCATGGAGTTGGAGTTTTCATGAGTACAGACTCCAAGGCCCTGTAAATGTCTGTATAACAATCACATATTTGTTCTTCCAGTTCAGTCATCCACAAAAAGCTTGTTTCCACAAAGATCCCTAATCTTAGACCTCAGTTAACTCTGAAAAACTCAATAGTTTAGAAATAACTTCATGTCTAGAAAATATCAGGACAGTATCACTGTAAAGTATTATATATTTGGGGAGAGTGCTGTGCTATTGTAGGAAAGTGAATGCAAAACAAAACTGTACTCTCATTTTTGACCATTGTGTTTGCATTGTTTGCATTTTTTTATGTTTGTTCTTAATGGGAAGCTGAAGAAATTCAGAGGCAAGATCAATTTCGTCACGATGCAGAAAAGTCAGACACATCACCTTCTGTTGTGCCCAAGGCAGTCCATGAGGTGCCCAGGAAAAAGGGGTAAGATAGTCTTTCCAAGGGAACATTTGGTCTTTATTCCAGACGGCTCTCCTGTGAAATAAATACTACTCCATTATTCAATTCTATTGCCACTTCAGAGACTTAAGAGGAGGTCAGGGTCTTGACCGAGGTGCCTCCTCAAGAAATGCGGTTTTAATTACTTTCAGTCTTAGAAAAATGAAGATTCCTTTTAACCTGAACATAGAAGAGTGCTCCTTTCATCTGACAAATATGTTCTGGCCCTAAACGGTTCCCATTATATCCAGGGTAAAGATTTCCTGTCAGAGCCAGTGTTCTGTCTGGAAAGTGGAATAATAATCCCCTTGTTGTAGAATGTCAATGGTCACCCTGGCTCCAAACCTAGTTTCAGATATATTAAATAACCAGATAAAGGATGTATTACTTGGAATTAAATATCATGCTCCCGGTTAAAAATGCAAGATTTCTTCATCGAAAAACCTCTGACAGCCCACTGCCAATGTACTATGATAATGGTTGTTGGGTGATCTTCAGCAAACGTTTACTTGCGTGTGATTTTCATGGTATTGTTCTATAATTTGTGCATTTTCTTGGGACATATTTCTTTGGAACTCGTACAAATAGGGATGTCTTCAAGTTAGTTGGCCAAGTAGTTGTCTTCCATATTTTGTGGCATAGATGAGTGACTGTTTCCAGTGCTACCTCAGCCTGTTGAAATATTTCAGTTGGCATTTCATTAATTCCTAGAGCCTTGCTTTTGGCCATGCCTTTACTGCTCCTTGGATTTCTCCTTGGATTTCTTCCTTCCTCATATGCGCCCTCCTAAAATGCTTGACTGTTAATACATTCTCCTTGGTATGATGACTGTGTTCTTTCTAGCTTCTTTTGATGCTTCCTACATTATTCCATATAATTTCCCAAGATTGCAGTTCGAGGTTAATTTCTTTTCTTGAGTTCTTTCTGTTCAGGATATGTTGAGTGTGTGCTTCCTTTTTGTGTTCTCTAGCACTAGGTCTCTGTACATTTTGTTATAATGCTTTATTTGGTTTTCTGAAGCTGTCCTTTGAAATGTGCTGTCCAACTCTTTGACTTCCTCACTTCTTCTATTTGCCTTTGTTACTCTATGGTCAAGAACAAATTTCAAAGTCTCTCCTGACATCCATTTTGATGTGCTCTTTCTTCTCCATCTTCTTAATCATCCTTTGATTTATTCACATACGATATTCTTGATGTCATCCCACTCACTGCTCACCAAGCCTTCTGAAATTATTGTTGAATACGTCAAATCTATGCTTGAGAAGTTCTGAGTGAACTAGAGAAACAAATTCATAGATACGCATATGTGTATAAGAAAGTTATATACAAGAGCAATTGGATATTGAGAAATCATCCCAGCCCAGTCCAGATCAAGTCCATAAGCTCAGTATTAACCCACATGTCTGACACCAATCTAGAAATTGCTCATCAGCCTAACAAAACACATGCAATGATGCCGAATGCAGGAAGATCACAGGTTAGTGGGTGAGAAGTATTGTGGATCCAGTGGCATTGTAAGCATCTCAGCACTGGCAGGGGTCTCCACATGGCTCCTCTTGCTCAGGGCACTAGCATTGTTTCCTGTGTCTTGTCAGCTGCAATGTATCCCAGGGAGTGAGCAGAGAGAGAGAGTGTGTCTCCCGCCTCCAAGGAGGAATACCGGTTCCCAAAATCCTCAGGAGAAGTCCATGCCACTACAGAGGACTCATTGGCTATGATCTTATTGACAGGCTAGACTTCACTCCTGTACTCTTAATCCTCTCAAATGGACAAATGATTGTATAACTACCACAGACCACCCTTTGTTAATTTGACACCATCACACAACTCTTTAGCCACATGCGATTTTCAAGCAAACAATAAAAAATCATACCTATATTGAACAGGATAGAATTAGCATGCATAGAATTCAATATTTATACCCTCATTTGAATAATTTATTTTATTTTAATTTTTATAATCATTTTGGGGGTTCATACAACTCTTATCACAATGCATATATACTTCCATTGTATATAAAGCACATTTGTACATTTGTTGCCATCATCATTCTCAAAACATTTTCTTTCTACTTAAGCCCTTGGTATTAGCTCCTCATTTTTCCCCTCCTTCCCCACTTCCCCTTCCTTCATGAGCCCATGATAATTTATAAATTATTATTATTTTGTCATATCATACACTGTCCGATGTTTCCCTTCACCCACTCCCCTGTTGGACAAGGGGGGAGATTATATGTAGATCCTTATAATTGGTTCCTTCTTTATGCCCCACCTTCTCTCCACCCTCCCAGTATCACCACTCTCGCCACTGGTCCTGAAGAGATCATCTGTCCTGTATTCCCCATGTTTCCATTTCTTATCTGTACAAGTGTATATTGTCTGGTCTAACCAGATTTGTAAGGTAGGATTGGTATCATGATAGTGGATAGAGGAAGCATTTAAGAACTAGAAGAAAGTTGCATATTTCATCATTGCTATACTGTACCTGACTGGCTCAATTCTTCCCCACAACCCTCTGTCCACCCTTGTTTAAACATAACATCCTAAAAGTGAACAAAACAAAAATATCCTATGCCTAACAATTGCAGTTAAGTAATACTTATATTTTAATCATATAATTCTATGAATATATTCCCCCCCAACTATGAAAATTTGTAAGCCAATCATATCATGTCTTTATCCCCCCAATTTGGGGAATCCATTTTCTATACTGCCCACTTACATCAACCCCGTGCTCTGAGAGTCAATCATATTCTTCGACATGAAGAATGGTCATTCCTATTGAAACCTTGCGAAGTTCATACCCATAAGCAAAATCAAATCATGACAGGCCGTTCATAATATCTTCAGCAATATGCACCAGTTCACAAGTTGAAAACTCTTCTCTCCATCTGATCGGTTTCTGGTGAACTCATTGTGGGCTGCCTCACTTAGCCTCACAGGGATGCCTATTGGTTGCCTTGTCTTTAGACCATGCCCTCATCACAAATTCTCAACAAGCCTACTCCCCCTGTGGTAGGTCATGAACTTCAGACCAGTCAACCTACTCTCATTGTCTCCTCTAGTTCCTGTAAGCCAGGTCCACAGTTCTCAGTGGCCAAACTCAACTCATCTCTTTATGGATGCATTTCTCTTACTTTCACTCAACAAGTGGATCCAAGTGATCGCTGAGCAAGTATTTCAGGCTGTCAAACACTCTCTTTAGTGTTCTGTCTTAGAGAGGAGTTTTCTTCCTGGTTTCAGATTTTGTCCAGCTTCTGACAAAATGACGAGTTCAAATTTCAGAATTCCAGAGTTCCTTTTTCTTCAACCTTTCAACAGCCATTGGGAAGATCTCTTAGAATGCAAATATCCTGAGTACTCCAAAGCACTGGGTGGGGATTTTCTTTTCAGAGACTTCACTGCAGGTGTGTCCTAAACCCACTTAAAGAACAAATTTGCAAAATCACAAGCAAGACAAGTGGGCCTGCAAGCCCTTTATTTGCACACTTCTGAATGATCACTTCTTTAAATCCTTATATAAACAATAATAAGAAGTAATCAACATAAACAAAATAGAATCAGATATTAAACTCCATTCTTAAAACAGTCAAGTTCAATTCTTATCTATCTTATCTTAATCCTTATCTAACCTATTCTATTGATACAAAATATTGGATTCAGCCTCTGACAGAGTAAAACCAAATCCAGGCTTTCTTTCAGCCATTTTGACCTTCTACCAGCCACTTTCATTCAGCAACATGGTCTTTGAGAAATTCAACCTGTGATTTCAACCCCTAAACTCAAAGTATACATTGATCACATTCATTTTCATCATTCCACAAAGGAATAAACAAAGACTGCAGCCAAATAAAATAATTGAAACCTTAATTTCTCATATTATTTCCAGAAAACACCCCAGTAAACTCCATGGAGATATGTGACTTCTGGCTGTTCAAAGAAGAAACTCTACTATGATGGAGAGGGCAGACAGCCATCCACTCTCCATCTTTATGATTTATTTCTCTAGTACCTCACTCCAAGATACCATAATGTGGTAGTCTAGGTTGACTAGAAAAACACATTTATGGAGACTCATATGTGTATAGGGAAGAGATTAATATATAAGAGCAATTCTATTTTGAGACTATAGCATAATCCAGTCCAGGTCAAGTCCTTAAGTCCAGAATGATCTCACATGTGAGATACCAATCTAGAAATTCCTCTTCAGACTCAACAAAACACATGCAATGATGCTGAATGCAGGAATATCACAGGCTAGTTGGTGGGAAGTCTTGTAAATTGTGATGTTGTAAGCATCTCAGTGCTGACAAGGATCTCCACATGGCTTCTCCAGCTCAGGGCACTGGTGTTGTTCCATGTGTCTTGTTAGCT
This sequence comes from Nesogale talazaci, assembly GCA_004026705.1. Lineage (NCBI taxonomy): Eukaryota > Metazoa > Chordata > Mammalia > Afrosoricida > Tenrecidae > Nesogale > Nesogale talazaci. Next base: position 284,323 of record PVJH01000299.1, on the reverse strand, counting down.
ATAAGTCTTGCAGGGAGTGAGCAGAGAGAGAGTGTGTGTCTTCCACCTCTAAGGAGGTATACTCGAATTCCCAGAATCCTCAAGATAAGACCATGCCCACGCAGGGGCTTCATTGGCTATGACCTGATCTATAGGCTAGATCTCAACCCTTCACTCTTTTTCCTCTCAAATTGACAAGGGTTATATAACTACCACAGTTTCATTCAATGGATGGATACATTATCTATAGCACTTACACACAATGACATACTATGCAACACCAAAGAATGATAGATTTATGAACTAATTCATAACGTGGATGAACCTAGAAGTTATTATCCTGAGTGAGATCAATCACAAAAGAACAAATACAGTGTGAAACCACTATTGTAATAAAATCAATAAAATATTTTCATATTAAAAGAAAACTTCTTTGATGGTTACCAGGGGTCAATAGGGAAGAAAAGGTAGATTCCTAACTAGAGAATTGGTAGGTATTAACTGGAGTGAAGGTGAAGCAATACAAAAAGAAGGATGTCAGCAAAAATGATGGAAGCAGAGGAAGACATGGGGAGGGGTGTTTTTATTGTACATATACCATGAATGTGGTTGTATGCTTTAGGTAAATGCAATTTTTTCTACATAATTATCAAAAAAGGAAAGTAGTCAGACACATGAGCACAAGCCCAGAATTCTATCCCTTTAAACCTGCTGCTTATTTAAACTAACCACTTTACTTCAGAATGAACTCTCTGTACCCATAAATGGTTAAAATCTCAGAAACGCACAGAAGGCCACTATGAGTCAGCATTAACTTGACGGCAGTGGGTTTTTTATTTTTCTGCCGAGTGGGTTGTGTACTGTTTTCTTTCAAATTTAAAAATGCCGGGAGATGGCTGGCAGGTGGGTGATAACTCTAGCTGTTTGTACCATTAAAAAAATTTCCTCCTAGGCTGAACCCCAGTGGCATAGTGGTTGAGTGAGGGACTGCAGCCCACTGGCTTGGCGGTTCAAATCCAGAAGCAGCTCTCCAGGAGCAAAACTGGGCCTCCCACTCCTACCAGAGGGCAGTGATGCCCGCCCATGCCCCCCCCCCAAAAAAAAAAGAAAAAGAAAATTTCCTCGTTTTAGTGAGGTTGTAAGTTAGTATGTCCATAGTCAAAACCAGTCTGGGAAGTCCTCAAAAAGTTGAAAGTAGAACGACCATGAAGCCAAAGGAAGAAGACAAGAAAATCTTCTCTGCCATCGAGTTGATTCCATCTCACAGCTACCCAATATAGGGATTTCATGGCTGAAAATCTTTAGGTAACAAATAGCCTTGTTTTTCTCCTAAGAAGTACCTGAAGCCTTTAAACTTCTGGTTTTGAGATTAGTAGTCAAATACTTAATTGCTAGCACCACCACGGTGCCTTTAGAACTAATATACAACCCAACAATTCTATTTTTACTCATGTATCAAAAGACCCGAGAACAGCAAGACAATTAACATGCATACCAAAGTTCATTGTAGCACTATTTACAGTAGTCCAAAGGTAGAAACTATCAAAATGCCCATCAACTGATAAGTGGATAAGGGAAATGTGGTATATACACACAATGGATTCCAACGTAGTCATAAAGAGCAACGGCTTCCTGAGGGTGAAGATGAAACTTGAGAGTAGCATGCTGAGTGAAAAGAAAACTGAAACCGAAACCACTGTCATTGAGTTCATTTCAACTTTTAAAGATCCTACATAGGATTTCTAAGGCTATAAATCTTTACAGGAAAAAAAAATCTTTAAAGGAACAGATAATCTCATCGCTGTCCCCCCCACCCCCGGGTGGATTTGAATAACCAATGTTGTGGTTAGTAGCCAAACATCAGACACACAGAAAAGAGTACAAATACTGCATGATATCATTTATGTGAGATCAGCAATTATGTAGAAAAGAAAGCATTAGTGATTATAGCATTAGTGATTGCCAGCGATTGGAATAAGGAGAATGGGGATTTTTGCTTAGAATGCGTGTTAATGGTAGTAGAAAAGATTTAGGAAAAGACACTGAGCATGGTTGCAAAACATGAACAGTGTAATCATTGTTACTGATGTACATATAGAAATTCATGAAATATTATTTTTTTCTTTATGGAAATTGCTACAATTTTTAAAAGAGCAAAGGTCTGCTCTGTAGGATCCCCCAGTCTAATACTGGTACTACATCAGTTTGTTCCAGTGGTACATTTTTTGGGGCATCACTGCCCTCAGGTGGTGGGAGTAGGAAGCCCAGCCTTTGCTCCTGTGGAGCTGGAATTGAACCTCCATCCCAGTGGGCCGCAGTCCTGCGCACAACCACTACGGCACCGGGCTCAGCCCCCAGTGGCACCTTTTAAAGGATAGTTTCAGATCCCTGTGCTCTGTTCCCCTGAAAACAAATTCCAGTCAGGCAATGCTTCTCACTTTTCCAGTGACTATGGTGAGGGCCCCAATAGGTGGTCTCTCTTTGATAGGGACAGAGCCTTAGCTTACCAGCAAGAAGCACGATCTTGCGAGAATGCCATAACCATCTTCACAATCCCACCAGTATATTGCAATGGTTCTGGGAACTCTCCTGAATCTCTCAATTCAAAGTCACTTTAGTGAAGAATCACTTACTGTTGAAATGCTTACAGAGGCACACTAGGAATGAGTTTTCAGTGGCGTGTTTCTTATACTACTTTAAATTGAATTTCAGATTTCTTCTCAGCAAGTTCAGATCAGCAACAAAAGGAGAAATTGTGACTACAAAACCTGAAAGTGGACGGTGCTACAGCTTGGATTTGGAGAACCCAAGTGTCCAAAGTTTAAAGTCAAGTGCCAATTCAGACAGGTGAGAGAGATGCGCACTGAGCCATGGTAGAACTGGAGGGTACGGCTGTTATATTTCAACCGAAACTGAAGTGCCTACAAATCATTACCCCTTGGAGAACTCCAAACAGTGTTAACATGCAGGGAGATATATTTTCATTGCAATGAATAACACTCGCCCTCTTTCTGGAATAAAAGTTGTTCAACCTTCTCTGTCACCAGCAATGACCAGATATAATGATGCTGCTTTGCAGTATTTCAATTCAGATAAAGATATACAGGGAAAGCATTTTTCCCATTGGCTTATTAATCTTTTTCTGTTGAAGCCTCTGAAATAGAGTTTCCCAATTGTCAGAGACTTTGCTTGCAGCTTTAAACAATGTATCTATAATTTCACCATATGAATTGCCCCAGAGCAATTTTCCATAAGTTCCACTTCCTCCAACTCTTGTTAGTGTGTCAGGCGAGTCTCTCTTTTGCACAGAGAAATCATTGTTTGCAAGTGAACAGAGTTAGAACAGAAAGCAAGGAGTACAGGCCTGTCATATCTCGCTTGATTTTTCTGTAGCCTGGTAAGGCATCAACCAAGGCTTATTTTCACGATTATTAAAGCCATAGAAGAAGAAAAATCAAATCTATCTTCACTTTTCACTGGGTTGTCTAAAAATGTATCCCCTTTGTTTGGAACTTGTGTATCTGAAAAGATAACTTGTTAAGCCTGGCTCATTTTCCACTCTGGAGCTGCATGTGCAATTGTACTTTACTCTGTAAAGCACTTTAGAATATCGATCAGAGAATTCTCCTACAGGGCCATTGTTTTCTGTCTATTAAGTATCTCCTTGTATAGAACATCACCATCACTTTTCATTTTTCCCATAGCAACCCTGAACCTGTCACATAATTTAAAACTACATGGAATACATATGTCAAAACTACATCACTATCTACTATCAAACGATCATCACTATGTGTTTTGTAAATTTTCAAGAATGCAGATTCCCCACAGCACCCTTCATAAGGATAATTCAAATCAAAAGACAGCATGCTGGTCTTTATCTTGGGAAGAAATCTTTTTGATTTCCCTGGGAGTTGTCTCCTGCCATGCACCACAACAGCTTCTATATAAATGTAATTTTTTTATGGCTGACCTCCAGGCTAAGATATCAAAGGAAATGATTTACAGAGAATAAAACACGAGTTCAGTGTTGCTGTTTCATATATATATATATATATATATATATATATATATATATATATATATGACAGAGAGAGCAGATGAAGTTCCTGGTTATAAAAACAAAAATTCGGGCTGAGCGTTGGTGGCGTAAGTGGTTGAGTGTGGGACTGCAGCCCGCGGGCTTGGTGGTTCAAGTCCAGCGGCGGCTCTCAGGATACCTACAAAAAAAAATGCTCCTGGCAAAACAAAACAAAACAAACCCGTATCATATCTTTTCAAAGTAAATGTCCCCTACATTTACACACCAAGGAGAAAGAGTGTGACCTTCATATCACAATAATTGTTCCATTCATCCAGAATCTAGCTGCCTTGGTTTTCTCATGGTATCTGATCTTCTGCTGGGCACAGATAACCACAAAGCTACATAATCTTATGTGCATATTTTACCAAATACTGGTACCTTGACGTCTTCACCGGTGTTTTCAATTGAAAGGTCCCTAAATAGACTTTCTCCTTCAAATGATAAGGATTTGAAATGGTTTTCAGACAAATTGACTAAATTTGTCAGAGTTACTTGAGCGTTTAAGTGCACCAAGAAAAAATGCTCTCCAATCACATCAAGAGATAATAGTACAGATGCCTGGGAGATCAGTAGAGCAAAATGACCTTTTCCTGAGGCATACATTTATTACAATGAGGGTGCATTAATTGTGTGCCACAGTGAGATGAGCTTACATTATTCCAAAATCATTCCTAACAACACTAGAGCAGGAGGTGGTCTGGTTTTTGTGGAGTTTGTTTTTTTTTTTTTTTGGTTGGTTGGTTGGTTGGTTTTATAAATGTCCATGAATTAGAAATTATGAAATCTTCATCTCTTTGATATATTATCCATAATTTGGTTAAGCGATTGATTCTTCTTTCCTTTTCACAATGCATAAAATTTTCTCTTGGTTTATTAGTCTTTTTCACAGTAGCTGGACTTGAGTATTCTTTTTTTTCTTTTTAAGTCATTTTGTACCTCAGAATGGAAATGCCAATATAAATATAGTGGTTGACTTCATTGATTTTCAGGAATTTTGAAGGAAGGAAAGTGATGAATGTGTTTTGTGAAGACCCAGTGGTCTCTCAGAAGAGTATGTCAAAAGACTACTCACCGGTTAATCGGGCCTTGATGCATGAAACAGATGATGGGGGTCCCCCCCCACACACACACTCTCACCCCAAAGAATGCAAAAATAAATTTTAATTAGTAAAAGAACTCATTTTAAGTTGTTATGAGTTAGTGCTGTGGTATGATTGGTGAAATATCCATGTTAGGCCATGCTCTCTCAGAAGCTTATCCTCAGACAAGAATTCATATATAAGGAAATGTGTTTCAGGAGAAATCAATGAGAAAGTTAACATTATATAGGGTTTCTGAGGCTGTAAATATTTATAGGAGCAAATGGCCTCATCTTTCTCCCGAGGAGTGGGTAGTGGGTTTGAACCACAAACCTATGGCAATCCAACACTGACCCAATAGTACAACCAGAGCTCCTTAGTGAGACAGTAGGAGAAGCAAACTAGATAAAGGACAGATGCTAAGCAAAGGAACTAATGAAATGAGATCTCCCTCAGCCTGATTGTGTAGGGTCTTCAGGAGTATAAATTATATCTCTGTGCGGTGGATATAATTTGGAGGCTGTGTGGCACACTTATTCCAGTCAAGAATTGGCTAAAGATGTCCCTGAAATAGGGTTTCCAAATTTAGTTCATAAAAATTGCAGTATACTCAAGCAAACCCAAACCTCTTTGGCAAGGTTTCACAAGCCAGTAATTTTCTCTGGTAGTGCTTTCATGAGAAAGCAGTGAATGAGTGCCCACTGTCACAGAGTGAATTCTGACTCTGAGGGACCCTATGTAAGGTTTCCAAGAGAGCGAACAGCCTCATCTTTCTTCTGTGACACAGCTAGTAAGTTTGAACCACTTACTTTGTGGTTAGCAAGTCAGCGCTCACCTAATAGCAAGGCTTGTTTTTATTTTTGCACAAATATGTCCATTCACAATTTCCAGCATACTTATGCAAAGAAAACATTGTTTACCTTAAATCCAAATTTACCTGGGAATTCTGTATCTTATTTGGTAACTCTGCTCTGGGTCTTAAATGGCTGGGAATATAAATGGCTAGGCATTTTGCGACTTCTCTCGAATGTTAAAAAGGTGCTTTGGTTGTGCAGTGGTTGAGTGCTTTACTGGTAACTGGAAGAATGACAATCCAAATTCATCTAGTGGCACCAAGGTGGAAGGACTGCAGCCATGGGACCCTTATGGACAGCTCCACTTGAACACATGGAGTCACTATGAGTTCCATTTAACATTACAGCACCGTATGCCAACTCTAGTAGTAAAGAGTGGCCCTTCAGAAGTCACAGGTTCAAGCCATTTTCACAAAAGTGTTACGAAACTAGAGCGCAACATATAGATCTGATAAAAAGTGATTCACGGTCAGGTATGAGGCATCAGAAGACACAAAGCAATCATATCAATGCAAACAATGGGATCCACAGTGGAGACCCAAAGCCCATCTATAGACAATTTGACATCTCTTCACAGAACAGTCACAAGGAAAGGATGAGCCAGCCAGGGTACAGTATAACACTGATGAAACATATAACATTCCCCTAATTCTTTATTGCTTCCTCTCCCCACTCTCATGACCCCAGTTCTGCCTTACAAATTCAGCTAGCCCAGAGCATGTATACTGGTACAGATTAGAGCTCTCAACACACAGAATCTAAGACAGATAAACTCCTCAGGAACAGTAGTGGGAATAATGATACCATGATGATAGAGGGAGGTGAGGAAAGAAAGGGAAGAAAGGAGAAAGCGATTAAAATGAATGATATATAACCACGACCACCCACCCCGGGAGTGAGCAATAGAAACTTGGGTGAAGGGAGACAACAGACAGTGTGATATATAAAATTTATAATGTATCAAGCATTCACAAGGGTGGGGGAGGGAGGGATAAAAGAGGAGCACATACCAAGGGCTCAAGTAGAAAGTAAATGTTTTGAAAATGATGATGGCAACCTATGTGCAAATGTGTTTGATACAATGGCTGTGTGGATTGTTATAAGGGCTGTCAGAGCCCCTAATAGAAATATATATATATACACACATATATATGTGTATATATATATGTATATATATCACAAGAATATCTGAGTAAGGTACTGTAGAAAGCACATATGAGCCCCTCTGAATTCACAAGGGAGAAAGGGAACCAAATTAATCAACCTAAGCTAGATTTCTATGAGGCAGAGGTCAAATATGTCTACACACTCCACCCTTCTTTACCAGTTAATGGCACCAAGTGCCCCATTCCACAGCCCTTTCTACATCTGCACTGGATTTATTATGGGGAGTTTTAGGGAAGTTACCAGGTTCTAATTCGGGATAAATAATTCCCTGGGTACAGTTCATTGGTCAGAATGATCTCTTCTCAGCTTTCTCTCAGTCCATAAGCTTCTCTCTGATCCTCGTACTTTCAGTCCCCTGGCCCTTTTGTTGCTTCTAATAATTGCTCAAAAATCACCCCGTTCTGCCATAAACCTCAGTCAGAAGGTGCTCAACTCTAAGTCAATGCATCAGCAAGCCTTCTCCAATTGAAGTACCTGGAAGCACCCCACTCCGCAAGTGATTCTTTTGACCAAAGGCACTGAGTTTTACTCACTCTATGGAAACGGGAAATCTACCACTGTTTTGTGTTCTGGCTCTTAGTTGTGCTGCTGCTCTGCTGCTTCTTTAGTGTGACAGCACAAACTCCTAGATCTAGTGTGACAGCACAGTCTCCTAGTTTCAGTACATAGAATCTTGGGGTCCAGAGGATGCTACCCACACTTCTTTCTTATGGTAGTTTTGTCCCCCCAATCCTGCTTCTGAGATAGTTTTATACCCATTGGGATGACAAAACTGACCAATTACCATGTTAGAGTTCCAAGTGTTTACAATCACCATTAACTCTATCAACTATTACTGACAGTTAACATATAATCCTATTACCATCTTCCCTTACCTTCTCCTACCAACACCCACCAGGAGAAAAGGAAATACATGCACTGTCCATGGTCCCACTTAGCTGTTTGGTAAAAGTAATGAAGACTACGAGGAGAACAATATCGAGTAAATCACAACACCACAGGCACCAAATTGTCCTCTAGAAAAAAAGAAAAGTGAAACTTTGGATGAAAAGTTTAATTCTATTCAGTAAAATTAGATGAAGGATAATGTGCCTCTCGGCAGCATTTTAATCATGTCGATGGAGAACGTGGTGAACATCGTATCATAGGACTTTGCTCTCCTAACTAACTAGTTTCTACCCACTATCACTTGCCTCCACCACACACTGGTCTAATTAAATTATTTCTAATTGCTCTATGGAAGACGTAGGACTGATTTTTACTGTCCCCTGCAGCATCACAAGCTACTTTGACTGACTGAATCAAACCAGAGACCTCCACCAGTCAAACCAGCACTTAGTAAGATCTCAATGTCACCTCAAGCACTACTGACCTCTCTGTCTGTGAAACAATATCGAACGCACAGCACTGCGAAGGCTCCTAATATGGGGAAGTCCAAGTACATGAATCAGTCTTGTAACTTCATGCTGCGGGTGATATTGTTTGTACCTTCCGTCCTAAAAACTTTATTTTTTTTTCATATCCATTATTGAAGAAAACTAAGTTTATTAAATCCATTTTATATTAGATGATTAAATTCTTTTTTCATCAGAACTGCTCTCTCTCTCTCTTTAGTGTGACTTTTCTGGTACCTTCATTACTAGAACACATCATTCTTTCATTATATTCGTTCTTCGGGCAGACTGAGTTTCTTAACGTCATTCTATCATCAAATAATTATAACCTTTTTTCATCAGTCATAGAATGCCTTTCCTGTCCTGAATGACATTCCCATTGGTCATAAGATGCCAATTTAGCAATATCTTCTTACCCATAATTTGGATTTAAGGAGTGGGAGTTGGTTGCTCTATATCTGAACCACATCCTTAAAATAGTCAACATAGGTTTATTTTGTATACTAGATAACATAGTATATAGTTAGTTACTAGTGTGTTAGTAATCTTCTTACAAGATGTAAACACATTTAAATGTATAGCAGCATATCTCTGAAAGTTTATGAGTTTTGTTCCATGATACTAGCTAAAGTAGTTATTGTCTCAAAAGAATAACAATGGGCAGAATTGCCTTCAGAAAGAAAATTGCTTTTGCCACTGCTCTGTGCCTTTGCTTCCTTTGGTTGATCCTACTCATTTTGCATTCTTCCTACTTAGACCCATTGTGGCTTAGTGGCAGCCAGAGGTGGGCAAAGTTAAGCCACAAGCTGTCCCACACACTTCACAAAGCCATGACTTTCGGAGAAGACTCAATTTTTCTCCCATGAAGCAGTGGAAGCCTGACTTTACAAGACTGATTAATGAACTTGGCCTTGCACAAAGTAGGAGCCCTAGCAGTGCTGTGGGTTCGACATTGGGCTGCCGACTGGGAAACTGGCTCTTGAAACCCATCAGGTATGCTAGGGTATAAAGATGAGGCTGACTGCTCCTGTAGGCCCAGGAACCTTATATGGGATTATTGTGAGTAGGAATTTAGCTTATGGATTGCAGTGGGATGACCAAAGCGATGGGAGATACACCAGGTCTGCCGTTGCCTAGGAATTCCTGAGCTGGAAACTTGCATTTGTAAATCAAGATCAGCTCTTTGGAATCTCATCCTTTAGCCATCTTATGTTGCTGTTATCTGCCTGGAAGTCTGTTATGACTCCTAGCAACACTATATAAAACACCATCTGATTCTGCATCATCGTCATCATCATCATCATCATCATCATCATCATCATCACAACCATCCCTATGTTCAAGGCCAGGGTTGCAGCCACTGTGCTCATTCATCTCATTTAAGGTTTTTTTTTTTCCTTTGCTGAACCTCCCCTTTACCAAGTATAATATTCTACTCCTGAGCCTGGTCACATACATCTGTCTTGACTTGGTTTTCCCCACAAAGAAATCCTAAAACGAAGACTCAATAGGAGCACATATATTTTAAGAGTTCAAACATATTGAGAAATATGATGGCGAGGTGAGGGAGGGGAGCTGAGAAGTAAACCAAAGAAGAGAAAGAAGCAAAAGGGGTGTATTATTATCCTGTTACCATGCTGTACAACCAGAACTCAGTACCACTGAGGACATCTAGAAAGTCATGTAAAACCTCTCTCAGAGTTACCCAAGCAAGAGATGTGGAATATAGAGTTATTTATTTACACACCAACATGGTTATAATTGTTTCAGGACTGCTTCTGGGGTACTAACTTTTGCATTTACAGATGACTCTATATATTAGAACGCCATGCTCCTGTGATCAGAAAAAGACTGCAAGAAGGATTCCTGGCAAGCAGGATTCCTCAGGAAGAAAACCACAATCCTCACTCATAGAAACCCTGTAAGATGGCATAGAACTGCTGTGTAGAATTTAGAAGGTTGTAAGGCTTTATGGAAGTAGATTGGTCTTCATGGAGTGGATGGTGGGTTTGAACCAACCACTATTCAGGTAGCAACCAAAACCTTAACCCCTTGTGCGTAGGCTAATCCTAAGAGAAAATGAACAATAACCATCCCAAGTCTCCTTCACTCTACACATGTGGAACTTGTCAGACCATAAGTTACTCAGTCCCCAACTTAGTTCACAGCTGTGTGAGACTTTCCTCATTAAAATTTACATAAAAAGAACAATTGGGGAGCTCAGTAATTCTGGCAGGCAAATCCTCTAAACTACATATGTTTGAACTATAACTGACTTCCTGATTTTTTTTTTAAATCTTGTGGACTAATTGATAAAACCTCTGAAACCTATTTCATGTTGTTTTGTTTGTTTCGCTAGTGATTTCCCTAAATTTACTGCCACAGCATGTTGTTTCTATGAACGAAATGCAACATGCTTCCATCCCTATTATCCAGTATGCATTATGTAATATCTTATGCTCTAACAGGTCTTCAGTCACCCAATGTTTAAGAACTGGGCTGTTACCAGAAAGACCTATGGTGAGAACCAACCATGGGATAAAAGACCTGGTGACCTGCTCTCATGGTGATTCCAATCTTGGACATTCTGTGAGACACTTCTACTCTGCCATATAGGTTTATCATGAGTGTGGATTGATTTGATGGTAACGAAAGAAGTAGATTTTTTCCATTAGTAATTACAGCTTGCTCACATCTCTATTTTACTTATTCAAATAGACGTAATACACATTTATGCCAACATAGGTAACCTAGTTTCACATTACATATTATGTCAAATTCAACTCAGGGCAACCCCATATGTTACAGACTACAATTGTTGCATGGGATTTTCTTGGGTGTAATCTTAAAGAAACAGATTTCCAGGACTTTCTTCCAAAGTGTCACTGTGTGCATTCAACCTTCAGATTAACTATTGAGTGCAAATTATTTGTGCCACTGTTAGGTTTTGCGAGTGGCTAATACCTCAGTTCTTAGCTTCTCATGAGTAAGAATTCATGTGGGAACCTAGTTTGTAATCCAAGTCAGATTTTATGAAGGGCAGGAGAAGTTTCAGGTTTTACAGTCTCAAAAGAGTACATGCTATTTCAGAGAAACATGCCAAGCCATGCAGAAGCTGCGCCGTGGCCCATAACTGAACACTGGGAAGCTCGTGGGACTGTACGCCCACACTTGGTGAACTGACGCCAGAACAGCACAGTCCTAGCAATTGCAGAAACCCGGTAATGAGAGAGAAGAGCCAGCAGTGCCACCACCAGGGTATTTCAAATCTCTGGCTTGGAAGTGTGGCTGGAGGTATTGGTTGACCCATGAGCTGAATGAAACCCATCTAGGTCTAGTTTGGGCCACCACGGTGTAATACACACCTGGCTGGGGGGCAGGTTGCCTGAATTGGAGCATGACCAGTTAAGGTCTTCATGGGTGGCTATTGTTAGGCTGATTCCCTTCCCAACCTTTCCTAGAGGGGCTGTATGGGCCTGGGGGGGCAACCCCCCCAACCCACCCCCCCATCCCTGTCTTGCTACCTAGCACTATCAGGTAAGAGAGTCAAACATTTTTCTTCATCCAGTCAGGTTCTAGTCAACTCATTCTTCAACATTTCAAGGTTGGTCGATGAGTACCTTAGCAAACTAGGGTGCTTCACAGGACTCCTCCCACTTCATGTCACTGGTCCCTTTACATATCCATAGGCTCAGGTTCTGAACAACTTTGGGGGGGCATCACTGCCCTCTGGTGGTCATGGGAGCCACCCAGTGCTCCTCCTGAGAGCTGCCGCTGGATTTGAACCGCCAAGCCCGCAGGCCACAGTCACCGCACTCAACCACTTTCGCCACTGGGGTTCAGCCCTGAACAACTTTTTAAACTTTCGATCAACTAATCTACTCTCATCTCTCCACTAGTCCCTGTGAACCACAGGTCCACAAGTCTACAGATAGCTGCAGCCAGATTAAACCTGTCTTCCCACAGTTTCATTTTCCCCATGTTCACTTAACAAGTGAATCCAGGAATTCACCTACTGAGCATTTCAGCCTTCTCAGAGGCTCCCTTGAAGGTTCAGTCACAGAGGAGAAAGTAGGTTCCTGGTGAGCACAGACTTTTCCAGCTTAGGGGCATTCACAATCAATTTGCCTGCTCTAGATTTACAAAAGCCAAAACCACCTTTCTTTTTCCCTTCAGTCTTCCAACAATTCTGCTTGCATGTTGTTTCAAATGCAAATATCCTCACACTCCAGGCATAGGGTAAGGTTAAACTTTTCCAAGCCTTATACCTTAATGGAAAACAAAAATCCATTTCCTCCAGGCAATTCCTAATGTCCATTTTAACATATCCAATTTTAAAATGCTGAAGGTAGGTGGGCTTACAAGCTTTCTCTAAAAATAATTTCCAATATTAATTTTAAGTCACATTCTATCAAGAGCAGTATGTAAAAGAAATCAATATAATTTCAGTATAGCCAGATCCTAAATACAGTTATTTTAAAAATGCTCAAATTCAATCCTTTCTGATTTATACTATCCCATTCACATGGAAATGATCTTGACTGCTGGCAAAGGGGCAGACTCCAGCAGGCCTGGCCTTCTATCAGTCATTTTGATGAAGTGGCATAGCCCTTGCCTTGGAAAAGTCCAAAAGGCAGTTGACCTCCTTGAATTTCAACCATACATCCATTACATTCCTTTTCTCCATTTCCGGGTGGATTTCTAAGAATCAAATTTCCTCCCCGCTGAGCTCCGGTGGCGTAGTGGTTGTGCGCGGGACTGCAGCCCACTGGGATGGAGGTTCAATTCCAGCTCCACAGGAGCGAAGGATGGGCCTCCTACTCCCACCACCAAGGCAGTGATGCCCTAAAACCAAAAAAAAAATTTCCCTCCCCAATGCCCTTTCCAGATAACCAAGAGAGCATATCTGACCTCGGGTGGCTATGCAAAGGAGAAGGAAATTTCCGCTTCACGGGAATGCCATGAGCCAAAGGCCAGACAAGCCTCCATTCTCCATATTAATTGGCTGTTTCTCGAAGACCCCACTCTCTTGATACCAAATTGTGTTATGCTAGGTTATCTAAAGAAGCAAAAACAGTGGCAACCCTGTGATGTGGAAGAAAGAGCCTTATGCCAAGGAGTAAGTTCATATCAAGAACGCATCCCAGCCAAGTCCTATAAAAGTCCATTAGTCCGATGCTACCTGGGGTCCTCTTCAGATTCAGGTAGCTGCCGGTTGATGACTCTGGGGTCAAGCAAGAAGTAGGGAGATCATGTGTCAGTGAGTTCAAAATCATGTGGGTCCAATGTTGGTGGAAACATGGCAGGGTGGCAAAACTTTCAAGGTTGAGTGTCTGAAATGGGGATGTCTCTGGACCTAGATACAGAGACCCAGCAAGGATAAAGGGGAATGGAAAGAGAAGGAGGGCAGGGGTCCCCAGTGACTCTCATTTAAAAAGAGACCACACTTCCCAGGACTTATGCTTAGTCTCTAACCGGATTGACAGGTTTTCCTTAAAAAGGAAAGTGCAAGTTAAAATAAAATCTATCTAGTACAGTTACGAAAGATAATTAACCTTTCACAGAATCCAAGAAACTCCATGGAGATGAATGGTAAGCAGCTTTTAAGGGAGGAGGTGTACTTGACAAGGTGATATAAAGTCAAGAGAATTCTAGACTTAAGGGGAACTTTCTAGACAGAGGGAATAAGCAGTGTATAGGGAAAGAGGCATGAATCAGTCTGGTGTGTGTGTGTGTGTGTGTGTGTGTGTAAAGCAGAAGTGTGATATACCCAATATTATATGGAGAGGGAGATTGGGCTTGGACAGTGAATGTCAGCCTTTCTAATCCCATGACCTTTTAATTCACTCCTCACGTTGTGGGGGATCCCCCTCCAACCATAAAATTATTCTCGTTGCTACTTCACAACTGTAGTTTTGCTACTGTTATGTACCAGGCGACCCCTGTGAAACGATCATTTGACCTTCCAAAGAGGTCGCACCCCACTGGTTGAGAACCGCTGGGCTAGGATAAGTGTTGTTTTCGATACCTTGGTAAGTTTTTCTTTTTCTGATAAACAGTGTAGCATCCAGGTAGAATAATATTTCACCAAGTCAAAACCACTTTTACCTGTTCCATTAAGTTACTGAAAGCTCAGTTTTACTAAGCACTTGTTTTGCATTATGGTCATAGGGAAAGATGGAACCCTGATGGAATAATGGGCTAAGCAGTACTTCAAACCCATGAGCTAGTCTGTAGAATAACAATAAGGTAGTCGGCACCTATAAAAGTCTATAGCCTCTGAAACCCTAAGTAGGAATTCTGCTGTGCTGTGCAGGGTTCCTATGAGTCAAAATTCCTTCAGCAAAAGTGAGTGAAGCATATAAAAAGGCACCTGGCCTTCTCCTTGAACTTGATTTCTAGTTGACCCAAGGGTTTTCATGGCGGCTGCTCTTTCTCCTCCAATTTGCCTTAGATGCATTAGATCAGTATTTCTAATGTTACTAAAAGACCAAGTACTATCACATTGAGAGCCCTACCTGTTTTTAACATCTCTTCCCTCTCTCATGCTTTCTGTCTCCTCAATTTTAGAGACTTTTTTAAGGAAAAAAATATTTTCAGGAAACCTTTAAAAACCACTTAAAAAGACAGCTTTTATTCTATTATATCCAGTTATAAAGGTTCTTTTAAAATTTGATACAGAGCGCTGAGCCCTGGTGGCACAGTGGTTGTACACGGGACTGCGGCCCACTGGGGTGGAGGTTCAATTCCAGCTCACAGGATCAAAGGCTGGGCCTCCTACTCCCACCACCTGAGGGCAGTGATGCCCAAAATATAAAAAATAAATATTAAAAAAAATTTGATACAGATAAGACTTATTCAACACAATATCAGGGAGGTCCTACCACCTAGGGTCAAAGATCATTATTTGTGATGTGGTGGGTTACATAATGCCTGCTAACCACAAGACCAGGAGTTCAAACACACTAGGCACTTCATGAGCAAAGGATAAAGCTTTCTTTTCCCATAAAGATTTATGGTCTTGGGAATCCCCAGCGGCAATTCTACAATTTCTTATAGGGTCACTATGTGTTAGAATCGAATAGATGGCAGTGAGTTATATTCAATGAAGTTGCCAATGAATTCACAAATATAGAATCATGACTTTTAGGTAAAACATAGCTTAAGTGGTTTTTGTAAACCTCTGGTCACAAAGGTATTGTCAATTATTCAATACAAAACCTATTTTATGTGTATTTATTTTGAAAGGAAATTTATTTAACATATATTTATTCAATAACATTGAACTCAAAGCCAATAGCTGTCTAACACATAAGTAAACAAAGGTAATTGAAACACACACACTTTGCCCATAAGGCACAAAGCAACCAACCTTCTTAAATTTAGCAGTACTATGTGGCACTTCAATACTATGCTTGGGGACCACTTTAAGTGCAAGGTTGCCAACAAAAAAGCAAGAAATTGTGGTAACATGAAACTAAATAGACTCAAAAAGAACATGTTATGATATCAGATCTAAAACAAGAACATGAATAATATATAAACTGGAGAATTCAAATGTTTTGCTTCACTGAATATACCTGTACATGACTGTAAATGTGCCACAAATACTAAATTTGAGGTCAAGAATAACTTTTAAGAAGTAGCCGAATTCACAAAGACAGAACCTATGAATAATGAGTATCAACAGTATTGGTGCTCTCTCTCTAAAAAGGAAAGGAAAGATCTGTGTAATTAAGCCACAGAAAATCAGTGACTTCATAGGAATTAATAGTGCAGTTGCCTGGTGAATCTGCTCTTCTTATCATTTTGCTTTCTTAAGTCGGTAATTGAGAGACCTTATGACAGCTCATCCGAACCTCAGTATAACACACATTCCTACCAAGTACTTGAAGTTCACTCCTTTAGAATGTGTTGGCTTCTCCAAACAGTTTTGCCTTTAAGTTGAGACACCAGTATTTGTATATGTGTGTGTACGCACATATGATACATACATATATTTGGAACAGAGTGATCATAACCAAACTCACTGCCACTAAGTAGATTCCAAGTCAGAGCTACCCTATGAGACAGAGCTGAACTGATCTTTGAGGGGTTTGAGGCTGTACATCATTAGGGGAACAGAAAGGTTCATCTTTTTCCTGGCAAGTAACTGGTAGGTTAAAACTGCAGAACTTGAGGTTACTAGTCGAACACAACCCACGTTGCCATCAATTCTCCTTAAAGAAAAGATAATGAATATTTTTTACTTTATGGGCCCTATGTTCTCTGTCTCAACTCCTTAACCTATATTGACACTTAAATTTGGATTTCATGTCATTTTCACGTGTTACAAAATGTTATTACTATTTTCATTTTCCCCACCATTTAAAAAATTTAAAGACCACTCTTCACTCATGAGACATACCCCAAACAAACAAAAAGACTCTTTGGATCTTTGTTTGTTGAATCTTGTTATAATACATTTATTCTTGATTACAGAAAGTGCCCTTTCATTTACCCCAGTCTGAGCCTCCACGGCCAGCTCAGCTCTTAATGTGAACACTGTGCTGAATTAAGACAACAGTGAAACAAGGAGAATAGATATTGCCGATGTGGAAGTTATCTTAGATCAATGAAATTTAGATCAGTGAGTTTAGTTCACTGATTTTCAAATTTGGCTACATATTGGAGGGGGTAGAAAAACCACCAAGAGGCTTTATAAATTACTGATGTCTAGGTCTCACCTCCAGAGATTCTGATTTGATTGTGTGGCCTACACGTGGGGATTTTAAATGCTCCAGAGGTAGTTCTGATGTGCAACCCGAGTTGACAGCTGCTCATCTCTTATAAGTCTTTTGGCAAAGCTATTGCGCTTTGGGTTCACCAAAGACTGAGCGCTTGAACTGCATGATGTTTCTTTTTTTCCCTTATCATCATTGATATTTCATTCTAATTTAGGAGACTAGCCTCACTTTCTGTCTACAATATCTCTTGCTTATCTACCCTACACATTCATTTTAGGTCCAAAGTACCTAGTACTAGTACGTCCTTGCTAGTATACCTACCATTTGTCAAATGTTCCTTTCAATGTTTTTGCACTGATTTATAATACTCATTGAAATATCAGCAGCATGACATATGAATCAAATTCAGTTCTTAATTGATCTAAGATGAGTTAACAAACTACAGAAAGAATATAATATGTCATATGGGAGTCCTCATCCCCCTTAAATTTTAGTATTTTAATTTTCAAATCAGTACAAAAGGCACAACAGCTACCTTCAGTTACCCTGCTTCAAGGGAGTACTCATTCAAGAACACAATCATAGGCTCAGCATTGTCAGCCAACTCAAGGGAGGTTGTACTATTGAACATTAATTTCTAATTTTAGCTCCTGGTAGGCAGCTCACTAAATTGTAATCTTGGTCCCTGATTCATAAATGTTATGACTGAGAAGGCATTATCAAGGTTACTTTTTAAATTTTTTGGTGAGCCAACACGACATAAAAAGACTGAAGCTCTTCAAAGTATATTTCATAACATATGGTCAGGTATTTCTTTGTGACCATGACACAGCACCAGGCAGTGTTTTATTGGGTTGTGCATAAGGTAGCTGTGAATTGGAACCAACTTTATGGCAATAAACAAAAGTGATAAGGTAGGAGAAATTCTTTGATACCTTAGGTGATTTATCTATCAAGTATCTCCAAGATCACCTGGCATTTATGTAAATTGATAACTTCATGAAGGACATGTAGCAAAAAGTAGGTCTTTGGAAGGTAGGGGTCAAGTACACCCCCTACTCTCCAGTTTCTCCATCACCCTGACACCAGATATATTCACCAAGCACAGGACTCGTTCTCTACTGGTGTTGATAATTCACTGTGGAATGTCACAGAACTCACAGGTTCTATTTACAGGTATGGACTTTATTAGGATAAAAGGATCCAACTCAGGAGCTAAATGATCCCATTTGAGGTCAATATGAGGAAGCAGCACATAGGCAAGGTTCTAAAAGAGTCCTCAAAGTGGAGTTCCCATTTCCCCAAGGTTAACATGTGTTTTTCTTGATCAACCAGGGCAGCTCTGAGCCAGACTGCTGTGGATGCAGAAGACGTCCCTTGAGCCCATGGGATCCAGGGTTTTTATCAGCCAATTTATGCATTTTTATTAGTTATTTTGGTGGGCTTCTTTGTCAGTCTGGTGTCCAACAAATACTCAAGAGTTGTCAATTCACCTTAACCTTATTTAGGAAATTCTCTAAGGTTAGTTTTCCAAAAATCAAAAGTAAAGTCCAAATAAGGTAAATATTTCAACACAGGGTCATAATTCTATACTTTGGACCCCATTATAATGAGATAAATGTGTTATTCCCTTGCTAGTATACCATTTGTCAAATGGTTCTTTCAATGTTTTTGAACTGATTTATAATACACATTTAAATATCAGCAGCATGACATATGAATCAAAATTTGTTCTTATTGACCTTTAACCTTCTCTTACATCAATTTAGACTTCAAGAACCTTTTATTTTCTTCCTATATTGCTTCCTGTTGTGTCCACTTGGCAAAGATCCATGTCTTTTAAAGCATAAAACATTTAAAAGAACTGGCACCCAAATGCTTATAATAATTTGTCTCATTGGGCTAATGTTTTGTTTAGTTTAATTCAACTGAAACAACCAACTTAGAGGAAAACATTCCTTAGAAGCATACAGTAAATGCCAGGAACAAATATAAAAGTATATGTCATTTTTTGTGTGCGCTAATGCTGCCGGCAGCAATGATTTCAGCAGATGACTTGTAATACAGGAATTTTTGACTTTCAATTCAGAATAACCTTTTGCATTTCATCAGCAGAATGAATCAATTTCTGCAAGTACTACATTAGTAGGACTTTTGGTGTCAGTATGGTCCATCCATAGTGGGGATTTCCTCAACACTGCCTGAGTCTAGGAGGACCTTCAGCGTAAGCATAAAAAGTCTCTTTGGATATCAAAACTTCCTGGCTCACGATTCATTCATAGCCATTCCTTTTTGTGGAGGCTAAATCTCAACTAGTAGCAAGAGAAATGTTTGTGGTAATATTGTTTTGAAAGTAGAGAACTTATGGTCATAACACAGCTCTACTGGATAGATCTCTAAGCCCCTTGCCAGTAGGACCTATGGAGACGTGAGCTGAGCAAGGACACTTAAAAAGGCCTGCAGATGGTTAACTAGCAAATTTTAGAAATGTAGAAACTGTAGTGAGAGAACTCAAAAAAATCACCAAGAAACATGCCAAATTGTATCACATCGATTTAATGACAAATCTCTATTATCATTAAATTGTATTGTCAAAAATACAAAGACAGTCACAGACTCGTGAATAGAATCCACAGTAATGGAATTTATTCAACATGCTTTCTCAAGAAATAGAAAGCCAGAGGCTCATTCAATGGAGCACAAAAGGATGCTGTCCTGATGCTTTTCGTGGTTCTCATGAGCAAATTAAAAAACAAAAGAGAAAGAACTACCACTCCCACACTTCCAATTATCTTCAAGCAGGAAATGATGAGTAAGTAGTCTGAGAAACTAGAATGGACACAGACATGAGAATGGTGGGCTACAGCAATTATTTTTTATACTGACTGCCACGTACTGTGTGACAACATCGTGTATGAGACTGTATGTATGAAGAAGTTACTTAACCTTTCCAAAGCTCATTTTTATCCATCTTCAGGACAAGGATTTTCATATATTTTTAAAAGGCTGTTAAAACTACAACACTACAAATTTATTGCCATATTATTCATCGTGATTGCACAAGGTTTTTGAGCACAGAAATTGACACTCAGCAAATGATAGCTGTTATTTAATGTTTGTTAAGTGATGGTGGGAACTAGTAGTGTCAATCAGATCAGATTAAATTTTGGTGACTTCTCTGAATCATACTCTTTAAAAACGTACCTGGTGTAGTTGACAGTTCCTGAAACAATTGTCTCCTCAGTCTTCTGTCAGATGTGTTTTCTGGTAATGACATGTGCCCATTTAGATACTCTTTAGTATCATTCTTTCACTTACTTCTTTTAGCCTCTGCCTTGATTGTCCCTAGAATATGTCCTAATCACTATTTATTACCACTGTGTGCTTTATTGTGAGATGATCTATTATAAATACACTAGTTCTTATAACATTATAATACTCATGAATAGAGAGAAACTCATAAGGACTTATACTTTAAGAAAATTGTAAGTCTCCAAAGCAGGAACTGTATTTTCATCAATCATTATTGACTGGAATTGAATCACTTTCAGGAAACATAAAAATGTTTCAAAGACTTGTGGCAAATGTTTGCATGTTTTATATCATTTGTTACTCCCTAAGCAATCCATTAATTAACTGTATCATGGGTTAGACACTAGAAGAATAAAAAGAAATAAAATAAAATTTGTAATCATCTTTTGCACCAAACCATTGCAACGGTAGTGGAGATGTTATGGTAAATGCGACATGGACACTCTCTCCTAGAAGCTGGCAGCTCCAAGGTCAACACAAATAGATCGCTTGGGGAAACATACATGATATCATGTAGTCAAGGACCAAGTAGTCTGGCAAAGACCATAAATCCATAGAAACTGACCAGAGCAGTGATGGACAAGGTCTGCACTCAATAGGAAAAGACTGATTAAGAAGTCTGGGGTGGGTAAGGACCTGGAAGGACAGGGGGACTTGAATAGATAAAGACTAGCAAGAAGACCAGAGAAACTGATCAAGAGGCTTAGTGGAGTGGTAATGAGCATGGTGAGTGGATAAAACAGTAAGAAACTTAGACCAGTTGAGAGAATACTCGATACCAGCTGCAAACAAAGTTGTAAAGGTATATTGAAGCTCAATTACAAAGGCATGAGTATCAGGCAGAGGGGCTTGAGTGATCTGAAAGTCTTTGATGAGGAAGGAAATATCATACCTTCTGATGGGTCTTAGTGTGATTCTTGTATACTTCATGCAGTCCATATGTTGCCATCATTTTCCTTTTAAGTTTTCCCTTGCCTATGTTTTTAATAGCTTCTCTGTTTTCATATCAAAGTCCAAATATGCTTTCTCCTTTAGGGGAAGCACCGGTTTCTCAGATATCAAAGACCACGAAGTTGGTTCTGGGCCTTCAAAGAGTCGCTGGAGCGATCGTAGGACCCCAGGCACTCAAAGTACCCAAAGGGTGGCTTCAGGCAACAATAGAGTAAGTGCCCTAACATGAAAACTATTCCAATGTCTGGGAGTCAATCACACAACCATGGTATAATTGGTATTGAACTGTCCATGTATCAGAGTACATAGTTTATGCTATTTAATGGTAGAAGGGTGTTTTTTTTATTATTGAATCTCCTGCTTCTTTAGCTCCTTGTAGGAAGCTAAAGCTAAAAGGAATGGACAGGTCCAGGCTCAACGATGATATTTTTAAGGTTAAAGTTTAAATGGTTCATTTAGTTTAAGTAAATATAAATAACATTTAGATTACAAGTCTTTGATTGTTAGTGACTATATTACTTTCTCATATATTCACAAGTTAATTGTGTTAAATTTTCCCAAACTATCATATATACTCAAGCATAAGCTGAGTTTTTCAGCATATTTTAATGCAATTTTTGTTGTAAAATTAGGTGCCTTGGCTGATATCAAGGTCTGCTTATACTCAAGCATATACGCTAATTTAAATAGGAAAAAAAAGAACTTTGACGTCTTTATAGTTTTATTTTTCATATGTAGTTTTATTTTTCATATTAAAATATGAAGTATATGGTGAAAACAAATGGCATATACTACAAACACGCATAATACATTGCACTTTATACTGATTTTCTTTTGAAGGGCCACTGTTATGGGAGAGGAAATATGGTGGTTCAGTGATTTAAGCATGGGACTGCTAAACAAAAGATTGGCAGTTCAAACCCCCCAGTCATTCCAAAGGAGAAAGATGGGACAGTTTGCTTCCATAAAGACTTACAGACTTGGAAACCATAAGGAGCAGCTCTGTTCTATCCTACCGATGCAACTATGAGTTGGTATCTATTTGATGACTATGGATTGGAGTTTGCCTTTAAAGGAAGAAGATGGAATAAGTATTTGTGAATATATCATCTTTTATTAAACACATCCGTTCTTCATTCATTAGATTCCAAAGATCAGTTTTTTTATGTAAATATCAGCAATGTAGGGAAACAGGATGGCCACATATGATCAAAAAATGGAAACTGGTTATATCATTACATAACTTGCAAATTGCATCAACACATAACTGCCAAACTACTAAGAACCATGACTCTTGTTCCTCGGCATTCATTAGTAACAGGCACATTTCATTAATCTTCAAAATAGTTGCATAGTGGGGAGTTGTTTGTTTTTACTACAATGGGGCTTAACAAAGTTTGTAGAAAAATTCTGTTATCTGCTCTATCCATCTTTCCATGAGCTTTGGAAAACAATTTTTATTGTGACTTCGGAGGCACTCCTGCAAACAGTAAGTAGATCATCAAATTTACATTCAACAATTCATCAAATCACCCACTGTCTTACCCTGTCTCATTTTCTTCCCATCTCCCTCTAGTGGATATGGTTTTCCTCTTCACCCAAATGTCACCTGTCTACCCTCTAGCGTGTGGTGTCTCTTTCCCTCCCACTCCTATTAATCATAAAAGCCTCTTTCTTGTAGTGTGAAAACTTTTTCTTTCCAATTAAATCTCAGATGTGTCATCATTTGGGATCAATCTCTTGCATTTTTGTTATATGGTTTTCAGTGTATGAACCCTAGGATCGATGAACATAGAAGGACCACAAGTAGAATAAGGGTTGCTGGGGTTGGAGGGTACAGTGGTTCTCGTGGTGGTGTGTGGTTGGGTAAAAGGACTGGCGGAAGGCCCAACAACCTGCAATACTCATTGGCACACCCTTACTCACTGAAAGCTGAGCGTTTGCTGGTGAAGATCAAAGAGTATAACCATCAGCGTGAACGGTTAAAAAGAAAACAATAAAAAGAAAACAAAACCCCTGGCAACTGGACATCATAATAAACAGAGAAAAGATTGAAGCCATCAAAGATTTCCTTTGGCTCAAATTGAAAACCAATGTTCATGAAAGCAGCAATCAAGGAATGAAACATTACATTGGGCAAATCTGATGACCAATATCTTTTTAAAACAATAAAAAACTAAGAGGGTACTTCAAGGACAATAGTGCAATCTGTGCAAATCTCTGGACTTTTTATTGCTTAAGATGCATATGAATGTGGACAATGAATAAGGAACACCAGAGAAAAATTGATGCATGTGAATTATGGTGTTGGGGAAGCATATTGAAAGTATCATGTGAAAAGGAAGAAGAAAGAGAATAAGAAAGAAAGAAAAAAAGAAAGAGTGAATGAAAGGAAGAAAGAAAGAAAGAAAGAAAAAGAACCCAAGACTGCCAGAAGAAAAAAAATAGGTATGTCTAGAAGGAGGTTCAGAATGCTCCTTAGAAGTGAAGGTGGCAAGACTTTGTTTCACACACTTCAGTCATCTTATCGGGTGAGGACAGTCCCTGGGAAAAAACATCATATTTGGTAAAGTAGAAGGCCAGTACACAAAAAGATCTTCAATGAAAGAGATTGACACAGCACAGCAATGGGCTCAAACATGACAACTGTCAAAATGGCACACAAGAGACCCTCATAAATATTGGCTCTACCAATATTTGCTGAGTGTCTGCTACATGCCAGGAACTGGATATAAAGCAGTAAATAAAACAGATAAAAGCTATTCCTTCTCAGAACTTTAAAAAAATATATGTTAGAAAGTGATAGATTCTGTGGGAAGAAAATAGTTCAAATTAATGAAGTATGAATAACTCCAGGATGAATGTCTATTAGGTTGCTCAGGGAAGTTCTCAAAAATAGTGCAATATTTCAGCAATGATTTGAAGGGTGTCAAGGAACGTGCCATGCATGTGCTCGAGGGAAGCCTTTGATGCAGGGAACGCAGCTCTGGTTTACAGCAGATACACACAGGAAGGCCATCCTGCTTACGTATGGCTGCCCTCCATTGTGAGTGGTAAGTGTCCATGCACAGCCACTTAAAAATATCTTAATATTTGCTCTTGGGGATACAGCCAGGTCAAAATCTCTGAGATAAGATCGTGCCTGCTTTATTCAAGGGAGAGCAAGGTCTATATGCCTGTTACTAGCACTAGTACTTTTCAAAAGATAAAATACTAGTAAATTATTTCAAGAAGCTAAAGGGTCCGTTAGGGTCTCATAGACCAACCACAGTATGGATTTCTGCTTTTATTCTGAATGAGAAAGGTATGGCATTATTGAAGTATTTTGAGCAAAAGAGTGACATGATTTATCCTCTGTTGAAGCTGAGTCTGGAAACTGTGCTGAGAAGCAGCAGGAGCAGTGTAAGTTTGGAGCCCAGCAGACCCATTACGATACCACCACCATACTCAAGAGTATCAGGACATGAGATAATGGGGACATATTTGTAGAAGTGCAACCATCAGATTAAGTACATCTTTTGAAGGAGGAATCAAAAGACATTCAGACAAACCAGATAAGAGGAGCACATTAAACGGTACTTGCTGCTTAGATAAAATGTCCATTCAAAATTACATGAATATGTATGGTAAATTAAGCAGACCTATATTGTTCCATAACAAGAAAAGCACAGAGGTTGTTGATGCTGCTGCTTCTTGGTAACCTAGCAAGGGATGGTATTCAAAATACTTAGCAGCTGGTAGGGCAGAGGCACTGAGCATTCAGAAGAAAAACTAGCATTGGGCTGATGAAGCCTGTTGAAGGCCCTGCTCAGCTGTACATTAGCCCACATTGCTGGGAGAGCTAGGGTGATGGAAGAGAGGAAATATAGGGAGGGGGTGGGAGGACTGGATGTCCTGCAGTTTGCTGATTGAGACATATTTTAAAAAATGATTATAATTACACAGCTATCAGTCTAATAACTAATAAGTTAGTTGAGTTCTTCAAATAAGTATTATCTTCTCTAGTACTAGTTGAGATGCAAGGGGAGAGAAACGTGCCAATACCCTCAAACCAATAAGTCTTTCTCTGCTATTTCTTTATTAAAAACCACCTAGATTTTTCCCAACAGAATCTTACTGCAATTGAGTATATGTCCCATAAAATAACAAAACCCAACAATGATTGCCTTTGAGTCTATTATGATACAAATTGATTCTATAGGGTAGAGTTGAATTGAGCAGAATGGTTTCCAAGTCTGTAATTTTCACAAAAGAAGATTGCCACATCTTTCTTCTGCTGGTGGGGTTGAATGTTAGCCTTTCAGTTAACAGCCATGTGCTTAAGCATAGCTCTTATGTGTATGGAAGCAGTTTCTGTGTTGATCAACCTCAACGTTACAGCCCATTTCTCCAATGAATGGGAAACAAAGACAGTATAAGGAAACCCTTTTCTTGTTAAGTAGTCATAAGTTGGCACAATAGGTGAGATGATACACATGCACACTCATAACAAAGGGAAGATGAGTAAAGAGTTAGATGATGATTGAGGTAACAACTTTGCAATATTTCCCCATTCTCATATTCAAAATGCGTCGGTGTTCCTTTCTGCTTATAGCATGTGTGTTTAAATGAAAAGGTAAGTTTTTGAAGTGAAAATAATGCATGAAACACAAAAATATCTAGCTTGTCCTGTGTTATTATGTCACTTGTTCATATTACGCTTGATATTTTGAGCTTTCTGGGTACTTATTGAATTCTAATATTTGTACAACACTGATTGACCCAAGAGTGTCCTATTTTAATGATACTTCCAGAACTTGTGTTGGAAAATTTGCTGTTTACATAATTGTCACTAAGGAACTAAGTCTGGCTTCAATGGAGGATTCCATGTTGTGAGCAACATACTGAAGAGAAAGTGTTGAAAGTATATCTAGATGAATTTATCCATTTCCCTCTGTCACTGTCTTTTGATCAATATTGATAATCTATGCCAAATGGGGGAATTGATAGCTACATAGTCCTGTTACATGTATTATGTTTTGAAAAATAATGAAAGACTGAAAATGGTATTGAAATTGAGTTTATCAGCTTGTTAGACAAGTGAAATCCTTATCTCTTAGGAATAAGTTTATTAAGTACCCCTGTCTCACATGAGGGTTAGCTATAGGACTGCAAAGAGGAAATTCATTACTGTATGATGCTGTAAGGCTCCATTTGATTATTTGCATATGGAGAAGTCTTAAAGGATTTTAGGCTTAATTCTTAGTGCATTCATCCTACTGTTTGCATAAATATTAAATCTCAATCCAGTTTTGATAGTAAGTTTTACAATTATGGAACTGATGGGGTTCTATCTATTTAAAATCGGGTACTCCTAAAGTAATAGACACGCGTGTGCTTATATTGAAGTGTATATTCATGTCAGTATTTAAAGCCTGGATAACGCTTTCTCATTTTGAATTTGTGAACAGGGGCAAAATTTTAATAATCCCATGGATTGGGATGCTATTGTGAGTACCACTGAAGACTTTACAAAGCGCCATCACAGAAATACTTCGGGCACACCTTCCCTAGCAGTATCAAGGGCCTCATTCTCCTCAGGTGAGAGAGAAATACGCAACATATTCATCCTGTTGTTAAAAAATGACTAAATCCCCTCAGTCATTTTTTAGGAGTGGTAATACCAGGAGGGTGGAGGGATGGAGGAATAGAAAGGGAGAACCAACTCCAGGGATCTACATGTAGCCTCCTATATGGGACATGGACAACAGGGAAGTGAGTGTTGGGACACATTGGACAGTGTACAGTATGAAAATAATAACAATTTGTAAATCACTAAGGGTTCAAGGGGGAGGGGGAGGAGGAAGGGAAATATAGGGAGCTGATACTGGGGGCCTGGATGGAGGGAGGATATTTTGAGAGTGATGATGGCAATAAGTGTGTAAATGTGGCCTGCATACAATTGATGTTTGTATGGATTGTGTTGGGAGTAGTATGAGCCCCCAATAAAATTATTCATTAAAAAAATGAGGAACTGATTCCAAGGGCTCAAGTAGAAAGAAAATGTTTGGAAAATAATCATGGCAACACATGTACAAATGTGCTTGACACAGTGGATGTATTAATAGATTGTGATAAGAGCTGTACAAGCCCCCAATAAAATGATGTTTTAAAAAGAAAAAAATACATTAAACAAACCTGGCCCCACAAAAAAATGACTAAATCAGTAGTAGAATTGACTGACTAGCATCCTTTTGATATTTAAAAAATAATCACCACAAAGGCAAACAAAGTAGAAGAAACGATGGTTCCCAGCTAACAAATGATTGAATGCCTGGAATCTCAAAGACTTGAAGATAATCGAGTCACCATTCAGCGCAGAAATAGCAAAGTCCACATGCAGGAAGCACACCAGCATGCGTGATCAAGAGGGGCCGAAGGGAGCAGATATCGAGCACCAAAGAACAAGAATCACATCATTACATACGAGGAGGAGAGCAGGGTGGGGACCTAAGGCCCACTGGTGGGTAATTGGTCACCCCTTTACAGGGGAGACATGGGGAGGAGACAGACCAGTTGGGGGGCAGCCAGGCAGTGTTGATGCATACAAGTTTCCTCTGGTTCCTGAAGCCTTCCTCCCTGTCCCCCAACCATCATGGTCCCAACTCTACCTTGCAAATCCAGATGGACTAGAGAAGTCACGCTGGCATAGAGGGGAGCTGGAGATATGGGGAAACCAGGATGGATGGGCCCCTTCGGACCAATGGTTAGATTGAAGATACTGGAAGGATGGAGGGAAGGGGGGTAGAGAGACGGAACCAACAGCAAGGATATATACACAAGCTCCTATTTGAAGGACAGGCATCAAAGGAGTGGGTTGGGGGAGAGGTCGGGCAGTGGCAGTGTACGATGTGACAAAACAATAACAATGCATAAAGTATTTAGGGTTGGAGGGGAGGAGAGGTCAGGGGAAGAGGGGAAGGAATGGAAAAGCCGATATTAGTGGCTTAAGGGAAAAGGTGGGCGATTGGAGAACAATAATAGAAGTGGACATGACAGGGTGCTTGACGAATATCTTATTTATATATTGTGAAAAACAATGTATGAGCCCCCAATAAAATGATTGGAAAAAATAATAATCACCCTTTCTTTGGCCCACAGCGGTGGGATGTTTCTGGGAAATTGTGCGAAGATGGACACAGGTGATGCCTTAGGCATAATTACTAAGGTGCAGAACTGTACATGTGAAAGCGTGGATTGCTAATATTTTTGTTATGCATATCCTAAACAAGAAGAAAAATCAATTGTCTTCTGGGAAAAAAAAGAGAAACAAAGGAAACAGCTGGTTCTAGAATACATTCAATAGCAGATAGATAATTGCATTGAGTCCAAGGAAATGATGAAACGATTGATGCAATAGTCAGATGGTCCTGATATCAAGGCAGACAAATCCTTGTAAGGACTAAATGAGGAGTTTTGTGTAAGCAGCATTAAGGTATTGATAATCATTCCTTTCATTTGATAGACTAAATACCTCACCCACTCACTGCCATTCAGTTGATGCTGCCTCACAGGACAACTGTCCCAGTCGGTCTCCCTCTTTCTCCACTGGAGCAGCTGGGGGTTTCCAACTTCTGACCTGAAGGAAGGCAGCCCAGGGCAGAACCACTCTACTACCAGGGCTCCATGAACATGCCAGGGGGCTTCCAAATATGCCGATAATTATATTGCAATGAAACATGGGAGTTCTCCAGAAGCTTTAGGAAACCCATCATTGCAATTGCACCTCACAATAATCCTGCGGAACAAATATTCATATTGCAATTACATTAGCTGTCCATGAGGCAGCTCTTTAGAGAAAACTGGCATAATTGTAAAAGCTTGTGCCTTGTGCGTGGAATTAAAATCAGGATGAAATCTTCAGTATGAAAAAGTTGCCTGCTACATAAGGGTATTTGTAGAAAACACATGTGCTAAGTCATGGTGTCTCTCCTTCTCACTCAATTCCCAACGTTTTTTCTCCCTCTCTTAGGTGATTGGTGCATTTTGTGACAGAGCGGAAAAGCAATTTTCTGGTTAAAAGAAAAAAATGTAATAGAGTAGGTGTCTGTTATACAGTTTCTATATGCCACTACAGATATACTGTAACAGGCACTATGCGCAAGCACTTTTGCATTTTTATATTTATCATTTCAAACGTAAATTGTGCATTCAGAAAAAATAATTTTGCCTGCTCTTTTCAGTCCTGCTCATTTATAGGCAGTTGCATCCAGGATCCCTGTTGGTACAATGGATTGTGCACTGGGCTGTTAACCACAAAGTCAGCCGTTCAAATACCCTAGAGCTCCGCTGGAGAAAGCTATCGTTCTTCTCTTAAAGAGATGCAGTCTCAGAGACCGACAGAGGCAGTTCTACCCTGTTCTGTTGGGTCCTTAAGAATCAGAACCAACTCACTGGCAGTGAGTTTTAACTTTTGAGTCTGTCTCAGCGGGTCTTTGGCATAAAACTATTCCGTGAAAATAAAGTATCCTTGACTTAGTAGCCTGCCCACAGAATTATGAATGGGTATACTATCCTTTAACTTATTTTATTTGAAACTGACAGCAATATATATTTCCTATTGACAGAGCATAGTTTCCAAAAGACATCGAATTTCCTCTTAGTTTAACTATATCCACTCTTTTTTCCTCATGAAAATGTTGGCTGTCATTATTTTATAAGTAACATATTCAAATGGATTGACTCAATATTTTATGGCTAATATAGAACCATAATTCCTATGACTCCTAAAATCAAGAAGATATAATGTTTTATTTTGCCAAGCATACAGGCCCACCCTATGAGATGTTTTCATTTAAAGATAAAGTAAAAACCTTAGGCAGCATACATTTTACCATTTTAGTGTAGAGTATTGACAGTCCTGTGAAGAAAGAAGGAATGCACTTATCAGTATTGGTCATTCGAACTGAGAGAAAATCCAAAGCACCTTTTAAATAAAGCAACATAGAAAAACTAGAATAAAGATGAAAACTTTGCAATGAAAATCTAGAGCATTTAACAAAATAAGCCAATTCACATTGCTGCCTTTTCTCTTCCTTCCTCCAGACAGGAGTCAATCTGAATTAGATCTGAGTGGGTCATTTTTAGAAGATCTGGAGGAGACTGTAAACATGAGAATCAAGTCTGTCCCTGGGGTTTCTGACAAAGATTTGGTAAGTTGAATGCGAACGAGCTTCTCATGATCATGAGGAAACAGGACATAATCTTGCTGCAAAATGAACTACTTTGGTGCGATGACGAATTGAGAGTCAAGTGAGAATATAAAATAATCTCCTCCTGTTAGTCGTCACTGTCAATAGACAAAGGCAACAGAAAGAACCACAGAGAAAAGCAAAGGGTAATATGGTTGCTGAATGAAAATTATCTCTAAGGATAGTCTGGTGGGGTTTTTATAGACTAAATCTGACACAAAGAGAATCCCATATTTCTTAAACTGAATTGTACTAATTTGATTGTATGTTTTACATGAAGAGTTCCATAACTCAAGTCTCCAAAACTGCCTTTGTATGAGAAATGAAATTATGTGACTATTAAGTTTCAGTGAACTCATTTGTAAAATTAGTTGGTTGAATCTAGTTACACTTAAGATGTCTTCCAGCCCTGATATTCTGATATACAGATTTATGTAATTGCTATAAAGGAATCACATTCCTTGGAAGGAAGACAGAGTACACATGCTAAATATTAATACAGTTTTCCCAAATCAAGCCAGGAAATTTTGAGTATTAAAACTAAATGCTATTTATTATAATGTACCAGACTGGGAAAGTAATTTAAAATCACCACAGAAAAAGAGCAATGTTGATTTTTAAAAGGGAACAGCTACGTTGTAAAAAGAAGTTGGGTAGTTCCTTAAGAAGGAAAAAAAATCTTATTGTATGTCCTAGCAATTAAACTTCTTCCCAAAAAGAATGAAATCATATATCCACACAATGATATGTGCATAAATATTCTTATTTTCATTATCCATTATAGCCCCAAACTGGGAAAAGTCTGGATGTCCACCAAATAATGAAATGTGTGTGGCATTCCAAAATTCATCAGTAAAAAAGAAGAAAAGAGCTGAGCCCCAGTGGCGTAGTGGTTGTGTGCGGGACTGCGGCCCACTGGGATGGAGGTTCAATTCCAGCTCACAGGAGCAAAGGCTGGGCCTCCTACTCCCACCACCAGAGGGCAGTGATGCCTAATAAAAAATAAATAAAATAAAAATAAATAAATAAATAAATAAAAAGAAAGTATCGGCATATACGACAACATGCATGGATCTTAAATGCGTCACATAAAGAGAGGGTAAAAGGGGGATGATGTTACAGTGTCCAGGAAGGAAAAGAGTGTCATAAAACTGATTGCAGCGGAAATTGCACAATATTGCTTGACATGACTGAACTACGGAATGACATCATACATGCATTAACTCCCAATTAATGATAAAAATTTAAAGCGATATTTAATTGAAAGTAACTCAAGAAGACTACAAATTACATAATTACATTTATGTGAAATAGCTTTAAAAAAGTAAATCTCTAAAGAAATAAAGTAGATTAATGATTTCAGGGGTTGGGTTATTAGACTAAACCATTTCCCTATTGTCAACAATTAGCACTATATATTATTGATTTTCCTTTTGGATATTCCACTTATAACCCTTAATATAGAACTATTCTGTGAAAAGAAACTGCCTATGACTTGGTAATCTGTTCACAGCACTATCAAAGTTTTCAGCCAATCTCCCTCCCACTCAAAGTTCAAATTTTTATGTGAGACAATTCATGCATGGATATTTAGTACATTTGTTAAATAAGTAAATAAAAGGGAACAATGCACAGATCAGGGATGAGAGTGTGCCATAAATCAATGACTGATTATGTGTAATTACTGGGCTCTGGGTTCCATTTTTAAAAATAGGAATCTATTTTTCTTCAGTCTTCTTAATTCATTATCATGCCCAATACAACCATAAGTTACAGATCTAAATAAGATAAAACAATAAAGTTTAGGAGCTAAAATTGTTTTGCTTTGCTTTGTTTTTCAATAATTTTATTGGGGGCTTTTACAGCTCTTGTAACATTCAATACATCATTTGTATCAAACATATTTGTACACATGTTTCCATCTTCATGTCCAAAGATTTCCTACTTGAGCCCTTGGTATACGCTCCTCTTTCCTCCTCTTTTTTTTTAATCATTCCATTGGGGAACCACACAACTCCCATCATGATCAGTACACACATCAATTGTATGCGTACCATATTTGCACACCTGTTGCCATCATTACCCCTGAAACAGCCTCCCTCCACTTAGGCCCCTAGTTTTAACTCCCTGTATTTCCCCTTACTTCGCCTCCTCCTCTCCCATGGACCTTAATAATTTACACAATGTTTTTACTTTTTCCTTATCGTACTCAGTCTGATGTGTCCCTTCACCCAATTCCCTGCTGTCCATACTCCAAAGAGATCATATGTAGATCCCTGCAATTGAATATCCCCTTCTACTCTACCCACCCTAAACCCTCCCAGTATCACCACACCCACCACTGGTCTGGAAGGGATCATCTGTCCTGAATTCCCCATGTTTCTGACTCCAGTGTACATCCCCTGGTCTAGCCAGGTTTGCAAGGAAGAACTGGGATCATGCTAGTGGGTGGGAGGAAGCATTTGAGAACTAGAGGAAAGTTACATACCTCATTTTTGCCACACTGTACCCTGACTGGTTCATCTCCTCCCTGCGACCCCTCTGTGAGGGGGTCCCGCTTCCCCTATGGATGGGCTTTGGGTCCCCACTCAGCACTCCCCCTTCTTTATAATGACACAATCTTTAGCTCTTTGATGCCTGATACCTACTCCCTTCGACATCTCATAGTCACACTGGCTGGTGGGCTTCGTCCATGTGGGCTTTGTTGTTTCAAGCTAGATGGCTGCTTGTTTACTTTCAAGCCTATAAGAGCCCAGATACTATATCTTTTGATAGCCGAGCACCATCAGCTTTCTTTACTGTGTTTGCTTTTGTACCCATTTGTCATCAGCAATCATATCAGGGAGATGAACATGCAATGTTATTATTTTTAGTTCTTAACTCCTGATAACTGATCACTTTGGCACCTCGTGGCCACACAGATATGTGTGCTTTGTCCATGTGAGCTTTGATGCTTCTCAGCTAGATGGCTTCTTGTTTACTTTCAAGCCTTTAAGACCCCAAACACTATATCTTTTGATAGCCAGGCACCATCCTCCTTCTTCACCACTTTTGCTTATGCACACATTTGTTTTCAGTAATCGTGTCGGGAAGGTGAGCATCATGGAATGCTAATTTAATAGAGCAAAATGTTCTTGCACTGAAGAAGTACACGAGTGGAGGTCCAATGCCCATCTGCTGGCCTAAAACTAATCCTATAAGTTTGATCTACTTCCCCATTTTCCTACATAAATCTATTCACCTATGCACATGCCTGTATTTAGACCTCTATTATTCCCTTTATCACCCAATTCTTTCCTCTATTTTCTTTTACCTTCCTCTTGTCCCACCATCATGCTCAACTTCTAATGGGGTTTCAGTATTTTCTCTCTGTTACATTACTATTATTAATCCTTATTGTGCCTCTCACACCCACCTTATCACTGATTTTGATATTCTCTTGTCCCTTGTTATTCTCTTGTCCCTGGACTAGCCAACACCACCGCCTTTTGCCCTCCTCCCTGTCTTCCATGCCCCCTCCCTTCCGGAGCCATCAGTCGTGTCATTTTTGCCTCCACACTGTTCATCCAGGCTATCATATGTAGATAGACCTGGAGATACCAAAATATGTAAAAAAATACATGCATCCTAAGATGAAGCAACCAAAGAAATTAAAATGATGACAACAACAAAGAAACTCCAATGTCATATATATAGTAAATTATACATTTTATACAATATATGTAAAAATGATAACAAAATAAAAACCTGTAAATAGTTCAGGTCTGTTCATTGACTTTCAGAAGTGCCCCCTGGTTGAGTCGGATGGGATGTCACGCCCTGGCACCAAAGTATATCCTTGGCATTCTATCAGGATCTCCATGCTCTGTTGCACACCGTTAGTTTTTTGTCCTTGTGTGGTTGGGTCAGATGGTATAATTCCGATCCCATTTCTCCACTGTTGTCCCCACAGAGCCTTGGGTTAGCGAGAGAAATCACATTTCATAGTGGGGCTGGCCATATGATCCTCTTTGTGCATCAGCTGTTCTGAGTGGGAATATCGTCCTGAAGGCTTGTTGGGCCAGGATGCACTCCATTCTCTCTTCCTCCTCCTTATTTGTTCTCATGTGTTGTGGTCAGGCATATCTCGCTCCTCAAGCTGCAGCTTCAGTGCTGTCCTCCAAAACATGCTCTCCTGGGAGGGGAGTGACTGCTTCCGTAATTGGGGTTGGGCACTCAGACCCCTCCACTGGTTCCCTGTTCCATGATGTCTCACTGCAGTCACATCCTGGAGCACTGGATTTAAGTTTGGTCCCTCTTTCTCTGTGGAGATATAAACAATATGCTCCTCTTGGATGGATTAGTACCTCATCCCCTCTCTGCACATCACCATCTGCTCCTCCTGGCCCCCACCTCAGTTGGCTACCATATGTAGCCCTGGATTTGGTCTGGTCCCTGCAGTACTACCCGGACTTTCCCCCAGGGTATACTGTTTGGGCAACTTTTTTCAATGTCCCCTTTGCATTTTTAATTATTATTAAGCTTACCTCAGTGGTCTCATGTTGTACATGTTCTTTTGCGTTTGGCTAACTTCACTTAGCATGATTTCCTCCAGTTCTTCCCATGTGGTGACGTGCTTCCATACATTCTTCACTGCTTTTTAGTGATGCATAATACTCCATTGTGTGTATGTATGACAGCTTTTTAATCCATTCAACAGTTGATGGAAATTTGGACTGCTTCCAACGCGTTGCGATTGTGAACTGTGCTGTGATGAATATTGGGACACAGATGTTTTGTCGTGGATTGTTGCTTGATTCTTCTGGGTATATGCCCAGTAGGGGGATTGCTGGGTCATATGGTAGCTCAATTTCCATCTTTTTAGATATCTCCAAATTGATTTCCATAGTGGCTGTACATACCTACAGTATTGCCTGCAGTGTATAAGAGTTCCTATCTCCCCACAGCCTCTCCAACACTTGTTACTTTCTGATTTTTTTGAATTGGGCTATCCTTGAGGGTGTTAGATGGTGTCGCATTGTTTTGATTTGCAGCTCTCTTATGGCTAATGATCGGGAGCATTTTCTCATATGTCTATTGGCCTCTCTGATTTCTGTCTCTGTGAAACTTTTGTTCAAGTCCTTCGCCCAACTCCTCAGTGGGCAGTTAGTTTTGCCCTTTTTGGAAGTTCTCAGGGTATTATAGATTTTAGTAATAAGGCCTTTATCTGATTTGTCATTGCTAAAGATGTTTTCCCAGTCTGTCTGCTCTCTTATTATTCTTTTGAATTCCTTCAATGTATACAGTTGTTTTATCTTCAGTAAATCCCACTTGTCTATCTGTGCCTCCTCTATGTCTGTGTCCTTCCCTATTTCTGATAGCCTATGCAATCACTGTGCCAGTGTTTTCAGGTTGGTCCCAATTTCCTCATTGATAGCCCTAATAGTTTGGGGTTTTACTTTGAGGTCTGTGATTCACCTTGAGTTTATTCTAGTGCTAGGTCTGAGGTAAGGGTCTTGCTTTATTTTTCTACAGTAGAAATCCATTTTTCCCCAGCACCACTTGTTCAAAAGACATCTGCTTCCCATTTGATATTTTTGGGCCCTTTTCAAAGATCAGTTGTCTGTAGGCTGATGTTTTTATTTCTGGGCTTTCAATTCTTTTCCATTGGTCTGAGTATCTATCATTGTGCCAATTCCATGCTGTTTTGACCACTGTGACTATATAATATGTGCTAAAGTCAGATAAAGCAAGCCCTCCTACAGTGTCCTTCCTCCTGAGGAGTTCTTTGCTAATTCTGGATTTCTTCCCTCTCCATTTGAAGTTGGTAATCATTTTTTGCATTTCTTTGAAGAAAAATGATGGTAATTTTATCGGAATTGCATTAAACTCATATAGTTCCTTGGGTAGAACTGACATCTTTACTATATTGTCTTCCAATCCACGAACATGGGTTATTTTTCTATTTATTGAAGTCACTCTTGGTTTCTTGTAATACTGTCTGTAATTTTTGTCATATAGATCTTTTGCTCTTTTTGTCAGATATATATCTAGATATTTCAATTTGTGCTTGGCAATTGTGAAGGGTACCTCTTTTTTGTCTTCTCTTCTGTGGTCTTATCTGATGTGTATAGCAGTCTGATCAACTTCTGAGTGTTAATCTTGTATCCTGCCACTCTGCCATTCTCCTCTATTGTTTTCAGTACTCCTCTTGTGAAGCTTTTGAGATTTTCCATGTATAAAATCATACAACCTGCAAATAATGATAATTTCACCTCTTCCTTCTGCAGGTGAATATCTTTGATGTATTTTCTTTGCCTTATTCTGTTAGCTAAAGTCTCCAGTATGATATTAAATAAGATTGGGGACAAGGAACATACTTGTCTGGATCCCAATTTCAGTGGAATTTGCACTACCCAAAGACTCCATTTTGAACAAGTACTACACAGAAAATATAATCTTCCAATGAGCATGA
Organism: Nesogale talazaci; assembly: GCA_004026705.1. Lineage (NCBI taxonomy): Eukaryota > Metazoa > Chordata > Mammalia > Afrosoricida > Tenrecidae > Nesogale > Nesogale talazaci. The sequence continues at coordinate 247,093 of PVJH01000299.1, read as the reverse complement.
GAAGATGTTCAACATAATTAGTTACCAGAAATATGTAAAATAAAATCATGAAGATTTTAATCGTCCACCAGATTTACAAAATGTGAAAAGAACTGACAATATTAAATGTGAGCAGGCAAATATATAGAGCAAGGGTCTACTAGTATATTGATGGTTAGATTGTAAGTTGATAAAAGTGCTCTAGAACATTTGACATTCTCTAAAAAAATGCATATATGCATATATATATCCTATGACAGCATCATTTATGACGCTGGTCAACACCAAGTAATACTAAATCATATTGGTAGTAATACTATTTTTTTAAACAGGAAAGCTATGATTATCATAAAAGTTTGTTATTCTAAGGAAGAATAAGGGGGTTTCTGATATTGACAACATGTAAGGAATCTCCGGATTGTTCATTTTATGTTGTTATTATTATGCTACATAATAATATTTTGTATGCATTTCGATAGTTATGTCTTATAATAAATAGACAAGACATAAGGATGAATAAAAATGAGGGACCCAAGGAGAAAGTAGGAAGAGTGCTCTTACATTGAGGGGATTACTGTGATTCTGGAAGTTAGTCCAAGATATTTCGAATACCAACAAGGTTATCCGTGGTGGATTTGTCTAAGTGGGGCTTCCAAATTAAGACAGACTAGGAAGACTGACCTTAATGTAAGGGGATAAGATTATCCACTTGTGAAATCCAGCCAATGATGGTAGGTAGTAATGCTTGAAATATTTACTATAGAATAGCTTAAGTAACAAGGGAGAATGGGCAGTGAAGCTATTTCAGTCATGAGAGAGAAAAAGAAGTGAGAAGAGAACAATTGTAAGACTTTGCCATATTGGAGAGACTTTTGAGAAATATTGTCCTATCTTGCTAGTACAGATAGATACAGATATGAATGCACACACACACATCTCCCCAGATTAAATTTAAAAGTTGGAAATGGATAATGGAGCGTGATGGTTGCACAAATGATGAACACAATTGATACCTCTGAATTGCACATGAAAAATATTGATATGACAAATATTTTGTTACATCTTTTATTTATCACAATAAGAAGAAAGAAAATAATCTACCTACATTGTCCAAAGTGAATGAACCTAGAGATGAAGAAAAGCGAAATGAAAACTAGAGCTCTGTGGTTTGAAATTTCATGCTCTTTCTAAAAAGAAATCAGTATTAGGAAGGACACCTAAGCCTCCACCCCCTTCCATTCCCCTGCTTCAGAGGACATGATCAGATGGACCATGATGATAATGGAAAAAGCCTGGGAGTTTGCTGATTTTCCAGCAATTAGAAAAGAAAGCTGGTTTTAAAGTGAAAAGTCTTTTTCATGGAAAGAACTAAACTAGACCACTGTTTTCTCTCCTTCTGTAGGACTCCTTGGAGGACACTGAAGAAGGCATCGATGACTTAGCTTCCTCCAGATTTTCTGCAAACACTCATTGTCTGGCAAGTGGCCTATCAGCTGTAAGCTATTTTCTAACCATGCTAGGGATTCCTTCTTTCCTTGTTGTTTTTCTATGCATTTCCAATTCAACTCACCCCCTTGCAATTGGTTTGATTCCATCTAGTCAATTCCAATCCTTAGTGACCCAACAGGGCAGAGTAGAACTGCCCCTGTGGGTTTCTGAGGCTGTAAATTGTTATGCCACCAGAAACCCTCATTTCCCTCTCATGGAGTGACTGGTAGATCAAACTATTGATCTTGCAACTAACAACCCAAGTTGCAACCCACTACAGCATCAGGGCTCCTTGTGCATGTCCAAAAAAGGCTTGCGTGCATTTAGGAAAGAAAGTGCAGCTTTTGCCTCACAAGTATTTTTTTAGTGTTTTTTGATACAGGCTTTTGCTAAGGTTCCTAATTCCTACCCTCTCTGTCCTCAAGTTTATAAGTCTCCTCATCTTCTAGTCCACACTCTTATCAGCTGAAGTGTATGAACTATATCAAATTTCTGAACTAAGACAAATTTCCCTGTCACCCTTCTGTGAACTCTCTATCCACCCCTACCCTGCTAACGGTCATCTGTTTTAAGAGAAACCCAATCAAGTCTCTCTCCTCAGCAATCATCTGTAGCTACCTATTACCTATGGTCTTAAAGTAGTACTCCTCACTTTCATTTTATGATCTTCTTTGAGAGGAAGACTTTAGCTTTCTCCGTCCCTATGTCCTTGTATTCATCTGTATGCCTGAAAGTCGTTTTCTTTGCTTCTCTAACTGCTGTCTGCTTCTCTACCACCCTCTTTCTTTTGACCTTTGGGAAACTTTCTGAAAGAATTCTCAAGCAGGCTCTGACAGGAAGTGGACCTACCTCAGTGTACCTGATGCAGACTCAGACACTGTGAGTTTTCAGACATTTCGTCTCCTTCTTTCCAACAACATTTCATGAGTTTTATGGTGGGGAAAATATGATTAGAGGGGCAGTTCATCCACCATCCATCTTTTTATGATTTGTGTACCATTCACCTGAGATTCTCTTTGAAAAGATTAATGAAGCGTGGGATCTGTGTGAATCAGAATTGCGCCAGTGGAAGCTGACACCATCAACATCCCTGGGTGGAGCAAATAGTTTAGGGTTCCATTTCTAAAGGATAGACTGGCGGTTGGAACCCACCCAGAAGCACCTTCGATGGGAGACCTGGCTCTCTCTCCCACAAAGTCACAATCTTGAAAACCACAAGGGTAGTTCTCCTCTGCACTCATGGGGTCGGCATGTCATTATCTAATAGTAACTGGTTTGGGATTCTTGGTTTGAGACCTTATAGGAATATATCACAAATTCTCCATTTGCCTGTGTTTGAGATTACTATGAATAACAAAATGTCTCTGAAATGTTTGGCAAAAGAAAATTAAAAAAGATTAATAAGATTATCAGAGTCCAACTCTTTCCTAAGAAGAATATTCATTAAACAGTACAATCTGTGTACCTGCCAGAATACACGTGGCAAACCGTAATTTATTGTTAACAAGGTAATAGGATGGACATCTCTGTTCAAAATTACAACTTGGGTTGAGTTGAAAGCAGAAAGTATGGTTGATAGCAAAAAATTGCCATCAGTATCTAAGTGCCCTTCTGTTCACAGGAGTCACTTTCTTAGAAAGGATCCTCATTGACACTGTAGTTATAAAGTGCTGTAAGTCAGCGATTCAAATGTCAGGCGTGCTTCACCCTAGAAACGTGAAGATCTCAGTTTAACTCCAGGCACTTCCCGCTATTTCTGTGAGCCAGAATTTACTCGGTATTCAAAGGATGGCCTGTGAACCAGCAACATTGCCTCACCTGCAACACAGTAGTTTTACCATGGAACTTGTAGACCAAAAGCAGCACCTTAAGGTCCATTTATTTATTAACCATATCTGAATAACTTAATAAACTCTTCATCACCTAATAGCATATAGATATAATTTGTAAAATCAGTTACTTTATTTCCTGCTTAAATAACCTCTATTCTTAACAGCAACTATGTATCTATGGGATGCTATGTAATAGTTCAAACACTGAAATATGATTGTCCATTACTACCCTTGTTTTCTGTTCCTGTTTGATTTTTGTGTAATATTTTTTGACTGAGCAACTGCCCACATAGCTAGGGCTTCACATAGCTCGGACTTCAGTGACAATAATGAAGAGAAATCTGATGCTGACTCTGTGAACCACTAGCTGGTAGTTTGCATGCTATTTTTGCTTCACTTTAAACTTTAGAATGTTCTGTGGCATGCCTGTGGATATGCTGTGGTGTTCTGGGACCTAAGGCTTTGAGAGTTGGTTAGAAAAGCAGTCTCAGGCCACACCCCAGTATGAATAAAGGGTAATCTTCATTTTAACAAGCTCTCTGAGTGATTAATATAGGATTAAAATTTGAGAAGCCATACTCAAAATCACGTGCTAGAACAAAAAAGACTGTTGCTATACTTTAGGCATAGGAAAGACAAATTAAGTTGCTCTTAAGTTGCTCTTTAAGCAGTAATTTGGAAATAATTATGGAATCCTTGGTTTCCTCCTGCCCTGGATTGAAGCTTAGTGGAGATATTTGCTATTTCATCCACATCCTTTATCAGTCTCTATTCTGAACGCATAAATAATCATGATGTCATTTGAGGGAAATAAGCTAAGTGAAAAGACAGATTTACATCATTAGAGATTGAATTGTTTCCCTCCATAATATATGTTGTAAACCCTAACCTCTACACCTGTAGTAATACCCTCATGTGGGAATGGGTGTTCTTTGTTACATTAGTGAAGCAGACAGAGTATACAAAAGTGTAGATTCTGTTTTACATGAATCTCTTTTGAGCCACAAAAGGGATTGAGCAAGCAAGGGAAAGAAGCAGAGATGGAGGCATCTTGGTTTCCAACAAATGGAGCTCTCCAAGGAACCCAGAAATATGCTGAAGAGATAAAGCCCTTCCCTCAGAGCCAATAGAGAGTACCTTCTAGAGCAGGTGTTCTCAACTAGTGGGTCGCGACCCAGTTGGGGTTGAATGACTCTTTCACATGGGTCTTCTAATTCATAACTGTAGCAAAATTACAGTCATGAAGAAGCAACAAAAATAATTTTATGGTAGGGGGGGTCATCACAACATAAGGAACTGTATTAAAGGGTTGCGGCATTAAGAAGATTGAGAACCACTCTTATAGAGTTTGTACTCCAAGTTCTGATATCTAGCCTCCTAAACTGTGAGAAAATAAATTTTTTGTTAAAGCCAACTCTTTGTATTGTTTCTCATATACTAGCACAAATAGCTAAGATACATACTGATGCTCATCACAGTACTATTTACAATAGATAATTGACAGAAGCAACCTAGTTGTCCATAAACAAAATGTGGTCTATACAAACACTTGAAAACTACTTGGCCATAAAGAGAAACAAAGTCCTGATTAATGAGAATGAACCTGGAAAGCCACATGCTCAATAAGATAAGTTGATCACAAAAGAACTAATAGGTGTGAAATAGTAAGAACAAGCAATTGTAATAGAGACCAAAGCTTACTAGTCCTTACTAGAAGATGGGGGTGGTGGAGAAACCAATATTTGGGAAGCAGTATTTGTTTATGCTGAAGGGAAATTTGACAACTGGTATAGGTAGTAGCTAAACAACGTGATCAATATAGTTAATATCACTAAAGTCTTCACCTGGAAAATATTAAATAGGCAAACGTTATGTTGTACATATTTTTACAACAATAAAAATGCAGAAAGACTAAGTTTCCTTTGTCCCATTCACTCATCATAGTGGTTCCAGTCAAGGAGGATCTTGGTTCAAAAACTTTCCACGTGACACTTAAATTGCTAAAACATTCTCACTCTGTCATTAAAGGAAAATGTTGCATTTAATTAAAAATATATCTTAAATCATTAGTGCTAGCTCAGAAACCTCATTCATTCTGATTGACTTGGACCCTATGTGTGATTTTGTTTTGTTTTTAGTATCTTATTGAATTTAGTAAGATATTTTACTGCTGAGTGTTTCATTTCATGGATTGCTATTTTACAGAATTTCGCATAGTTTTGACCTTAGACTGCCTTTGAGGCCTACACAGCTATATAGCTGAAGAGCCAACGTTGCTGTGGATGTAGGTTATTCTCCTGATATACTTTTGTGAAAGCTGCAGTTAAGGATCTCCAGAGACTGTGGGTGCCAGGGAGAAAGGATGTGACATCTGCTATCACTGAATATGGCATGAGCTTTTCTTTATTCTGGTCAATGCTTTCTAGATCTTGAAGGGGATTGGTTTTGATGCTACCAACCAGGGAAAGGGACGAGACGTAAGGCTGGAAATGCCTCAATTGTACTATACTCATGAGACGATGTGAATAAGCAGCACATAGTCACGAACCTCCAAAGGAAATGCTTCCCCCCTCAGCAAGTTCCCTGTCTTTCTTCCTGATGTTTTACCCCAGCCTTGCATTTTATGCCACACCAACAAAACAAGCAGTCTTTTCAGCTTTTTTCCCTCTCCCTGTACTACCATGCTCATGCTATAGAATGAATGGGAGGGAGCGTGAGAGCTGTGACGATATAATTTGAACACTGAAGACCTCTTTTTGTCATGCTTGTTTCAGACTAGCCTTAACAGCATGATGAGTGTGTACAGTGAAACAGGAGACTATGGAAATGTGAAGGTCAGTGGTGAAATCCTGCTCCACATCAGATACTGCTACAAAACGGGTGGGCTCTTCATTTCTGTCAAGAATTGCCGAAATCTGGCCATAGGAGACGAAAAGAAACAGAGAACAGATGCGTAAGCACTTCGACTATTTCAAACACTGCATGCGTTTCCTTCTGTATATGTTTTTTTTTTCTGAAGAGACTTTGCATTCAAACCCTTCTCAGCAAATTGACTGTCATTTTCCTTCTGTCACACTTGTAAATATTCACTGAAGAGTGTGTATATGTATGTGTGTGTGTGTGTATATAAAAATGGTTGTGTCAGCTGAGCCCTGGTGGCCTAGTGGTTGTGTGCGGGACAGCGGCCCACAGGGTTGACAGTTCAAATCCAGCAGCAGCTCTCCAGGAGCAAGGCTGGGCTTCCTACTCCCACCAGGGCAGTGATGCCAAACACACACACACAAACAACAAAAAATGGTTGTATCTGCAGTTATCTGATTTTTTAAAAGACTTCCTCTACTTGATTCAGGACGGTCATATTTGTAGTTTACATATAGGTACCTATTTTAATTAGAAAGCTGGGGTCTTGGAACCCCAAGGATGCACAAAAACACCTTGCTAATGTTTACTCTAGGAAATGTGCCAGGAAAAGCACCCAGCTGTTAGCCCTGTTGAACAATTTAAAAGAGTACTCAGGATTCTAGAGGTCAACAGGACAGAACAGTTATGCACCATTGATGGGATACTGAAGAGGAACTAAATATAGATGATAGATAGATAGTTAGATAGATATAGATATAAAAGGCTTCCTCCAAAGCATCTCCAAGATCAGTGATTCAATAGGGGACTCACAGAACGTTGCATATAGTTGAAGTCAGCAAGGAAAATGCAGAGGACAAATTCCAGAGGAAACTAGACACAATATTCTAAAGAGTTACAACAGCACAAGAGAAATTGCCTATCAAGGAAGCTCATTAAATATAGCAGCACCCAGAGATTGTCTTTTTGACCATTTTATGAACATCCACTTCATTCATCACACAATAAAATGGTTTGAATATATTAAAGAGTTCTGCAATCATCACAATCAATTGTGGAACAGTCTCTTCATTGCTATACTTTGCTTTTCACTCAACACCCCCCCCCGGCATAACCTTTGCAAACTACTAATCTAGTTACTGTCTCTATGAATTTACCTATCCTGGATTTCCCACAAAGAAAGTCATCCAAAAGCTCCCCAAAAGAGCAAAATAATGCACAGAAAAACTTCCCCCCCTGCCAAAAAGCAGAAAATAATAAAAACTAGGAAAACATGGCAATATGCTAAATTTTAAACTAACTATATGTCTATTCATTATGTCTGTGATGTACTCCATCTAAGGGAAAGTGTTTTCACATCCCTGGTCATTTCACATCACTGGTCTGAGGGCATTGAATGGAGGCATTGAATGGGGGTCTGTGCAAATGGATTTTGAGCTTTCACTGTCTTCCATAGCTTTCTGTAAAATCAAGAACCAAGGGATTTTATCGGGACTGAACTTGTAGGCAACCTCTGCCTACTATGTACCAAAATTCCAGGCTTCTAGAGTGAAATCATGTGATGAGCATGAGCTAGGCTCTTCGTACCGTTTAAACACTTATAGTTGGGCACATGTTGTGTGTCCTCCTGAAATTCAAGCTCCCAGACATCATATCTTCTACTCACATATTTCAAAGTCTCTCTGCCATGTTAGCCCTTTCTATATAATAGTTGATTTATATTCAATATTCAACTAAGTCAAAATGGTTTGAAGTATGCTATGACAGACGGATGAATATATTATGAATACAGATTGGGTCACATACTTCCCTACTTACTTTGAAGAGGGTTGTAGAGCCTGTGCAATCCATTAGACAAGGATCGAAAGCAGTCATCTAAAACCCTAACATCTTGTACATTTCTAAGTCTACCATGATGCTCTTGACATATGGAGTTGGGATAGCTCAACCAGAGCTTGAGTAGATAGGCAGGATGTTATTTCATATTTCTTCTTTCTTACTATTGTCTATTAGCATTGATCCTTAACCCTGATCTAGGTTAGGAATGGCAAGAAATATAAATCCAGGAAATTTTCTGGAACGCTTGATAAGAGAATACATTTATTGAATGTGTTCAATATATGAAAACTGTGTTGTTATTACATGTGCTTTACAACCACTGCGATTATTCCTTTATTATGGATGAGCAAACAGACACAGAGATGACAAGATCTTGAATCCTTGAGTAATTGATGTCCAGCAGGCTTGATTACAAAACCAACACTTTTTACCACTACATTTTACTGTTTCTCTCCTATGCAAGGCCCAGATTTCTACCTATGGTGTCCAACTTTATTGACTTTATTCATTTTGACTCTGTCTCTTATGCTTAGCAACCTATTACCTTCCCCTATTTCATCAGTTAGCCTTTCTTGCAAAGTAGATGTTTTCCAATAATCAGTTTCTTCTTTTATTATCTACAGTTATGTCAAGTCATACCTTCTTCCTGACAAGTCTCGAAACAATAAGCGCAAGACCAAAATCAGAACAGGCACTAATCCAGAATTCAATGAGACACTAAAGGTAAATACACAGACATGTAGTAACTCATACCAAGTATGAGATACTATTCACAGCTCATTTGTTTTTAAAGGAGCTTTTATTTCCAAGTCAAAGCTAGCATACACTTTAAACAAACTATTAGAATGCCTTTGGTTTCTTAATAGTGTTCAAAATGGAACTATTTTTCTACTGCTACTGAAATTTCACCTTAAATAGAGATAAGTCTGCAATCTTGCCGCTGGGTTGATATACTTGGTCAAAAAACATGTGTTACCTTTAGAAAAGCTGTATTACATTCCCCTTTTATAAGTTTGCCAGGGTTTTAAAAGGAATTTGTTCACCTTATACATATTCATTGTTCTGCTAATAAAGCATGCATGTGAAGCATCTTCGTAGCAATTTAGAATTTGATCAAATTTAAGCATATCCTTAATGAATAGTAGATAGATAGAGTTCAATTTGAGAAATCCCAGAGAAAGCAGGCTAGATAAAACATCACTCAAGTCTCAATCCTAAAGGAAATTACTTTTCCCAATGAATTTCCTTGGAACAACTCTTTCCCTCACCGTGGACCAAACTAGTCTGATAAAAAATATCTGCAAAAGTCCACATGCAGGAAGCACACCAGCATTCGTGATCAAGAGGGGCCGAAGGGAGCAGATATCGAGCACCAAAGAACAAGAATCCCATCATTACATACAAGGAGGAGAGCAGGGTGGGGACCTAAGGCCCACTGGTGGGTAATTGGTCACCCCTTTACAGGGGAGTCACGGGGAGGAGACAGACCAGTCAGGGGGCAGCCAGGCATTGATGATGCATACAAGTTTCCTCTGGTTCCTGAAGCCTTCCTCCCTGTCCCCCAACCATCATGGTCCCAACTCTACCTTGCAAATCCAGATGGACTGGAGAAGTCACACTGGCATAGAGGGGAGCTGGAGATATGGGGAAACCAGGATGAATGGGCCCCTTCGGGCCAATGGTTAGATTGGAGATACTGGAAGGGTGGACAGAAGGGGGCGGGGCAGAACCAACAGCAAGGATATATACACAAGCTCTTATTTGAAGGACGGGCATCAAAGGAGTGGGTTGGGGGAGAGGTCGGGCAGTGGCAGTGTACGATATGACAAAACAATAACAATGTATAAAGTATTGAGGGTTGGAGGGAAGGAGAGGTCAGGGGAAGAGGGGAAGGAATGGAAAAGCCGATACTAGGGGCTTAAGGGAAAAGGTGGACGATTGGAGAACAATAATAGAAGTGGACATGAGAGGGTGCTTGATGAGTATGCTTATTTATATATTGTGAAAAATGATGTATAAGCCCCCAATAAAATGATTGGAAAAAAATATCTGCAAATTTACAATATAGAAGTTATTGTCCATCCCCAGAGAAATGTGTGCATTTTGTGCCAGGGTGATAAGGTCCTTTATCTGTAGTCAGTGTTTAACCTGAAGGTTCACTGTTCTAACACACTCAGTGGAGACAGTGATGAAAGGACTGGCAATCTGCTTCCTTGATTGCAAAGAAAGCCTATGGAGCAGTTATATTCTGCAATATATATGGTTTCCATTAGTCAGAGTCGCCTTGATGACATTAAATTTAGTTTTGTGTCTTGTGTTAGAAGAATAGGAGCAGCATCTACCCTGACCGAAAGTTACTAAGGACAGAAAGTCATGAGCCCGCATGTGTGCGTATGGTGGGGGTGGGAGTGGCATGTGTGAAATTAGGAACTACTAGTAAAACAGACAAATCTGAGAATGAGAAAATGCAGGCAGAGGGTTTTTCCAATGGTCATCATAGCATAGCAAAGATGAAACCAACAGTAAAAACAAATGCAGCAAAAAGACAAATTCAAGAAATACAAGAAGTGCAGACACAACTCATGATCAGGAATCAGCTTGAGGTCCATCCCAGATGGTGGCTCCACGGAACAAGGTGCAGGGTGGAGAGTAGGCAGTCAAGTGACCTCACAACTGTTCTGCTATAAAGAAAATAGCTACACCAGCACTATCTTCTTTCAGCTCTTTCCCCGCATGCATCTTTCCATTTCTGAAATTAAAATTGTAGGCTGAACTTTATGAAAGTCGATGCTTGCAAATTTATCATTGCCAATACTTTGCTGGGTTTGGGGGTTCTTATTAGGACTAAGATAAAAAGGGAAAATTGAAGAACTGATATGTGAAACCTTGAGTTTACAAAATATGCTTTGGCAAAATAAGCAAATGAAAATTATGTTAGGGCTGTAATGAGGACAAATCATTTCACATCATTTATGCTCTCACAATATCTGGAATTTATCACCATCACACCATGCAGTTTGTTTGTATATCATTAAGTACTAGGTCTGGAATAAAATGAGTATATGAAATAGAACCTTATTTGTATGGGAGATATAGGAAAAGAAAAAAATTTTTCTAGCTTTGCTTTATTTGTATCATTGAAGAATATGATAAAAAGACTGTGGAAGTAAATTCCAATCTGTCCTTGAATTGGACAGATCCCTCTTTGTGGAGTGTGATATTGTAAATCTAATTTGCAGTACACCATCAGCCATACTCAACTGGAAACAAGAACTCTACAACTCTCAGTCTGGCATTATGATCGTTTTGGACATAACAGCTTCCTTGGAGAAGTAGACATTCCTTTTGACTCATGGAACTTTGAAAATCCAAGCGATGAGTGGTTTGCCCTTCAGCCCAAGGTAGGAATTGCTACCAGATTAGTCAAACAGTTATGCAGCAAGTCAAGTTATGAGGAAAAATTGTATCAAATACCTAATGAATCTGAATACTTCTGAAGATTAAAGCAGCAACTTTTGAAATAATGTTAAATATTTCAAGCCCCTTCTTTTGGAAATACTTCATCAATGTAGATTTTGTGTATAATGTAAGCCCCATAATTTCTTTTATTACTCAGTAATGTTATTTTATACATATATGGATAATTGTTTCTTCTTAAATTTTATTTTACCTCTAATGAGATATGCTGTTTAGTGTAATCCTTGGCTAGTTTTAGCAAATCAATAAATATGAATGTCCTTATAAAATGTAGACTTGAATATTATATATATATATATATATATATATATATATTCCAAAGCCAAATCCATAATTGTCAAGTTGATTTAAACTCAAAAGAGTCCCGAAGGGCAGAGTAGAATAGGTTTCTAAGGTTGTAAATCATAAATCCTTATGGAAGCAGATGACCTCAATTTTCTATTGCAGTGTGCCTGCTGGGTTCAAACTCCTGATCGTTTGGTTAGCAGTCAAACCCTATAACCACTGAGCCACCAGGTATCATTTTTTTTCAGGTATCATTTTTTAATAAGCAAGGTAAAATAAAAATTTTGATCTAGATACTATTAAGTTGACTTATTAAAAATGCATCCTTCATTTGAAGGAAAATCTCCAGGGATTATCAGAACAAACCCACTATATGATACTATTTAGAGGAAACAGACTTCATTTTCAAATAAGTGAAACAAATCCATAAAACAAGACTAATCTTTAAAAGGCCTCTTTATTTCTTATTCTATAGCTCAGACCATAGTAGGAGTCGCAAGTCTACATGAGTGAGCAGAGGGTAAAGTGTATGGTTTCCTACCTGACTTTTTGGTTCCATATGGAGTTATCTTCAGGTCTTGAGTTATATTCACAACACAAAAATCTCAGAAATGGGGCCTGAGCCCCGGTGACATAGTGGTTGTGCGCAGACCTGTGGCCCACTGGGTTGGAGGTTCAAATCCAGCAGCAAGTCTGGGCCTCCTACTCCCACCATCAGAGGGCAGTGATGCCCCACAAACAAACAAAAAAATCTCAGAAATGATGACAAAAATTAAATGCTGATATAACAAGATCTGCTGTAGACCAGCCATGCCTTGAATCCATTCTATACAACTTAGCTCTTTTTGTATCTACTGTAATTGTTTTTAATGTAAATTTGAGGTAGAAGAAATAAATCACTTATGCAACCAAAAATTATTTTATTATAATGAATGTGGCAAAATAAGATGATGGCATTGATTGTAGACTCATGCAAGTTTTCCTGGGTTCATTTTTGTCTTTATGAATTACTATCTGGGTGTCAGAGTAACCAGTCTCTAACATATCATCATGGTTCTGGTGGGCACAATTGTACAGTGACAATTAGAGATTATAGTAAAGTCATAGGGAATATGAAAGTGAGAAATAATGTAGTCAGAAACATTTCATTGTAGCATGCTCACCTCAGCCCCAGTTGGTGGTCCATGTGGAGGTAGAGAGTGATGGGGGAGGGGAGGACATGGGGAGCAGTCACAGGGAGGAGAGGAGTTGGGGAAGGAGAGGAGGCCGAAAGAGTGCTAGAGGACAAGAGGATGAGAGGGTGAGGAAGAGAGAGTTTCTTTATTTGGACCAAGTCTTACATATCGTTGGGGGACATGCAAGGCCCCTAATTACAGGTAAGGACATACATCACAGGAAAGGGATATCCTATAGGGTATTCAGTAAGGAGAGCGACAACCTATAGGGGCACACACATTATAGGAAAGGGATGTTAATGGGGTCTCCATGTGACAAGATAGGCGGACCTAAGATTCATGATGGTGGAGGTCTAACCTTGATTGCCCTTGGGCTGGAGACTTGATTTAGCTAAAACTCTCAGGTGAAGTGACCCATTGACCTAACAGCAGGGAGTCAACCCTATCTTTTGTGGGAGAGACAAAGGCCTCCCAATAGCTGAAATCTTTACGGAGAATAACTCTAAGAAGCTGACCTCGTGCCAAATAGTTTTTAATGTCTGCTTAATATTTTGGAGGAGATAAAATTGTGGAAAAGTCCTATCTTCATCCAACATCTGGGTGCTCTTCTTTGTAGGTTATCAGACTTCAAGAAGCTTTCGATGTGAGTCTCAGCATTGTATCAGGCACATTCCAAGCTCTCAAAATGTTCCTGCTATTATTCCTATTAAGGAGTCCTGATGTTGCAGTAGTTCAGGACTCAGCTGCTACCTGACAGCTTGAACCCATTATCCATTCCATGTTTAGCAATCTGCTTCCTTAAATATTTACAGCTTTGGAAACTCTATTGGGCAATTCTACTTTGCCAACTGGGCATCAGAATTGATTCTACCGCAGTGGACTTGGCTTTGGGTTTTATTACTTGTGTTATTCAGAAGCCCTTGTCTTGCAAGAGACTGAAACATCAGTCATAATGCTAAAAAATTACAGCAGTGATTAGGCATGGTGTGTAGATCCAGAAGTTCAAATCATATCAAGGCTAAAACTGGGATTATTCGAAAAGAAATCCAAGTAGAGTCTCACCAAAGAAATTCTGGACAACAAAAGCAAGAAAAGCCCTCATATTCACAAACAATAGCATTGCTACTCTATTTAATAGTTACAACAAGGCAGGGAAGTTATAACTACTACTCCCTTTATCATGATTTGAGAGATGAAAAGACTTCTTAATATAAATGGCAGCTGGAAGAGATATATGGAAGTATATGATGGGGGCTTCTAAAAAGTTCAGGGAAGAAATTAATTGATTTTTAGCACCATTTTTCACAAATTGTTGAAGCCTCCTCATATCTGGGCAACAAAATATAAAATCCTAATTATGATAACCACAAGCCCATGGCTAGTGTAAATATAAGTATAAATATGATAGGCACTTACCTATGGTAAGTACAATATTAACCATAAATCAGTTTACAATAATGTACTATTCCAATGACATGCAAGGAGAAATATTTTATCACTATAATACCAAATTTCTTTGAATTGAATAAAAGGCTTCACCATATAAAACACTTGAAGTTATTTAAAAATTTTCCTATTAATTTCATCCATTTCTGTATATTGAATGAACATGTAGGGTCATAGCCATAAAGTACCCAATATTTCATACATATCAAAATATCATCTGTATAACACATATGATGAATAAGTGGCACGTATTTTAGTACATAATAAACAAAAAAATTGCCATCAAGTCAATTCCTACTCATAGTGACCTTATCAGACAAAACATATCTGTCTCTTTGGATGTTTAAACCTGTAAATTTTTATAGGAGCAGAAAGCCTGATATTTCTACCATAGAGATTCAGGTGGTTTCAAACTACTAACCTTACACAGTCCTACCTTAGTTAATGCAAAACATTAATTTGTCATGAAGTCAACATTAAACCACATAGTTTCTCTTTGGAAGACTTTTTTTTGGGGGGGGGGCATCCATCCACACATGAGCTGACATATAAACTTTCCCAGGTATCTGTTGTGCTTACTTCAAATATTTCTTTCTTTTTTCATTTTTTTTTTGTTTTGGGGGCCTCACTGCCCTCTGGCGGTGGCATAGGAGGCCCAGCCTTGCTGCTGGATTTGAACCTCCATCCCAGTGGGCCACAGTCCCGCGCACAACACCGGGGCTCAGCCTCCTTCAAATACTTTCTACAGTAAACACCTTCACATTTTTATTGGGTACTTCATTCTCTATTTTAAGAGGAAAGCCTCTCAGAGTTTTTCTGAGTTTCCCAGAGTTACAAAAAATAGTTCTGATTGTTATCAGTATTTGTTAGGGACTATGTTTAGCATATTCATATAATACAATTCAATTCCCAAAAGATACAAGAATATGGAGGTGATTAATATATTCTGATTTGGAAAGAGAGAAAAGATAATCTTCAGCAGTTTGAGTTTTATGCCATTCATATGTGCTATACCAGACTTGTTCCAGTTCCTTTTAGCATATCTACTAGGATTTTTGTCTTCAACAGCTTTCATCAGAATTTCATTGAAAGCCTACCTTGTTTGCCCACGTAAAGTGACCAGATTTTTAGTGGGACATCCTTGTCCCAGGGGCGTGGGGAGGTGTTCTTGATTAAAAATTTGGTCTATATGGAGCAACAAAAATTTTCATAGAATGCAAAAATAGTATTTTAATATATTTATTTTAATTTTTAAATGCCACAGGACATTGCTAAATTGTTAAAAAGTGGGAAGTCTGGTCACTTTATCAGGAACCAGAAGCATCTGGGTGTTTATATACCCCTTATCATGACACAATCTTTACCCTATAACTGCTAGATGGGGTAAAGTATGAAACGCCACTTCCTATGCCAAGAATGGGACAAATTCTGAGGCAGGACTTAAACTTCAAAGCTCCTTCAAGGGCTCAGGCTGAAGTTACCATGCATGGAACTTGGCCTGAGTTAGCATCTTTGCTTAACTTCCTTCTTTTCTCTGGCCTGTTTTCCCCCAGACCTTCACTGGAAGCACTTCCTTAATAAGTCCCTTGCACTGAATTTACCATGCTAGAATCTACTTCTGGGGGACTATAAGATATTGTCATCTTTCTCTGTCAAATTTCCTTGGATAGATGTACAGAAAAACAACAGACTCAGACTTGCTTATGTACCTACCATGCCTTCCAAAAATGGAGAGGGCAGATTCAAAGATATTGACCTATAGGTTCCTTCCTCTCTGACTCTTGTCGCATTCTAAGACTTAGCTGGATTATTTTTGGTAACTGGCCATTTCCTAGGTGGCATAAATGGTTAAAGATGTAGCTACTAACCCAAAAGGTGCCAGTTCAATCTCACCCAGAGTCTCCTTGGAAGACAGACCTGGCAATCTGCTTTTGAAAGGTCACAACCTTGAGAACCAGGGAACTGGAAGCATCTAGTTTGACATTTTTTTTATTGCAAAGTGTTTCTGGTCTTATCCATTTCGATGCGGTAGTCACATAATACTCCATAGTCAAAATATAAGCAGCATCAGAAATAAGATTTTTCTTGTAGATTATCCAGTCAAGAAGAGGTTACCAGGGGATCAAAATTAAAACCCTTTAAGCACTTAGAAGCACTCTGACATCCTTTTGCAGAGGAAATAGACACAGTGCTTCATTGACTCTGTGTTAGGGAAAGTCCCTTGATACAAATATTTGTTTTTGCTGAATCTCACAGCACTAAGCCAGTGAGGAGGCTGGTGCGGGCAGAGACATAACAAGATGCCAAATGTGCTATAAGATAGTTGGAATGATAGATAAGCCATATGAAAAGCAGGTTATGAGGTTAGACAAGAAAGCTTTGTTCATATTCCTTACTTTTCATGCATTCCCTGAAGTGCTATTATAAAAATGAGACCCTTTGAAAATCAATGGCAAGCTTATTCTGCCCTCAGGCAGAGAGTAAATATAAGTTCCTGTGAGGTAGTTGCCTCTATAAAAGACATATTTTTGTCGATTATTAATTACCTCACCTTAGATCTGAGACTGCACTGGGAACTCTGTCTCTCATTTAGATGGAAAGCATATCACTACTTTTTTCAGAAGGCATGAGGCAGTGAGTATCAGCAAAATATATATGCTGTCACAGTCAATGTCCAAGTAAGCATCAGTCTAGAAATCAAACAGTGTGTCTAAGTGTGGAAATCTTTATAGTTATAAAAAAAAGTACAGACGTCAACTTGGGAATTAAATCACACCTGATCCAAGCGATGGTGTTTTCAATCGCTCCTTATGTATACAAAAGTTGGATGATGAATAAGGAAGACCAAAGAAGAAGTGATATCTTTAAAATATGATTTTAGTGAAAAATATTGAATATACATTCAATTGCCAGAAGAATGAACAAATCTATATAGGACAAAGTACAACAAGAATGTTCCCTAAAAAAGGGTAAGTGAGACTTTGTCTAATATATTCTAGACATATCATCTGAAGGCACCTGCTCCTAGTGAAGGACATTGTGATTGGTAGAGTCGGCAAAACAAAAAAAAATGTGGCCTCTTAGGAGATGGATTGACACAGCGACTACCAAAATGAACTCAAACATAGCAACAGTTGTCAGGATGATGCAGAACCACACAGCTAGTTTTTTTTTTTCTGTTGGACATGGAGTCACTATGAGTTGAAACCAACTCAATGACATCTTACTATAACCACTACATCATCAGATTGGGGAGGCAGTAATGAGCCAATAGTAACATTCTGATCTTCCATGTGGGACACCAGGTTCCATTTCATAATTCAAATGCATCAATAGTTTAAAATAGAGTTTTAATAAATTCCAAGCCATACCTGGACACTGAGAGTTTCTTTGATGTGATTGAGTCTTCTTTAGCAGGTTATGATGTCCGTGCTCTGCTCAGATCCCCATTTTCATGTGTACGTATCTCCTGCTGGCTTTTAATACCAGCATCCAATTCCTGACAACATTTAGAAGGGCACTCCTCAGGCTTCTGAAGCCAGCTTTGCCTGTCGGTATGGGATTTAAGAATGATCTAGTATTTAATTCTTCCAGGGATTGGTTTGAAGCCCCTGACCTAATGGGGTGAAAAAAAAAGCACTTCCATTTCCTTGCCTTTGATAGAGACGACTCTGAGGTGAAACCTATCCCAAAGGGAGAGCTAAAATTGCTTTTGATAGAACTTTGTTTGATATCACACTTTTGTTGTACTTTCCTTTCTATGATCCTACTTCCCCATTATCCTTCCTAATAAATCACTATGACAAAAATTCTTGTCTTAAGACAATCTGAGATACCTCGTTCCTACCCTCCAGCTCCTTCCTTCCTGTGCACACACCTTTACTGACACCTGGCCCCCTACCAGTCCCTCCCCAAACACACCATGCACAGTCACCACCTTGCCTTGCCTATATAATTTTCCTATCTCAGACTAGACTTCTTTCCCCTCCATCTTAATGTTTCATTATTTTTTCATTCCATTCTTCTTGGACTATTTCTTTATTTTCATTTGAGTTCATCTGTTTCTCTGAACATTTGTATGTGTAGAAAGATACATGTAGAACATTTCAGCTCTATGCAATATCCCTGTGTAGATTTGTGTATCCACCACCAAAGTTAAGATAGAGACTAATTGCTGCCTTTTATATCCAAACACACCTCCCTCCCACTCCATTCCCCTTTTACCTAAATCTCAGCAATAACAAATCCATTATCCCTACAATTTTGTTGGTTAAAAAATGTTACATAAATGGAATTATATAGCATATAATCTTTGAAATTGGCTTTCTGGGGGCCAAAATTCCCTTAGAATTTATCCAAATAATTGCAGTTCCTACCCAATAATGAATGCACAGTGCCAGGAGGCATACCTGTTCTTTCTGTGTCTTTTTCTCCCTCCCTCTCTATACATACCCAGAAATATATGTAGATGTAGATATAGACACAGATACAGATATAGAATCATAAACAGGTAATGGGAACTTATATCAACTCCATTACTCCAAGAGTTGGTATGGAGCTCCTGATCTAAATGAGTGAAAAATAAACACTCCCATTTCCTTGCCTCTGGTGAAGACACAAGGAGTACTTAGTTGTGTTCATGTGGAACCTGCATATAGATCAAGAGGCCGCTGTACAAATAGGTCTACTGCATGGCTTAAGATAAAAAAATGTGTGAGTCGAGGTATTCTTTCACCACACTTATCCAAAATGTATCCTGAGGAAAAAAATCAGGGAATCTAGATTATATGAAGAAGAATGCGGTGTCAGGTTTGGAGAAAGGCTTAACAACCTGTGATATGCAAATACAACTTTACTTGCTGAAAGTGAGGAATGGTTGAAATGCTTGCTGACGAAGATCAAGGCTTGCAACTCCATGTTGAAATCCCAAATCCTCATAATTGAGCCAATAGGTAGCATCATGATAAATGGAAAAAAGTAAGGATTTCCCTTGCTTGGATCCATAATCAATGCTCATGGAAGCAATAATCTGGAGATCAAGCAGCAGATCAGATTAGGTAACTGCTGCACAGGACATCTTTAACGTTTTGAAAGGCAAGGATCTTACTTTCAGGGCCAAGATCTAGCTGACCCAAGTTATGGTATTTTATTGCCTCATATGTATGTGAAAGTTGGATATTCAATTAGGCATAATGAAGAAGAATCAAAGCATTTGAATTATGGTGTTGGTGAAGAATATTGAAAGTAGCATGGAATTTTAAAAACTCTGTCTTGGATAAGGTACTGCCAGAATCCTCCTTCGCATAAAGGATTGCAAGATTATGTCTCACATACTTTGGGCATGTTATCAGGAAAGACCAATGCTTGATAGATTCACCATACTTGGTAAAGTAGCAGGACAGTGAAAAAGAGGAGGGCCATCAATACAATGGATTGATATGCTGCCTTCAGCAATAGGCTCAAACTTAGAAACCATTTTGAAGATGATGCAGGATGTGTTTCTTTTTGTTGCAACGAGTCCGCGTCGATTCGACGGCACCTAGCAACAAGCTTGCCCATACATAGGAGATAATTAAAATACCATGACTTGGGCTAGGTTTACTTTTGTCGCCAACATAATATCTTTGTTTTTTACCACTTCAGAGAGGTATTTTGCAGCAAATTTGCCAAATGCAATGCATTCTTTGATTTCTAGATTACTGTTTCCATGGGCAATAATTGTGGGTTAAAATAAATCAAAATCATTCATGACTTCCATCTCTTCTCTTTTTACTATGATGGTGTTTATTGGTACAGCTATGAGAATATTTAATTTTTAATGTTTACATGGAATCTATAATGAAAGCTATATTCTTTGATCTTCATCAGCAAGTGCTTCAAGGTCACTTCTCTTTTCAGGAGGTAAGGTTGTATCATCTACATGTCACAGGTTTATTTTCCAATCCTGATACCAAGTTCTTCTTCACATAGTCCAGCTTCTCAGATCATTCACTCAGCATACAGATTGAGTAAGCTTGTTGAAAGGCTACAACATGGTAGCACTTGTTTTCAGATTTAGTATCCTGCCAGATTCTCTTGTTTGAAGATTGCAGGTAATGAAGCAAGTTATAGGTTCAGTTGCTCATGGAAAGATCAGAGCTTCAAACTCACCAACCTCTCTGCAGTACAAAGATGAAGCAGTCTGCTTCTATACAGGTTTATAGCCTCAGAACCTTTGGGAACAGTTCTCTTCTCACCTATAGGGTCTGAATAAATGACCTATGAGTCTGAACCAACTTGATGGCAGTGGGATACTCTTGTTCTAGTCAAGCAACTTTTGGTGTATAGCCAGGTTCCATATGAACACATGTTTGTATTTTGGAATTCCCACTTTGCATGGTATCCATAATTTGTGATGATCCATATTATCAATTGGCTTTCTTTGTATAGGCAACATATATAGTCAGTAGAATGCAGCTGCTTCTTCTCATTTTTAGTCTTGCCACATCAGAAATGAAAGTCCCCTAGCTTTACTCCTTCCACATCATTGAAGTCAACTTAAAGCTGAGTTGGAATCAATTCTAAGCCACTGAATTGTTATTGTTGTGGAGATATTTTTCTTTATTAAAAATATCATGGGGGCTGAGGCCAGGTGGCATAGTGGTTGTACACAGGACTGCGGCCCACTGGGATGGGGGTTCAATTCCAGCAGTGGCTTCACAAGAGCAAAGGCTGGACCTCCCACCACCAAAGGGCAGTGATGCCTCCCCCCAAAAACAAAAACAAATATCATGGAAGAACTCCATTATATTTTTCTATGATCTTTTTTTGAAGCTTTCTTCCATACCTCACAAGAAATCATTATTCATTGACTGACTCGATGTGTTCTATAAATATTCTCTAAAATTCCCTTTATTGTAGTTTTTTAAAAATTACACACTAGTTTCTTCCTAGAGTCTTCTAACCTCTCTTTTTCTCATAGATAAGGACTCTGTTGAATCAGTAACAGCTAACAGAGCTGAGTGGAGGTGGGCTATGACATTTAAGCTAGCAATTAAATGTTTTCATTGAAACAAAGGATCAAAAGTTTTAAACCAAGCATTCTTACTCCTTCTGTTTGTCTGTCTCCCCTTGACCAGGTGGAGTTTGCTCCTGACATTTCTATTCAGTACAAAGGAGAGCTGACCGTCGTTTTACGCTACATTCTCCCAGAGGAGAACTTAGTTCTTCCACTGGGGCAAGTTCAAGGTAGAGTAAAAATCAATGACATTGATCAAGAGCCTCCTGTATTGGAAAGGAAATCAGTAATTGATTGGGCTTTATTACTGTCACATGACATATATGGTTTGTAAAGTATCACTGTTGCTTGAGACTCGTTGAGAAACCTATACTATCTGTGAACAAGAGTGTGGGTTTATTGCAAAGAAAGGTCAAAACTCATGTTTAGAAATCTACCATGATCATCAGATATGGTTTCTGGCAGTCCCACAGATATAGGATCTTCCATAGTGCCGCTTAAAGGTAGTAAGAAGTGTATGAAGTGTAAGAATTGGTGTATGAAATGGCTGTAATTTATGTCACTTATTCATAAAGTCTTGAGGTAGAGTTGGCCTAGAACTCACAATACAAAAGAAAAACTCAGGTAGAGTCAGTTTATAAATCTTGCTTCCCCTTCCTTTCCATCAATTCCTATACTCTCTACAATACAGAGAAGTAACTTCTACAAGCCTCAGTTCCCTTACATCATAGGAATATCATGGTGACTGAATAAATTTATGCATGTGGAGTGTTATAATTACAAAATAAAGTTGGTGGTAGAGATCATTTATGTTGATCATATTTTACCAGGATAAAAGGGTGAAATGGCAGAGTTTCTATTACTCCCAAAACACAATTATGCCTCAACTATAGTCTCTAGAGATGACCCTGGAGTAGACAATATACACGAACACAATGTCAAAGGAAGTGGCTATAGCATTTCCTCTTTTAGTCCTAGAGCTTGTGACTGTCCCTATTGTAATTAGTCTCACTAAAAGCAAAGATGTGGCCTAGGTTATTGCCAGGGTCATTTAGACTTTTATTATTTTATACTCTATGAAAATATATAGCTTGGAGAAAAGCTGTTAAAGTTTTAAACTATTTTCCTTTTTTAACAGACACAAGAAACCTATACAGAAATAATTCAGTGGGATAAAACTTTAAATATTTGCAAAAATGCACAATAATCCCAAGGCCCAAATCATTCAGCAAATGCAATAAATACATTTGAGATTTTCTTTGTAAGTTTTGAAATGGAAGCCATAACCTTGATCTCTCTTTCTTTCTCTCCAAATTTGGTGGCTAATGAAGGAAAAAGATCCTTTAAAATGGGAAAGAAAAAGGAATTGACTGTAGTCTCTGGAGGAGCACTAGAAGTATTCATCAAAGAGGCAAAGAATTTGACGGCGGTGAAGTCAGGAGGCACTTCTGATAGCTTTGTCAAGGGGTAATTTTGATTTAGATCAAATTTGTAGTGATACTATTTATATGGGATTACAATTATTTTGGTGTTGCTGTTAATAATAGACAGAAAAATATACACAGTTCAATAATTTCTACATATATCATTCAGTGACATCCCTTTTCTGAATTGTCCCCATCTTGTGCGCATAAATTCCCTTTCCTCTATGCTTTCTACATAGTTTTTTCAGTTGCTGTTGCCAATTTGACACCATCTAGCTATCCAACAAAGAGTGCGATGCTCCAGGCAGACCTTTTCATGTGTCTAGTCAAACTATTATTTGGTTTTAAGAAGACTTTCGGGGATTTCTAGGAGTGGTGGTGGTTAAGTTTTAAAGGTTGTTTCAGAGCAATAGTTTCAGGGTTTCATCCAATTTTTGTTGCACTATGGAAAAAATGTTTATTTTTTATTTATGTCACAGACTTCTTTTTAAAATTATTTTTAATCATATTATTGGGGGCTCACACAACTCTTATCACAATCCATCCATCCATCCATTGTGTCCAGCACATTTGTACATTTGTTCCCATCATTTTTAAAACATTATCTTTCTACTTGTGCCCTCATTTTTACCCTCTCTCACCCTCCCTCCCTCCCTCTGTTCATCCAATCTTAATATAAGATGTACAGGGACAGATTGAAGCAGCTGTAATCACAAGACAGTGAGATTATGTTCTGCTTGTCCTCTAAGGATTGACAGAGAGCTAGTCTTAAATGTTAACCTTTCTTTTTTTTTAGCAGTACATGTGAAGGTCTGTCTGGATCAATGTGAGTGTAGGGTGGACTCTTTATTCTGGCTTTTAGTCTGTTTCCAGATCATCCCTTTCACCTTCAAGACTAGTTAATTTTTCAATGAAATTCATTTTAATATTTTAAACAGAGAGAAACCATGTTTTTTTAAATGTAATCTTGTTTTGAGAAACCATGGTTTTTTTAAGTGTAATCTAGTTTTGCTCTGTTTTGTTATCATTGGCCCATTGAATTTTTTGTGTTTAACTCTCTTGGTGACATTTATAAAAAAGGGAGCACATTAGTACATCTTCCCTTGGAACACCAGAGAGTGTTTTAGGGCTGTTTCAGGACTCCACCTTTGTGGAGCACAGGGCAGATTCGTTAGGAAACACAGCCTTTTGAAGGTTCATTATTGTCTACTTTGGACAACCCACAAAAAGAAATCCTTCATTTCTGACCATTTGGATTACAGAACTAGAATGGGAAATATGTTTTTCATTCAACCAAACAAACACACAAAGTCACATTTATCACATGTCTAAGGCCAAGTGCAGACCCTTAATTATGGTAGAAAAGGCCTGAGTACAGGAGTTTAATTTGAGAAGCTATCCCAGGAAGCCCTAGGGAAAATGGATAAAATGAGATGGAAAAGGTAGAAAGCTGATGTAGGTATGTTAATGAGCAAGTGACCACTGTGGATTACTGGAGTTTAAGCTCATTTGGAAATCCATAAGGGATTTTATAAAGTGCAGCTTAGAATTGTCCCACCAAGCAAGCCAGGGAAACTGGAGAATTTGTCTGTCAAAGATTGCCCCTTTTGTGTTTGCCTTGTGCCATCGAGTCAACTTTGCCACACAGTGACTCCATGTGAGAGAGTAGAAAGGCCCCATAGAGTTTCATAGGCGGTAATCTTAATAGACACCAAATACCAGTTCTGGTGTCTCATGGAGTCGCCAGTAGATTTGAACCATTGACCTTCCCATTATCAGCTGAACACCTATCCATTAGGGCCCGAAGTCACAAGTAATTTCAGGCTGCCGAACACATAGAGCCATATCACACAATATAGTTAAAAAGTCTCAATTAGAGAGACACAGACAACGGTGATGGGAAGCTGCCAACATGCCAGAAGCTGCTTATCTGGCTATAAGTCAACCCAGAGGTGACCTGAAAAGGTATAGGGCAGGATATTCAATAGATCTATCACATGAGGTTTTATCATTTCAAAGGGGGATAAGTATTATTAGAAAGGAGAAATTTGAGCATTTTAATATTGCCCATTTAATGGGATAATAAACCAACCCCAGTTTCCAATACCCTGAGACCAGAAGAAGCAGATAGTCTCTAGCTACTCACACTGGGCACTCAGGTCAGAACCATAAGAGAAGATCCTGAACAGAGGGAGAAAACAATGTAGGCTAGAATTCAAAACCATAAGATAACCAGATTGACTGTGTGATAGACACCCTTCACTCCCGGAACCGAATCCACCTCCCGGGGTCAACTTTCAGCTAAGCAAAGACAAACCTGTAAAATGAATTATAAGGCCAGGGAGGAATGTATTTCTCCATGCAATCACCATATGAGAACAAAAGGGCAACTTTTCCCCAAAAGCAAAGCTCAAAAGGCAAAAATGAAGGACAAAGAGATGCAAGAAAGCCAATGAGAGCAGAGGAAGCTTGTTGTTTCTTTCAACCAATGTTGTGAAACAAAATGTGTACAAATTATTGAATGGGAAATGAATGACGTGTTCTGTAAACTTTCACCCAAACTACAACCAAAAGTATGAAAAAGGAAATAATAAACCATATTTCTAAGAATACTCAGGTATCATCATATTCAAAAGTGAAGGAGAAAATCAAATTCACCTTTAGCAGACACACCAGGAAGTATGGGGGATTCAGATGATGACTGCCATTTTTGTACAGTTTCATAGGTTTATTTGTTTTTTTTATTTTTCTTTTGCAGCTACCTACTCCCTGATGATAGCAAAGCCACTAAGCACAAAACTCTTGTTATAAAAAAAAGTGTTAACCCTCAGTGGAATCATACCTTTATGTTCAGTGGCTTGTATCCACAGGATATAAAGAACGTTTGCCTAGAGCTTACTGTCTGGGACAAGGAAGCCTTTTCCAGCAACATCTTTCTAGGAGGAGTTCGTCTGAATTCTGGAAGTGGTGAGAAACTTGTTAGAAACCTTGAGATGATCTGTGATTGTGAATAGGATAGGGATATTGCTCCTTGAAGTGTAGTATGTAATAGATGTATATGTCATCTCAGCTATAGCTGATCCTGAAATTGCCACAAATGCTCCACTCCTTTAAAGAAAGATATGCTCATTGTTAAAATAGAAAGATAATCGGCACTTTCAGTCAATTTCAATTACTTTTTTGAGGACTTACTTCAAGTTTTGCTAGGGACAGGAACATCAAGACAACATAAACTTCCGATGGTTGAGGGAAGGACTTCCAAGACTAACTTTACTCCATCCTCTTGTCACTTCTGCCCAGTGCTTGCCATCTTTATTCAGACTGTTCAGATTTAAAGAAAATAAATTTCCCCTAAGGAAATAATCTCTAGTATTCTTCAAAGGGTTGATGAAATTATGTGGCAACATGAACTGGAAAACAAAAGAACTTGGAAGAGAAGTAAAGCACTCGTAGTCCTTCAAATTTTCATTATATCATCATTAGAATTGATAGAGCATAGAGAATACATCAAAAATCAATTTTCCTACAAAGATTGACCCACCATTGTAGTATTCTAATATTTTTTTTAAAAAGGAACTAAAGATCACCAAAAGGATAAAAATTTTGCAGATAAGAGAAGTGGCCTTCTTAGAAAATGAAACGGTTTCTTCTGTCAGGTTAACTTACTCCATATGAGTCTTTTCTTTCTCTGATAAAGTACCAAAGTAAATGTACCCACAGGGCCATCCAAATTTTCTCTCATGATATAGTCAGGACAGAGTTGTGCAAACTATAAATGTTTACTCCACTCTACCACCACTCAGCTACATATATTGAGCAAGAAAAAATCAAGGAAAGATTCTGGTCAGAAGGATCTCACATCTTCTTCAGAAAAGTTGAGATGTCTTTCAGAATATCATAACAATATCTGTGAAATATAATATAATATAATATAATATAATATATAATATTTCCTTTCCCCTTTATAGGCATGAGCCATGGAAAAACTGTGGATTGGATGGACTCTCAGGGGGAAGAACAGCGCCTTTGGCATAAGATGGCTAACAACCCTGGCACTCCTGTTGAGGGTGTCCTCATGCTCCGTGCCAGCATGGGAAAGCGTCGGCTCTGAGAGGACCAGTTCTCGGAGAATGAAGCCTCCAATGACCACTTGGCTGCTGTTTCCTACCAGTAGCCAACCCGGGAACTGAGATTCTGATTCATCGCTGATGATCTGAGAGCATTGTAGCACAAGGGGAAGGATGTCAGTGTTATGAGTATTTAGGGATTTGATAAATATTTTTAAAAGCATGCATTTCAATATGCCCAGGGGTTACAACCTTCCTGATTGGGCGATAGAAGTATATATAAAACACTCCCTTGACACGTCCATTGTGTAATGATTCATAGGCTTTACCCCATAAGCTAAATGGCACAAGTTTACCTATAAACTTAAATATAAGTCGACCTGAATATCAGTCAAAGCACCTAATTTCCCCACAAAAACTGCATCAAAATGTTCTGAAAAACTCGACTTAAACCACAAGCACACAATATTTGAAACTAAATGATGAGGTTGGGGTTTCCCAACTCTTTTCAAATCATGAGATACTTTAGATTTTCACAAATGGTTTGGGGAAGAAAGGTGCTACTGCAAACAAAGATCACTTGAAGAATAAACGAAAAGGAAATTTGCTACCCTCCACTTATCATATGTATCCCCATAAGCCAAAGAACACATTTAGGAAATTGATTATATAAACCAGCCCACTGTTGAGAGTAAAAAAATAGCTGAGTCAGGGGTGGGGAACTATTTTTTTCTGCCAAAGGCCATTGGATATTAATAAGATCATTTAAGGGCCACACTGATCAAACATTTAATAAACTCACTCCTAATGTGATGACTGGACCTGCTTCCCTTTGGTGCAGCATGTGATGTTAACTGGTAGTGGTAATTTCATGGACATTGAAAGACTTATGGGCCACACATTTCCTACCGTCACACTAAATAATTCCCCCAGAACAAAAGATGTACATGGCATGTAAGATCGCTCTAGTTGTGACCTGGTGATTAGAGAGCTCTGTTTTATATTTTTATAAAATAGCCTAATCCATTAGCTAAAAGGGATAAGAAATATGGTTAATCTATATATCTTTTCACATTTTGTTTATTGATGAGACCAGTTTATGATGAGAGTGTTACTCTCTACTCTGCCTGCTCTTTCCCTTCTGCCTCTCTTCTCATCTCTTAAAGGAAAAAGCCATGGGCTACTTGACCTACATCATAATTTTTCTCCTTAACTTGTGATTTTGCTGTCATTGCCTTTTATCTTGTTTAGCAATTACCACACTAATAATGAGTAACAACCTCCCCCCCCACACACACACAAAATTCAATAACATAAGATGACAATACTTTATTCTCATGGTTGTACTAGATAATTGGAAAAACTCAACATCCTGATACGGGTCAGAGAGTCTTGGAATGTTTCTCATGTCTAAACCATTTGGGGCCAGAGGTACAAATTCTTCCCACATAGATAGCTGAAATACAGAATTACACTGCAGAAGTACCATGTGGGCCACTAATTTGTCATATCTATCAATATCTCATGGGACAGAGCCTGACATATGACCAATACCAAAATCAAGGAGTAAGAAAATACTTGTATACTTTGCCCATAATGAAGCCATGGCCAGAGTGAAGATGCAGTACGTGGTGAAGAATCATGACCAAATATTGAATCTACCATACTTTCCTCAAACCACCAAACTTAGGCATATTATGATAACTACTATAAAAGTGCATAAATAGTCCCTGGAACAGAAGTAGCTACAACTCCTTCTGCCTGGATAAGACATGGAGATAACATGGTTGAAAAAAGCAAAAATTATAAGACGGTGTTATTATGCATCAACAACAGTAAACCAAAAATAACAGACTCATTCCCATCGAGTCTATTCTGACTCATTTCAACTCTACAGAGGATAGGATAGAACTGTCCCTGTGAGTTTCTGAGACTCTAAGTGTGTGGCAGAGAAAGCCTTGCCTTCATCACTCACGGGGGGGCGGATGGTTCAAACGATGGCCCTTTTGGTTAGCAGTCCAATGTGAGATCCCTAGGCCACCTACTAGTTCAAATAATTTTCAGCTTTACTCACATTAGTTTCATATTTTTAGACGTCTTTTCCCATTTTGAAAGCTAATTTAATAATATATTTAGCATTATCCTTAGTAAGTATTTTCGGTAGCATTCAAAAATAGGTAATTCAATTCTAGAAGATTGCAGCTATTGGACTAGTGTAAAGGAACCCTGCTGGCACAGTGCTTAAGCACTTGACTATTAACCAAAAGATCAGTGGTTTGAACCCATCAGCTGATCCACAGGAGAAAGGTGAAACCCGATGTTCTTGTAAAGATTTGCAGCTTTGGAAACACTATGGGGCTGTTATACTCTACCATATAGTATTGTTATAAATTGAAATCAACTAACAGCAAAGGGTATTGTTTGAGGAAGAGGAAGTCTATTGTAGCTTTCTAAAGATGTCACTTTGAAGACTAAAGTGTACCTGACCCAAATCTTGGTATTTTCAATCACCTCATATGCATGTAAAGTTGGACAATGAATAAGAAATACCAAAGAGAACTGATCTATTTGAACACTATCATTGTTAATGAACAATGTTGCAAGTAACATGGACTGCCAGAATAACAAACAAATCTGTCTTGAAGGAAGTACAGTGAGAATGTTCCTTAGAATTAAGGATAAGACTTTGTTTCATATACTTTGGGCATGGTATCAGGAAAAAGAAGTCCTTGGAGAAGGACATCATACATGGTTAAGACTCCGCTGAGGGAAAAAGAGGAAGACCAACAAGGAGATGGTTGACCAAGAGGCTGCAACAATGGACTCAAGCATAATGATAGTGAAAATGATTTCTAAAAACTACACAGTGCTTCATTCTATTGATCTTTTTTTGTTGTAACCACTTTAGGGCACCTGACAGCTAGGTCACTTACCAAATGTAGTCCTTTTAAAAGAATAGTCATGTCCATATCCCTATAATGCCCTTTGTAACAACAGAAAGCAAAAAATATGATTATTACTTCCCACATTGGAAAAATAGTCTTCAGACTTGATATGACTCATTCTGTCTTCAGTGACATTTGAAGGGAGACAAGTGGGTGGCAATGATGAAATCTGCAGATATTTGTAAAGTAGACACAATGAATTGGATTTAGTCACTGATATTAAAGGTGATAAAGTAAATTTCCAAAACTTCTAGTTTGAAACGAAGAAAAGCATGAACATTATGTGTAGAAACTTTCACTATATGTAAGAGAATTTTTCTGGTGAATTAATTGGGGGTTTAGATTTCAGCTTATCATTTTTACAGTTAACAACTTAGACAACTTGTCAAATCACTCTAGAACTTGCCCTGCCTCCCTCTTTTTTACTCTTCCCCTACTTTGAAAATAATATTTACCCCTTCACCCAAGTTAACCCCTGCTTAAGTTCTAGCCTTTGCTTCCTCTTTCCATTCTTTCCCTCCCCTCCCTGGTAGAGTCCATCAAAGTCCATTTCTTTGAGTATAAAAATCTTAATCTGGATTTTCCCCCATTATAACAGGGGTCTCACACATTATTTGTTCTTTTGTGATTGACTGCCTTCACTCAGCAAAATGTAATCCAAAACCATCCATCCATGTCATGGAGTGTTTCACACGTTCATCACTATTTTTTAGATATGCATAGTGATCCACTGCATGTATATACACCAAAGCCTACTTATTTATACTTTATTGATGGGCATCTAGATTATTTTCATCATCTTGCTATTGTGACTAGTCTTATCATGACTATGGATGTGCACATATCTACTTTTGCTTTGCTCCTTATTTCTTATTTCACATACATAATAGAGGGCTTGCTGGACCATACGTTATTTCTATTCCTATTTGAAGAAATGCCATACCACTTTCCACAAAGGTTATATAGCTTTTCTGTTCCACCAGCAATGTAGGAAGGTTCCAATTTCTCTGCACCTTTTCTTTTGTTTGGTTTAAACATTGCTATTAATATGATGTGAGGTGGCATCTCATCACTGTTTTGATTTTCACCTCAAATGGCTAGTGATCATTAGCATTTCTTCATATGTTTGTTGGCTGGTTGGCTGTCTCCTTTAACGAATGCTCTGCTACTGTTCTTTTGCCACTTTTTAATTGAATTATTGATCTTTCTCTTGTTAAGGTGTTGCAATATTCTCCCAACAGTTCTTGGAGACCTTTTCTTTGCACTTCATTTGTTTATGCCTTTCTGTTCTAGAATACCTATCATCGATATGTTTTTCCTCCTGATAGTGCCCCGCATAATTCCTATACTTCCTTCAGTTTTTGCATTTTTTTTCAAATGATAGATTAATATTGACAT
Organism: Nesogale talazaci; assembly: GCA_004026705.1. Taxonomy (NCBI): domain Eukaryota; kingdom Metazoa; phylum Chordata; class Mammalia; order Afrosoricida; family Tenrecidae; genus Nesogale; species Nesogale talazaci. Next base: position 215,882 of record PVJH01000299.1, on the reverse strand, counting down.
ATTTGCCTTCAAGCTCACTAATTAGGCCTTTCATTACTTCAATTCTACTGCTTTGTTCTTTCAAAGTGTTATCTAATCCAGTTATCTTACTAATCTTTTGGGTTTCTGTTTTTGCAAGTTTTTATTTTTCATTTATTTTGTCAAATTGTTCTTATTGTGGGGGTGTCCTGAGTTTTTCTAACTCTTTTTTTCTGTCACCCCACCTCCCCCCAGGAGCACTCTTGATCTTTTATCTCCATCCACTGAAACGATCAAAGAATTATTCTTCTAAATCCTTTTTCTGGTATCCCAATGTCTTTTATTACTCAGAAAGATTTCTTCGCTCTGTGCTTTGGGCAGTCTTGGAGCTGAAATATCCTGTTGTCTCTGAGGCACTGCATTGTGTTAATATTAGCTTTTATTTGTTGATAGGACGGTCATGGAGTGGTTGGTGGGCCTTGCCCACTAGTTGTACCTGTTGAAGGTATGGAAGTGACTGGGATATGGGGGACAGTTGACCCCATCAGGTGAACTTAGAAAGGAATGATAACAAATGAAACACAAACACACACTAATAAAAGAACAGAGCAAACAACTACATACACAAACTGAAAACAGCAACTGCTTTCTCTTCTTCCGTCATTGGTGCATACCTGTCAAGGACTAGGACAGGATATGTAGAGCAGGAGTGCCACCTTGGATACACAAGGATGGGAGTTGGTGACATCTCCGATCAACAGAAGACTGTGAGGAGTTAGAGATGACTCCACCCTCGGGGTCTTGATTTTCTTTGCTTTGATTTATCCAAACAGAAGGAGAAGGCAAAACACAAAACAAAAGGAAAGGCAACCAGAAAAGAACTCAGCTCAAACATCAAATCTAACCATTAGTTTTTTATCAAGGCCCATTTGTTTTTTACCAAGGGTTACCAAAGGGTGTGAGCACCAGGGATGGTCCTCCCCTCTGTGGCTATGCTAGTTACTTATGTGGACGAAAGCAAAAAGAAAGTGTGGGGCACACACACACCAAAAAAGACCCCATCTTGTGCCTCACCCCACCCCCAAGTTTGGGGTCCCTTTCACTCCAAGCCACTGCCAAGAGTAAGAAGAACCTTTGCTGGGACTGAGTTTCAGAACTGGGGCCTTGTGGTAGATTGCACCCTCCACCATGAACTGGCCATAAATGTGTGGACCTGCATCCCTTCTGGATCTCAGTTCACTATGCGGAAAGTAGTGTCATTCAGCCTCCCTTTCATTAGCTTCCTGTGCTGTGGAGGTCCTGTCAGGTCTGCCTGTCTTTCAGAGTGCATTTGCCTCTCCGGGGAAGCATAAGGAAATGTGTTACCATCCTTTGGGTGGGCCATATTGAGTACAGGTTTGCCAGGCAAGTATGGGGAGCCAGGGAGGGGTGCACCTCTCTCTTTATTAGCTGTGCGGAAGATTGCTGTGCGTTAGAGGAGGAGTTGTTCAGCTAGTGAGTCCAGCTGGAGAGTCATTCATCGTCCTGTCCCTCTGGTACTCATGTACCATCCATTCAATTTTTGGTCAAATTTCAGCCCACTTATTTTTCTTCCCTCAGGAATCCAAGTTTTTCCTCTCTGTCTTTTTTCTTTTTCTTATCTTTCTTACAGAGGGCTGGTATAGCATGTCTGCCTAGGCTGCCACTTTTGCCAGAAACCCAAACTACTTCTACATTTAAAGCAACTACCTGTATTATGGTTTCATAACATCTAGCCTCTCCGTGAGTATTTTTATGATGCCAAGCGTAGGTATACAAAAGTTCATTAAAATACTCTGGTATTTCTCTCAGGAGCAAAAGTCAAATTTATCTTTAGTTCAGTCTCTTTTACTAAGTACAGGATGGAACAAAGTTCATTTTAGAATATAAGCAATACATGTGACTGACACAAAACTCACATTGCTCAAGATTGTGCTTTTTTTTCTTCCATGTCAGAATATTTGGATTAACTTTCCTCACTATAACTATTGGTCATTATATTATATGAATATGATAAAAATTTTAGCAAGTTATCAAGTGCCTAAATGTTTAATTAATCAAGTACTGGATGCTTAATATAGTCACCTTTTCTCAGTGGATTTTCTAAGCATTATTTCCTTCAAAAATTAATATTTTGAAATTTAAAATACATACATGTTTCACCTAACATTCCCACTTCTGGGTGTATATCCATCTCATAGAGATGTTTATGTGAGAAAATAATACAGCTCATGTTGATTGCAAAAGATAGGAAGCTGGTACACAATTGTTAAAAATCAGAATCTTCGATGCTTGGTTGTTATTTGCCCTTCACTTTATAAGTCTTCTTGGTAATTCTCACATTCCATGTTTACATGGCTTTATGACCATTTTTATGTTTACAACTTCAAAATTACATCTCTAATTTTATAATTTAGTCTAAACCCCTCCGCTCAAATCCTAGACTCAGATCGAGTTACCTACATGACGGCCTCACTGGAATGGCTTACAGTTTCTGAACTCTTTATTCTGCCCTCTCTGTCTTTCTGATTCAATGAATTTTATCTTTATACCTTGCACTCTCATATGCAGAGCTACTAATAGGACACCTGAAATTAATCTTTGATTTCTGTATCTCTCTCTTCCTGATAGATAATCAATCAGGAAACCATATTGCTTGTACTTCCTTTTAATTCTCTCTATCTCTACGGTACCATCTAAATACAACCAACTGTCCTGTCTCTTCTCAATGATTCTGCTAGCCTCCAAGCTGCTCCCAATGTAGCCACCTTCGCTACTCCCTGCTGCAGTCTATTTGCCAACTCTGTTCATTGGGCCTGAGTCATGGTGATGCCATATACAATCAAGAGAAACATTGCCCAATGTACACCATTCCTAATATCGAATGCACATAATGCTTGCACTGCTTGATATTTGGAAGTAGATCACCAAGTCTTTTTTCCTGGTCCCTTCTAGTCTGGAAGCTCGAGTGAAACTTCATCACAGAAACACATGTTTTTCACTGACAGACAGGTGCTCATTACATCTGAGAAAATTTTATCAACATATTAGTAAAAAAAATTACACAAACAGAAAAAATGAAAGGTTCATAGAGTAAACACATATATACCTACCATATGCATTAAATTTTGCCACTCCCTGCCAATCAAAAGAGTGCTCTTTTTCTAAATATACATCTGATCTGGATTTCAAACCTTCCTTGACTTCATATTCCCTTAAAAATAAATAGCAAATTCTTACCAGAGCCTGCCAGGGTCTGACTCAATGGCACTGCCTTCTCTCGAGCTAATGCTAATTCATGTTTCCTGCCTCGGCCCTCCCACTCTCACTGCTCACCCCTGCCCCGCCCCTGACGTTAACCACACTGCATCTTTCTGCTGCTGAATGAGCATTCCTGGAAATTTTCTTACTCCTTCTCATTAGGTGGTTTTCATTTGTCATGCAGATCCAACCTAAATTTGATTCTCAGAGACACATTCTCTACTCAACTAGCTCACATAAGTCTGCCTCTATTTTTCCCTCCATTGCACACATCACAATGTTAATACCTGTATTATGTAATGAATCCTGCAATATCCCTTTAAGGAAGAGACAATTTCTGAATTTTTCAGATCTATAACTCTAATGTCTAGTCCAGGATCAATAATAAAATTTTTTTAATAAATTAAAATTATAAGACAAAAATACGATACCCTAGAGTGCTAGACCAATAATATTTTCAGATATCACTTTGTCCAACCCCCCAAGTAACAGTTGAGTAAAGTGAAACTTGCAAAGATTAAGAGAACTGTCTATATATACCAATTGATTTGTATTTACAAGGCAATCTTTCTCAAGAAATATAGTTGACATCCATAGCTGGTGGTCTCCAGTCTGGTTCACCACTGATAAATATGCACAGTGTATTCTCCAGCATGAGACGTCAGTTTCTCAGAAGAGAGAATTGTCTATTCTGGAATGTCCTACCATTTGTTTGGAGACATCAGCTCTCATTTCTCCCTTGGATGGACCCATCAAAACTGTTGGAGTATTTGGCCTTTCCAAGGTCAAGTTTTAAAGGGGTGTGGGCAAGCTTATAAATCTTAGTATTCGTGCAATTTGTAAATATCACCTACATGACACTGGGAAGACTCAGTACGCTGTTCTCATTTCTTTTATTTTATTATCACTAGAGCAGTCAAGATGCTGTTTTTCAAATCACATAAACACTGAAAACAAAGATGTGTTGTTGGAATTTTATATTCTTGGTCTCTTTCATTAATATATATATATGCATATATATGACCACTGAACATAAAGTGCTTATATGACTAATGAATTTGTTGAACCCATTGTCACATCACCACCACTTCTCCAAGGGTTATATTTGGTGGGGGAGGGAAAACTTGGAAAAATAACTCCAAATCCTACTTTTAGAAGCAAATTAAAAGATGAAGTCCCAGAAGCACCTTAGAGTGAAAGCATATAGAATTTTGCACTGTTATCAGTGTTTGTAATTTTCTTCCATGTAAATCTTTCACATTAAGCTGAAGACTGCTTCTGAACAATGGTCAATGGTACTATTTATGACTTCTAAAATTAGAGAAGAAAAGGGGGGAGGAGAAAGAAAACGTACACAGATAAAGCAACAGAAAAAAATAGAGTCTAGGAAGGTTTGAATAATAGCAAGGAAAATTGGGCCACAAAGATCATAAAGGATTGCCTAAACCATCTTGAGTGTGAATTTAATACATTGATTCCATAACCTCACTTCAAACCTACTGAAACACCAAATTTTACTGTATTTTTCAAGCCTCTGGAGTGCTTTTCATTCTGCAAGATGACAGTTGGATAAACTTTGATAGAGGACAGACTATCTTTTAGACTTTCTTATTTAGACTAACTACCTTGTAGTCCAACATGCTACTCATTGTGCCAGCAGAGCGCCTTCACCATGACCATAAGTGCCGGATGATGACTGCCTGAATTTGGCCTGGTTGTTTCACTGATAGCTAACCTGGAGAAACATACTTTAAAGGTAACCATGATAAGAAGGAAATAACCTACCTTTGGACTCAGAAGACTCAGTTAAATATTGACAGTTAACATACATGTGACTTAGGTCCAGTGAATTATTTCGTTTAGATGACTGTATTGAAGGAATACGTGGACTACCTCTGATAATTGAAGATATAATATGAGGAAATCCGTTTAATATGCTTTGTGAATTTTAATGCACTATAAAAAGAAAGGTATGCTATTAGTAGAAAGGTAAATATTTCATTCTGTGGTACATAATCCCTTAGGCTCCCTTTCCTAGATGTTTGGCTCACATTGAAATATTCTGTGTGAAATGAAATAAACTCTATTGTCTTGTGAACATACAAACAACCCCTATTTTGTGCTTTGCTACCCATCATGAGGGAGGGTAATTTATTTCTTTTTAGGCTAGCATGTCATCCTTTATCTACCACTACTGTCAAGTCAATTCCCACTGAAAGCAAGCCTATAGGATAGAGTAGATCTTCACCATTGGATTTTCAAGGCAATATAGCTTTATGAAAGCAGACTGCGATATCTTTCTCTAATAGAATGGCTGGTGAATTTGAGCTGTTAATACTTTGGTTGGCCATCCTCTTAACCACTATCAGAGTTCCCTATATAATAAATATTACAGAAAATTTAATTTGATAGAGAAAGACTGGTCAATATTTTGATGCCAACTTCCTCAGGAATAGATCATTTTTTCTCTTTATATACATTCTCTTCTAATGTAAAGACCATTTCTATTCCTGACTACTCATTGTCTTCCACAACAGGGGGATCATATGGTCTTCACTTACTCAAAAAAGAGCTAGTGTTTCAAAGATTATAAACTTTGCCTTATTTACCTCATTAAAATCCTTCAAGTTACATTGAGTGAGTGGGGTTCTTTTTATATTTGTAAAGAAAAAGTGGCTTACTGATTGCATGTTAGACAATCTTGAACTGCAAGTTCAAGAGTTTGAAAACATGAGCCTATCTGTGGAAGAAAAATTAGGTTTTCTATTGGAAACCCACAAGGACCATTTCAAGTTACGAGTCAGAATTGACTCCATCACAGTGAATTTTGAATTTCATTGCCCAAACATTCAAATAAAGTAGCAGGTCATATGTTTTGCTCCAACATTTCAGCATAAAGGATTAGCACAGTGTGTTAGGCAGGTTTCTCTAGAAAAAAAAAAACAGGGCCCTTATGATTTTAGATAGATGCATGATGATATATAGATAGATGATAGATAGAGTTATACAGCAAGAAGGAATATAACAGCCAATTATTAGCCCTCACAGGAGTACTGAGGACTCCGTTCAACTCACGAGGGCTGCTGCGTTCAAAGTCAGGGAAGTAGACAGATGAGTCAGACTTTCCTTGGGTAATGTAGGTAGTCCTCTCACAGGCAGCAAACAGCAGGGTGGATCACCAACAGTAAGTAAGCTCAGAATCTTAGCAAAGCAGACCCAGATGGGATATAAAACTCAAGCAATGCAAGATGACAGAATCCACCAGCCTCAATTTCAATTGATATACACACCAGCAGCGTGGTCTCAAAGGAACCTCAAGCTGTAATGACATGATTCACAGTTGACTATGCCACAAGTAGTGTAGCTTTCAAGTTCAGGCAGAAAACAACCTGGTCCAATCACCAGATAGCAAGAGAGAAATGGGGGATGGGTCTTGACAAGCCATTTATCTCATTGCCCTCCAATCAGACTGTGACCTGATTAATTCCACATGCTTCTATTGGCCAGGTTGGCACAATAAACCCACCTAGCACACACAGTAAGTAAATAAAATATTTTATCATAATAGTTTGAGCACAATTTTTATTTATGTGCAACTATTGAAAAAGAACTGTCTCCAAAAAGGGAAAAAGGTTCTAAATATATTCTTTTTATGTCTTTGTTGGTAAATACAACCTTGGAGGGGAAGGTTCTTCTCGGTAATTTTTTTCTTGCCCTGTAGTTAGCAAGTTGAAATGCATCTGTTAAAATCAGCAGGAATTGATGAATACCACAAATAAAATTGTTTTAAAACATTTTTCTATTGAAGACAAGGAAGGAGCATTCTCTTTGAAATATCACTTATTTCTGAAGAGCAATTAAATTATTATAGATTGATAATATAAGTTTCCAAGTTTTCATTATTAACAAAAGAGCATATTGAAGAAAGTATTTGGCTTTCTGCAATAGTGGATTCAACAACAGCTGTATTTTCCTGAATCTTCTTGCTTTCAACATTTTGTACAATCCCCAGTTTACTTGCCCTCTATACTACTATGAATCTTCTTCCATTGTCTAGACTCTGCCAGAGTTAGGGCTGCTAGGCTGCATATAAGAATATATCCACATGCTTTCTTCCTATACATTTCATGGAAGTATGCTTATTCATTTTTAGCTTTATCCTGATGCATCCACAATCAGCTCTTTTAACCATTTGTTTGCAAAAACATCTGTCTGCACAGTTAAGTTAGACTTCCCAGGCTTGTCCAAGATGTCAAATGACAAGGCATATTGAAAACATTTCTGGAAATGTAATAAGTGGCTACCTCTTTTTAGGAATAATGTAATATTGACTGAAGGGAATAATGCGTGTTTTAGCATATAATTTAAATGCATAACTCATGCTTGAGCATAGTTAATTCTCAATTTATAAACTGCCTTCAAAGAATGCATTAGTATGGGTAGACTAAAGAAACAAATTCATAAACATGCATATGTGTATCAGAGAGAGTTTTATATAAAGAGTAATTATACACTAAAAAAGCTCTCCAACCCAGTCCAGTACAAGCCCATAAGTCTATATTAGCCCACATGTCCCATACCAATCTATAAAGTCATATTCAGATTCATGAAACACAGACAATCATGATGAAAGCAGGAAGATGACAGACCTGTGAGTGCAAAGACAGTGGTAGACAGTGGGGTAGAAGCATCTCTGCTCTGGCAGGGGTCTCCATGTGGTTCCTCCAGATTCCAGGGCTACATCAGTATAGGTACATGTGGCTTCTTCAGCTCCCAGAGCTATTGCTATCAGCAATAGCACCATGTGTCTTGTCAGCAGTGTGTCTCTAAGAGAGTGAGTAAAGTGAGATGTTTCCCACCTCCAAGGAGGAAAAAATCAGAGTTCCCAGAATTCTCAGGAGAATGACTCATTGGTTATATCTTGATTAACAGGCCAGACTTCACCCCGTTCACTTGTAATCCTTTCAAATTGATACCAAATTATGTAACCAACCCAATGAAGGACATGTCTGTTTAAAGACAGTATTTTGTTTTGATGACTGATGAGGCAAGTCTGTGCCAGAGTAAAATTTCTAAGGACACCAGGAAAAAAAGAAGTGCCTTAATTGGGATCTTCCTTTGCCTTCCTTCCCCAAGGCAAGTATTCTTCTGACTAAATGTGCAAACATTTAGACATCTGAAAGAGGCATCACAACATCAGAATGAGCATTGTTTGTGTCTAAGAATGCACTAGGCCCACTTTACTAGATTGAGCACAGTAGTTATGACAATTTTCTACATGGCTGGTTTTGTGTCTTGGCTTTAAAGCATTTAGTCGGCTGAAAGAGGGAGCCATATTTTCAATATTGTGAGAAAAGTAATAAATCAGTGAGTCACGGGGATATTGATTGTGTGCTCACCTGGAGAAAAAATAATAAAAAGAATTCCGCAGGTTTTGGTAGAGACTGTACACACTGTCTACACTGGAGTAGTTCATTTATGGTTTCACAATTTAGACTTTAGCACCCACCTACTTCAGCTGCCAAATATACTCTCCTAAATTCTTGCTCTTGTAGGAAGCTGGTCTATTTGACAGTTTTTAAGTCAAGAAAGAGAAACAGAAGAAATAATTCTAAGCAGCCATATCAATTCTTTTAATTTGTTGGATATTACAGGAGGACTGCCCATCACTTGCTAGTCTTTTCTTTTGTTTTCACTTTAGGTTAAAAGCAGCTGTTTCTATTGCTTGTCTTTCTTTGTTTAGTGAAAATTAGCAGCAATATTTCAATGTTTAACACACCTGCTTTCTAAGTTTCTGTAAAGAATCAGTGCCAGAGACCAAAATGTTGAGTTACCCTGTACTTGCTTCAATATGTAGTATATTTTTCATTAACTTTATGTTCCTAGTATATCCAATATGTTCTATTCTGAGCTATTGCTTGAAGCCTTGAGAATGGATTGTATGTCCTTGGAGATGAACTGAATGTCATCTCTTCCTTCTGTTTTGTGTTGCTCTTGTTACTTTAGTTGTAAAATTTTGGAAAATTAAGTGGCATTTGCAATGCAGACAGCTTTCCCTTCAATAATCCATGTGCATTTTGTTGTGTGTCATTGATATTAGTGCACATAATGTAATCATCTTGAAACCCATTTCTTCTCTACATTTCTTATTTAAACCCTCTCTTTCTTTTGCATTTATATTAAGGCATGCTTATCTTAGGAGAAAAATACCTCTGCTAATTTGACATACACAAATTGGTATCTGGTTTCTGTTTTGAAGACTGGGTTGATGTTGGATAACTTCTTGGTGGTCAGCTATTGAACTTGACTTCCTTTTTGCTTTGTTTGTTGTGTTGTTCACTTAGCTTTAAGTTTGAAGCCTAACTCATTTGCTCACTTAGTTGTCCCCTCCAATAAATCCTGGGTAAATAAGCGATATATATTGAATACCAACGATATGTCGAGTGCTTTAAAATTTTTACCTAATGTATTCGTTTTGTTGAAAAGGCAATAACAAGTAAAACACATATACTCACATACACAATACACATATGAGGGTAAGTAAAAAATTATTGTCACTAGAGTGCGTTTATACACACATTTATTGATTCAAACAAAATGTGTATAAATACATCTGTGCGACCAGTAGATAGCTGGCAACCAACTCCATCAGTCATACACCTGTTGTAATTTACATAGGGTGCCTCCAAAAAAAAGGTCTAATAGAAACAGTAGCTTATGAAAGAATCTGCTGACCCAGTTTACTTCCTTTGTTTAAAATGGACTTGTTTTTCTCTACAAACTCCAAGTCTATTTCAATTTTACTTTTCCTCCTTTTTTATTACTAATCGTTTTCTAGATCTTATAATTAGATCTTATAACAATCCATAAATCAATTGTATCAAGAACACTTGTACATATGTTGCCATCATCATTTTCAAAATAATTTCTTTGTACTTGAGTCCTTGGTACCACCCTTATTCCCCACCCTTTCATCCTCATGAATTATTGATCAATTATATAGGACTATTGTTATTTTCATAACTTATACCATCCGCTGTCCCCCTTCACCCATATTTCTGTTACTTGTCCTCTTCAGGATGTGTGTATCCATTATTTTGATCAGTTTCTTCTCTCTCCCCCTTCACCTCCCACCATCTACCCTCATGGTGGTTCTTATTCTTGTTAATGTGGTAAATAATGCTGATGGCATTTCACATATTGAACCATCTTTGCACCCCACTTGGTCATGATGAATCTTTTGTTTTATATATATTTATATTCTCTTGGCCAATATTTTGTTATGGATTTTTGCTTTGATGTTCATTAGAGAGATGGGTCTGTAGTTCTCAATTCTTGTGGGATCCTTGCCTGCTTTAGGTATCAGTGTTCTGCTAGCTTCATGGAAAGTGTTTGGGAGTTTGCCATCCCTTTCTATGCTCTGGAAGAGTTTGTGAAGAATTGGAGTCAGTTCGTTCCTGGATGCTCTGAATGGCAGAATTCATTTGCAAAACTGTCTTGCCCCAGGGATTTTTTTTTGGGGGGGGGGATTAACTTGTTAACCTTGTGTATTTCTTCTATTATATGGGTCTGTTTCATTTCATTAGTGTCCATTGTTATTTTCCCTGCCTTCATCTCTGATCATGGCTATAGTTTGTTCCTTCCTTTCTTGGTTAGACCTGCAAACAGGGTCTATCAATTCGGTTAATCCTCTCAAAAAAACACCATTTTGCATAATTTATTTTCTTACATCATTTTCTTGTTTTCTCACTCGTTTATCTCTGTCCTGATGTTTATTATTTCTTTGATTTTGCTAATTGTAGGATTATTTTCTGGCTCTGCTCAACTTGCTGGAGGCTTTGTGACAGCATAGCAACCATTAGTGTATCTTCCGATTTTCATATGTACATTTATCACTATCAAGCTTCCTCTGATAACTGCTTTTACTTTGTCCCAAAGGTTTTGGTACATTGTATTCCTATTATCATTGGTTTCAAAAACTTCCTAAATTTGTCTTGCATCTGGGCCTATCCCCACTCATTTTTCAGTAGGGAGTAATACATCCTCCAATTGTTTGTCCTGGTTTTCTTAAGAATCCTTTTGTAGAATTCCAACCCTATGACATAATGGTTAGAGAGAAAAGTCTGATGACCTATATTTGCGTGAATTTACTCAAGCTCATCTTGTGTCCCAGCTTGTGGGACATGTGCCATGTGCACTTGAAAAGAAAGTGAATGTTTTTTTTAACATTTGGGTGTTTATCTCTAAAAATATATTTAAGGGAAAGTCATCTAATTGTAGAGTTTAGTTCTGTAGACGGCTTGTTAAGTTTCTTTCTTTATGATCTTTCTTTCTCAGAGAGTAGTGTATTAAAGTCACATGATTTTTGAAACTGTGATTTATTTTTTCATCTTTTGGGGCATTTAATTGATGAATTTCATGGGTCTCTGGTTGGATATGTATACATATTCACTGGTTTTTTGTCTACTGTTCTCTTGGGCGTTATGTAAGGTCCTTCCTTATCTCTTGCTATGGCTTGCACCTTGAGATGAATTTTTACTGAGATTAGGATTGCAACCCCTGCTCTTTTTGAATTGTCATTCACTTGGTATATATATTTTTGCAAGACTTTCATTCTCACCCTATTTTTGTCTATGAGCTCAAGATTTCTCTTGTAGTCAACAATCGAAACTAGTCTGATAGTCTCTGTCTTTCAATCGGTGAGTTCAGAACATTGATATTCAGAGTTATATCCATCTGTGGTCTCTGTGGTATCATTTCATACCTTTGTGTTGGGTGTTTACCTACCTCCCTTCTTGTCAAAGATGTGTGCGGGGGGGGGGGGTGTCATTCTTGCATTCTTTGCACCACTGCGCTGCTATGTTGGGGGCTGTTTTCGATATGTTGACCTCTGGATGGAGTTGTTCCATGTGATGGTCTCCTATTTATGCTTGGTGAGTGTGGTTCTTCTGACCACAGTGGGTCAGTAAAAATTTCTTGTAGAGCTGTGTTTCTTTTCAGGTATTCTTTGTGTTTTTTCCCTGATCAGGAAGATGCTTATTTCTCCATTTATCCTGATGATTTGATGGGATAGGGGGTTCTTGGGTTTGCATTGGTGTCTTTCAACTTATGGAAAATTTTACTCTACTCTCTTCTTCATGGTGTTTACTGATAGGCCTGAGCAAATTCTTTTCTGAGTATCTTTAAAGCTGCCTGCCTTTTTCACCTAGTTGCTTTTATGATGTTCTCCTTTTCCTCAAAGTTAGACATTTAACATTAGATGTCTTGGTGAATTCATTCTGGGATTCAGTCTAGCTGCTGCCCTCTCTACTTCCTGAATGGTTGCCTGATTCTCATTCATTTATCTGGGAAAGTTTCCTTCCATGGATTGACTTGTTATTTTTGCAGTTGACTTCTTTGTTGTATCTTGTAGTAGTAATCTTGTTTGAATGTTGCTCCTCTTCATAGCATCAGACATTTTTCTCAGGTTTTCTTCAGCTGCTTGGATTACCTTGCTTGATGATTTTTTATGTTTTTTGAAGTCTGCTTGGTTATGCTCAAAGTCACTTGTATGGTACTCCACTTTTTCTATTCTGTTGGTGAAGTCTGTTAACTTGCTTTGTCACTTTGTCCTTTAACTCCTCTATTTCCTTTTGGGGCATGGCCTTTACCTCTTCTATTGCTTTATCCTTTATCTGTATTGCTTTCCTCATATCCTGTATAACTCCAAGAAGCATTCTGAAGATTTACTGTGGTAGATAAATGTCTGCTTATTCTATGCATGTCATTGGTTTCATGACTTCCTCTGACATTGCGTTTTATTTCTTCTGCTTTTTCTTTAGTTTGTTGGGGCTAGTTGCTGTCTGTGTATCATTTTGGTGGAGCTTGACACCATTTTTCAGAGAGTCAAGGAGCATGAGTTCTCTTTGGGAGACTTTTAAACTGCTTCTGAGTACTGTCTATAATCAACTTCACTGGGGTTCAGGCTAACACTCTATCCAACTGGGATTTCACTTTGTCCCTTGCCAAGCAGATTTCTACTATTTGGAGGGCAAGTTGCATGGCCTTCTCAATGGACACTTATAAGATACTTGTGAGCTATGAGCTGTGTAATTCTATTGTATGGAAAGCTGCAGCAGCTTGGCAAAGAGCACCCCAGAGGGTAGGTGGGGGTTCCTGTGGCAATGGTGAACAATCCAGGGGGTGGGTGTAGCTGTCCTCAGTAGTTTGGAGTGCTACAGAGTATGGATGGGGAATCCCACAGTTCCAGGGAGTGCCCTGGAGGGCAGTTGTGGTGGGAAAAATAGAAAAGAAAATGAGGAAAAAAAAAGAAATCCCAAGCTAGCTATGATTGTGGTGAGGTTCAAACAAAACCCCTGAGCCAGTCACAGCTGTGACAGGAGAGAAGAAAACAACAAGCAAACAAACAAAAAGTAATCAGCCTACTGTGGGAGTAGCAGGGTTTAAACACCTCTAGAGGCTATCTCCACTGCGGTGTGGCTAAAGCAAAGCCCTGAACTTGCAGCTTCAGTGGCAAGCCAAAAGTCTACATCTCTTTAAAGCTTAGTGAACCTGAGACTACTTATCTTTATGACGATCCTCCTGTTACATGAAAGAGTGGAGCATCCCTTTCAGTGGCTCTCCTGGGTTGATTTCTGTGGGCCCCCTCCAGTGTGTGTTACTCGAATACCATATTTACATCTCTCCCATCCTCCATTTTTATAAAACCACTCAAACAAACAAGCCACAATATATCTGAGGAATAAGAAATCTGGACAGATTTTTTTATTGTTTTTAAAGAAACTATAAACATTTACAGAGCCCATCTCAAGAAATGAAATCAACAAAAGCATCCTATGAACATTCTGCATATATGTGAGTTAACGAGTTGCAATGCCAGTGAGAAATTCTCAGGTTTGAGTTGCTTATCAGGACATATTACAAAGTTCTGTCAAATTTTCTAACAAATGCTTTGTCTGGCTCAAATAGTTGTTAAGGGATATTGAGTCACTCCTGACTCATAGTGACCCTATTTAGCACAGAACAAAAAAAAAGAGTACTTGACCTTAAGCTGACCTTATAATCATTGCCATATTGAAGCCCATTGTTGCAACCACAGTGCCATTTCATCTCATTGTTTATTTCTCTTGAGCTCACCCTCAAACCTCATCTTTCCCAAACATGATGTCTTCTCCAACTGTTCTGATTATATCACCAAAAATGTGACATAAAGACTTCCCATTCTTGCCTCTAAGCAGCATTCAGGTAATACTTCTGTCAAGACAGATGTGCTTGTGTTCTATTTTTGGCATTCCATGGTATATTCAATATTCTTCACCTATATCATAATTCAAATTCATGAATTCTTCTTTGGTTTACTGTATTCATTATTCAGTTTTCACATGCATACGAGGCAATTTAAAACACCATGGTGTGGGTTAGGTGCTCCTTAGTCTTCAAGATAACATCTTAGCTTCAAAATACTTTATTTTTTATATGAAATCTTGATTTATGTAATTTATTTCCAACCATTTTTTAGGAGTTAATCCAGACATCATGCTATTCCATTGTCTACCACTTCTTGAAAGCAGCTTCCTGTTATCACCACTCTTTGCCAACCCCCCCCCCCCATCCTCATATACCACCGTGGAACTCCTACTCTAGTTGTTCTCTTTAAGTTCACCTGTCTTGGGGTTCATATGCTAAAAAACATAGAAAAACACATAATAAATGGTTTATTGTTTATTTTCAGGCTTTTAAGACCTCAGATATATCCTTTGATGGCTGGGAAACATCAGCTTTCTTCACCACATTTGCTTGTGCACCCATTTTACTTCAGTGATCATGTTGGGCCAGTGAGCCACGAGGAATACCAGATTCATAGAACAAATTGTTCTTGCATTGAGGGAGCACCAGGGAGAGGGCCCAAGGTCCACTTGCTACCCTAGTGTTTGGCCTATAGATATGTTCTTAAATTTATTCCCACCCTATAATAGATAGTTGAAATTATGTATGGACATACCTATGTTTAGATCTCTGCAAGTGCCCTTTGCCTTCTATTTCTTTCTTCTATTTCCTTCCATCTCCCTCCTGTCCCACCATCATGTTCCACCTTCACTGACATTTCAGTGTTTCCTCATAGATTCATTGTTCTTGCTTAATCCCGACCAGGTCCCCCACACCCTCCTTTCCATCGATTCCAGACCACTTGTTGCCCCCCCTCCCCCATCCATGTGATTGTCCACACACCTGTCTCCTCCCCTCTTTCATGCCCCCAGGAATCATTGTTTGCCCAGTCCTTTCTGTGGCGCATTGGGTCTCCAGAGGGATGTATTCCTCTGAGCATCATGTGTCGGTGTGGAGTTTGGACCAGCTCTCTTCCTCTTCCTCCCTGCCTGTCTTTGTCCCTGTGGGTGTGGGATGCTGGCCCCTACCCCAACCTGCTCTCTGCCACTACCACTTCTAGGGATGGGGTCCATCTGACTCTGGTTGCATCCTGCTCTGTAGCTCTCTCTTTTCTTGCATCCTTCCATGTGTCCACTCTGTCCTCATGATTGGGTGTTTCGTGGTAAGAACTGCTCGCCCATTCTGGTTTCTGTGGAGACAAGACCAGTACTCCCCATCCTGGGTGGGTTAGGGCCCTGTTCCCTCTGTTATCCTTTCACTTTTGAAAGGATAAAATAAAAGAAAATAGAGCCCTTTGTCCTTACCCCCTCCATCCCTCATCCTTCTCCCATTACTGTGTTGCACCCAGTGTGTACCTCCCTGGGTTTGGTCCTCCCTGATCCCCTTAACTTACATCTTGGACCAACTCTTATGGCATAGAAGTCTTCTCTTTTATTCTCACCATTTATATAAACCATTTACTTGAGAAAAAACCATACCCACAAAGAAGAAGCACAGCAGCCAGCGTGGGCAAAAGGTGGTGAAAGGTCTAAACAATAGACATCAAACAGGGGGAAAAAACATATCATTGTGTGCACACATCCCCAAGATGCCCACTGAGGATATATGGGAGCAAGAGTAGTGAAGAAAGCTGATGGCGCCCAGCTATCAAAAGATATAGCATCTGGGGTCTTAAAAGCTTGAGCTTAAACAAGCAGCCATCCAGCTCAAGAGAAACAAAATGCACTGTAAAAGAAAGTGTGACTGGGGTGCTGAAACAATCAGGTATCAGACATCAAAGAACAAAAATCAAAATCAATGGACCAAATGACACCTAATATCGCTGAAGAGAAATGGATACAGAGGAAAACAGAGTAGAAGAAGCGATGGTGCCCAGCTACCAAATGGAGTCTCAAAGGCTTGAAGATAATCGAGTCACCCTTCAGCGCAGAAACAGCAAAGCCCACATGGAAGAAGCACACCAGCATGTGTGATCAAGAGAGCCCGAAGGGAGCAGGTCTCGAGCATCAAAGAAAAAGAATCACATAATTACGAATTGGGGGAAGAGCAGGGTAGGGACCTAAGGCCCACTGGTGGGTAATTGGTCACCACTTTACAGGGGAGACACGGGGAGGAGACAGACCAGTCAAGGGGCAGCCGGGCAGTGATGAAGCATACAAGTTTCCTCTAGTTCCTGAAGCCTTCCTCCCCCCGAACCATCATGGTACCAATTCTATTTTACAAATCCAGATGGATTAGAGAAGGCACACTGGTGGAGAGGGGAGCTGGAGATTTGGGGAAACCAGAATGGGTGAACCCCTTCAGGCCAGTGGTTAGATTGGAGCTGATGGAGTAGTGGAGAGAAGGTGGGGTAGAGAGATGGAACCAACTGCAAGGATATACACATAAGCTCCTATTTGAAAGACGGGCATCATAGGAGTGGGTTGGAGGAGAGGTCGGGCCGTGCAAAATATGACAGAACAATAATAGTTTATAGAGTAATGAGGGTTGGTGGGAAGGACAGAACAGGGGAAGTGGGGAAGGATGGGGGCTCAAGGGAAAAGGCGGATGATTGGAGAACGATAATGGAAGCGGAAACGTGAAGGTGCCTGGCACAGTATGTTTATTTATGTATTGTGAAAAGCAGTATACGAGCTCCCAATGAAATGATTTTAAAAAAAGGAAAAGGAAAATGAAATTAAAAGATTATGAATTTTCCCACAATAAAAGAAAAACACATAGTAATGTTTTGAAAATGCTGCCCACAGAATACAACAGAGATAACTCCCAATAGTAAGCACACATTTAGAAATCCAGAGAATATCAGATAGTCTATCAAGTGATAAAGTTTTAACTATTCAAGTCAGATTTATAATTTTTATCCACTATAGTTGTCTTCAAATGCTCTCTGCCTCATAATCAGATTAGTAACATCACTCACTTATAGTTAGAAGAAAATCGCCAGAGGTATCTTTCCTGTGTCAATTCTCAGAATATATTTGGGGCATTCACTTTCATCTGTACCATTCTTCATACAAGAATCTTGCAATGTAAGCTCTGAAACTATCCCCTTGTTTGTATTTGGGTTAGAGCACTAACGATAACCCATGAAACAGGGAAGTTGGTGTGCGTCTTTTATGTGACTTAGTTGACTACTCGCTTAGATGTCTGCTTGCTTGAAAACAAGCCTTTAAGACCCCAGACACTATTCTATCTGATAGCCAGGCACTATCTATTGGTATTTCTTCATCGTACTTTCTTACAACTCCCATATCTTCAGTGTTTGCCTACTGAGGACAAGCATTGATCAGGGTCATGTCTTAAGAACTAATTGTTACTAAATGGGATCTAGGATTAAGTCCATACCAAAAATCCACTCTTGAATCTACGTTTTTTATCTGCCTCTGGTTGACAATAAAGAATTGTTTGTTAATTTATGGTATAGCATCTTATCAATCAACTCCCTGCATTATAAGATTCTTCTGTTTAATGTGTCAATGATTAGTCAATGGTACTAATTTTAAAACATTACTGCAAAAATGAGAATCAGCAAGTATAGACTAACTACATGTGGTACTACATAGATTATTTACTTGTACAGAGTAAATCCTTACATGAGTCTATGCTATTTGCAGAAATAATGAGAGTTGGTGGTCTGATTAAAAACTTACAAAAATATTCGCTAACAATGTCAAGTAAGGCATCAAATATAGCAAGTTGGGGATTGAAGTAATAAGTAAATGTTAGTCTGCTTACTGACAAACTCTTGGTATAGTTTTCTTTTTCTTCTTCACACACCAAGCAGTTTCAGTCTTCAGGTTACAGGAATATTTGAGGTAGATTTTAGTTTTCCTAGTGAGTTTTTCCACATTACATCCCTCTGGGAGGGACTTTGGAGCATGTTGTGGGTCTTGAAAATCCTGGATGTAATGTCCCACTGTTATATGGCACATGGCCTGGGTCCCCAGTTGGCATACAGAAACTCAGAGCAATATAGCTTGATTTTAATAATACCAGGCATGCTCCCTCTTTAGGGTCCTTAAAAGTTTGGTTAGTGATTTTTTTTTTCTCACTAGGAAAATGGTTCTCTCTCTTTTTTTACCAAAAAAACAAGTACATGTATTCTCCAGGGTGTGTATGCACCATTTACCCTCTCATGACTTGACGTTCTTATCAGAATCCTTCATTAGTCTTATAGAAATATATGTCAATTGTGGCGGGGGGAGGGACTTCATCCTACCTTTGCATGGCAGCCACTATGTGATTTTCACTTTGGTAAAAATCTGATCCCAGCTGACATGAAGGTCCCTTCAACAAAGTGACCTTCAATAAACACACAGATAATGGATGAAACAGGCTTCATTGACAACAATCAAGCCCTCTACCAAGCTTGCCGGTCACCCTGGCCTGCAAGTGTGACCCTGTGCCCATCCTAGTGCTCCTTGCTACCCCAGAAGACTCACACAGGATCTATTCTTTGGGGTTTGACTAATTTCACTCAACATAGCATTTTCCAAATCCTTTTATGTCATGAGACGCTTCATGGTTCCATCACATTTTGAAGGCACGCATTGTATTCCATTCCGTAGTGTGCATATACCAAAGGCTTTTTGTTAATCTGCTCATCTATTGATGGAGGGTCTTCCAATTCTTACTATTGTGAACTGTGCTACAAAGAACATGGGAGAGCATATGTCTGCTTGTTATCTGCCTCTTGTTTTTTCTGGATATATGCCAAGAATATATATACCCTGCAGTGATATTGCTGGGTCCTATGGTATTTCTATTGCAAGCTGAATTAAGAATTGCAATATCACATTACACAGTGCATATATGCATTTACAGACCCATCAGCAGTGGATAAGAGTTCCTATTTCTCCAAACCCTCTCCAGCATTTATTGTTCTCTCTTTTTAAAATTTTGGCTATAATTATGGATGTTGGGAGGTATCTCATTGTTGTTTTTACCTGCTTTTCCTGCATTTCTAGTAAAGGAGAGCATTTCCTCATGTGCTTATTAGTTATTCAGATGTCATCTTTTGTAAATTGTCTATTCATGTCTTTTGCCTACCTTTTAAGAGGATTATTTGTTATTGCATTCTTACTGCAAACTTGGAGTTTTCTGTAAATTTTAGTAATTAGTTCTTTGTCTGTTGTGTACTGCTGAATATCTTTCCCAATCTGTGGCCTCGCATTCTACTGTTTTGAGGAATTCTCCTGATTTACACAAGTGATTTATTTTTCATAGGTTCCAGCCTTCTGTTTTGTCTTCCATTCTGTGTGTTTCCTTTGTTAAATATGATACCTTATGAATGCTGTACACTAGGACCCTTATTTTTGTCCCAATTTTCTTGTAGATGGGTCTGTTAGCTTTGAGATTTATATTTAGGTCCTTCTGAATTGATTTTTTTTTTTTGCTTTGGGAAAGGTATGTCCTTTGTTTTATTCATCTGTAGAGGGATATCCCGTTTTTTCAGCACCATTTGTTGAAGAGGATAGTATTTACCATCTATTTTTTTTTGGGGGGGGGCCTTTGTCAAAAATCAATAGTCTATAGTCAATTATTTCTGTTTTTTTTTTGTGTGTGTGTCCTGTTCCATTGGTCTATGCACCTATCATACAAAGTACCATTATACCAGTACCAGGCTGTTTTGACAACTGTGACTGTATAGTAAGTTTTGGGGTTAGGTAGTACAAGAACACGCACTTTGGTCTTCTTTTAGAAAAGTTATTTGTTTATCTGGGGCTTCTTCCCTCTCCATATGAAGTTGATAATTAGTTTTTTTAATTTCTTTAAAGAGTGATGTTGGGATTTGGATCAGGATTGCATTGGATTTGTAGATTGCTTTAGGTAGTATTAACATTTTCATAACATTAAATCTTCCTACCTATGAACATGGAATATGCTTTAATTTATGTAGAATTCTCTTGATTTCTTAGAATAATGCTTGGTAGTTTTCTTCATGTAGGTCTTTTGCTTCTTGGGTTAGTTTTTTGTGTGTGGGTACTTGTATGTGTGTGTGTGTATCTATTGTGAATGGTATTGTTTTCTTGATATTTTTTAACTATCATCACTGTATATAGGAGTCCAATTTATTTCTGCTTCCTAATCCTGCTGCTTTACTAAATTCCTCAATAGTTTCCAACAATCCTATTGTGGAGACCTTGAGGTTTTCTTCATACAAAATCATATTGTCTGCAGATAGTGAGAGTTTCACTTCTTCTTCACTCAATTGCACTCCCTAATTTATTGTTTTGGTCTGCTGTTTCTGGCTAGAACTTCCAGCACAATGTTGAATAAGATTGGTGCTAATAAGGAACATCCTTATGAGTTCCTGTTTGGATGGGAATGTTTTCAACTTTTTGCCATTGAATGTAATATTGGCTATTGGTTTGTCAAATTGGCCTTTATTGTGTTGTGGAATTTCCCTTTTATTCCTATTTTATTGAGTGCCTTTATTAGGCATGAGTGTTGAATATATTTGAATGATCTTTCTGCATTAATTGACATGCTCATGTGGTTCTTATTCTTTATGTGATAGAATACATGAACTGTTTTTATGAATCTGACCCATTCTTGCATTCCTGGTATCAATTCCATTTGGTCATGATGTTTTATTTTTTGACATGTTATTCAACTCATGTTATTCAAGATTTTGTTGAAAGTTTTTGTTCCATATTCCTGAAAGCTATCAATCTGTAGTTTTCTATCTTTGTGGGGTCTGTGCCTGGTTTTGTTATCAGTGTTATGCTTGTTTTGTAGAATGATATTGAAAGTATCCTGTCCATTTCTATATTCTGGATGTGTGGTTTATTTTGTCACTTCCCCCATCTCACCCTTCTCCCTGTTCCAAACCCTGTCCCTGGCCTACTCATAATCATCAGTCTTGTCTATTGGTGTATAAGCCACATTTATTCTCTTTGACTTTTTCTTACAGAATTGGTGATATTAAATATTTATCTTTGTCAGATTGTCTGAGTTTACTAACATGTGCTCTCTAATTTTGTTCATGTCTTGCATTGTTTAAGAGAGCTATCATTGGTTTTCATTGATTTATAAAACTCCATAGAATGAATGTACCAGAACCTATTCATCCTTTCTTCTATAGTTGGGGGTTTGGGTTGTTTCCAAGTTTTTGCTATAATGGAAATTGCTGCAATAAACAAAATTGTGCATATGTCTGTTCATGGAGTAGTCTTGTTTTCTTTAGCATATGTACCCAGGAGACAGATTGCTGGATCATAAGGCACTTGTATTTTTATTCTTTTAAGAAGGTGCCATACTGATTGCCATAATGGTTATGCAATTCTACAGAGCTACCTGCAAATGGAATTCATTCAAACCTCCCCACATCATCTCCAATAGTTATCATTTTATGTTTCATGGATTTTTCCAAGAATAGCTGTGTGAGGTAATAACTCACTGTTGTTTTAATTCATATTTCTCTTACTGTTAGTGATTGCTAACATTGCTTCTTATGGCTGTGAGCATATGTCAAGGCAAAGAGGGTATGACAACAAATTTTGAGATGCCAAATGAGCAATCTTAGTAGATTAACTGGAAAGATATATAAATATCACAGAGTTTATAAGAAAGAAGTTTAAAAAATAGAAAATTCTATCAGTAAGGAAAAGATCAGGAAAGTAGCCTCTAGGATTTCCCACTATAAATCCTTGTTTACTGTGAACAAAGAGAAACCAAAGTTGCCCCTTAAATATGTGCTGGGAATTTTTTAAGAATCCAATTTCTACTCACCAAAGTAAAACATAGAATATTATTATTGTCAAATATGTCATGGCAATTTGCCTTGTTGTCCCCCAACACTATGGTACTGGGCCCCAAGTTCAAGCAACTCATTTGCCAAGATGTACTCATGATAGATTTTCTAAGAGAACACAACAAGATCCTAAAGTCTTATTAGGAAGAAAATTGAAAATTGCATAGTTGAGAAAAGAACAGGAAAGAGTCACTAAAGATTTTTTGTTGTTGTTGATATAAAAATGCACCTGCCCATTCTTAAAAGGTATCAAAGACTGTCTTAGGAGAATTCTGTTGGAAAATCCAACCCCAGTTAGGCTACAGATCTAGACTTTGCCCTTTCAGATATCTTTTTATTCATACTCTAAAAACATTTAAAAGGAACATGATTTGAATCTCTTGAAGCACAAGATGGGGTACGCAAAGAAACATCTGGAATTGCTCTGGGTGGAGTGGAGCTTTCATAGTAACATTTTCCCTGTTAGGTGAGCATCAAGTAACTCACTCTGAATTAGTAGTGATCTTGCCTGAGAAGGTTCTCTGTGGTCACAATTGGGCTTTTTTGGTAAAAGCAGTTTCACACATACCTTGATTTTGTAAGGGCCGATTTAAGAGAAGAGATGAGTTTTCTGCTCAGGAAAAAATGTTCCAGAAACTGTTGTCATGTCGAACACAGATCGCAAGGACAGCATTATGGGAAAAACCCAAATGTGTGAGTGGTTTTCTCATTTCAGAAAAGGTGAAATGTTGATTGACTGACAAACCTAATTCTGAATGTCAACTTCCTGAATGGATGTAAATGCCAACTCATAGTAGTGTACTTGGAGATCATTCCACCAGGTCATACTATTAATCAAACTTTATAATTTGAGATTCTGAAAAGACAACTGTAACAATGTAAAAAAAGTCTTGATCTGTGGCAGACAGGTTTTGCCACCAGGACAATGCACCTGCTCATGCAGCTACCTTAGTGTACCTATTTGGGGCAAAAAACGGCATGCTTCTTTTGCTCCAAACACTTGACTCATCTGACCTGACTCCATCTAACTTCTTTTTGTTTCCACAAATGCAGAGAGACATAAAAGATCAGCAATTTGACAAATAGAAGAAGTGAAAGAAAAAAAAGAAGGCAGGTGCTGTCAGCTGTCCAAACAGATGAGTTTGAAAAAATGCTTCCAAGAATGGAAGCACAGATTTGACAAATGTACTCAATGTAATGGAGAGT
Source organism: Nesogale talazaci (assembly GCA_004026705.1). Lineage (NCBI taxonomy): Eukaryota > Metazoa > Chordata > Mammalia > Afrosoricida > Tenrecidae > Nesogale > Nesogale talazaci. Next base: position 192,298 of record PVJH01000299.1, on the reverse strand, counting down.
ACTTTGATGGTGATAGGATTGTTTTGGGAACAATTATATACATAGCCTTGAAACATAATCCATTTAGGGAGCTACCCTTCATAAATCAAAGAGCATAGAAATCTTCAGGAAAGAGTAAGGGAAATGGAAACCGTGACTTCAGAAATCTGCATAACCGTGACTTCAGAAATCTGCAGAACTAGATGGAGGATATGTCAACAAGCAATAACTTCACATTTTTATCCTTCTTTTACAAAAGTTTCTATTTTTTAACAATAATGTTTACTACCTTTCATATGTACCTAATAGAAGGTTTCAACGTGTTCTTGGAAATGTGGAATTAAAATGTATGAGGGTGTGTGCATATTGATGTTTGTGGAGAGAAAGAGAAAGAGATTTACTTCAAGGATTTAGTTCTAGTGATTTCAAGGGGCGGGTCAGTGGTTCTTTTTATTTTAAATAGGGCCATTATGGATTAAAAACTAACTCAATAGGATCTAAAAACAACCATACAAGAACAAGACTAGTGTTTAGTCAATCAGGTTATTCCAATGTTCATATAAAATTAAGCACTACTGATATAAAATATATATTGCACTAACCTCCCACAAGCAGCAGCCATTAGAGTAAAATATCAAGCTATAAATAACAATATGGACAGAATATCTGCAAAACTACCCAAAGGCATTGTAATGTTACCGAAAATCTGTTACATCGTGAAGAGAGGTCAGTCCTTGTAATAAGACAAGTCAACTGAACCATAAAGTTTATGGATTTTTGCCTAAGGGCAGATCTCAGTCTGCAACATGCTGAGGAACATAGTCGGAGTAACCATAGCAATGAAAAGTGAGGAGGGAAAGACCAGAAAGGTGATAGGAAGAGAGAGAGTGAAACTCATATTCGGTACACAAACTATCCAAGTCTCTTAATAGCTCATGAACTTAATATACACGATGCAGGGAGAGGGATAGATTCCAAACAACTCAGTTAATTGCCAAAATCACCAAATGGAGATTTTCCCATTTTCCCATTCTACCCAAGCAGAAACTCTTTAGCCAACTTAACTTCTTCTGTTAGGAACTCTGCTTGGGCTGTTAACTGCAACATCATTGGTTCAAAGCCACCAGTGGCTCTTCAAGAGAAAGATGCGCTTGTCTGCTTCCATAAAGATTTTCAGCCTCAGAAAACAGTAAATTCCACACTTTCCTATAGGGACACTATGAGTTGCAATAGCATGGATGACAGTGGTCTTTCATAACTGCTTCTCCATCTGACACGCATGCGCGCACATACACATATTAAAGTAAGTTTGGCAGTGTAAGTAAATAGAGCAGATGACTGATTTTATGGAGTCCAAAAAGTCCATAGAGAATTCCTGAAGAATTTGGAATGAGAAAGCACTTTTCTCCAGAAAACCTATTAAATCGATTCATCTATAAAAATACCTTAAGATTTTGCTTAAAATGCTTGTTTTTAAATGCCATGATGTGTTTATTTTTGTCTGTCTTCTTGGGCAAATGTCTGTGATATCCTAAGGTCATTAGAAATACTAATTTGAAGAAAGCAGGGTGTTTCCTTAAATGTCAGTATATTTTTAGGCCTGGACCTTAGCTTGTTAAAGACAAGGAAGCTTTAACATGAGCTGACATGTGTTTACTTAACTGCGACACACAATCCCTTAAACTTTTCAAAGCTCCTCTGCTGATAAACATTCTTTTGCTATACACAAAATTGATGTCTGTTTCATACCTCTGATGGGAAGTCAAAATAGCTTATCGTGTGCTTTGTAAGACAAACAATTTTATTTGTAAATAAGGTATAAACATATCCATCGCATATTAATCACTTGTGTAATCGCTGAGCATCTGCTTCCAGTTTTAAATTTCTTATGGAGGAATTTACTATGTCCATCATTAAGTCTCATTTGTTTGTTCAAGAATAGACTCTAAACAAAACTGGTATTCTGAAAATGAAGAGAAAATGTAAATGTTTCTATGTAGTGCTAGAGGGTCTCATTTTACTAGCCAAGCTCTAGAAGCAGTATGTAATGTTTTTCACATCTTGCATAGATTGCATCATTGTCTGAGATTGCAAGTACAATTTTCCATTCCTAAGGTACCACTAAGGAAGACTATCCTGATACTATAGTCTTCAGTTAGAATGAGTGGCTTTTGCTTATCATCTGTCACTGAAAGCAGCAGAGAAATAGCAGCAACTGTGCAGCTAACAGAGAGACCGCTTGACATGGTGTGGGAGTGGTTTAGATTTGTTTATCCCACATACAGTGAGCTCTATGCTCAGGCTTGTCTCCCAGGAGCTTGATTTCTTATTCATGTCTGGCTGTTGGTACCCCCTCCCCCAAAGACAAAAACAAAAAGCTTATTAAGACTTTGGATTCTAATATCCTTTCTCCTGATGAAGGAGAACTAATTCCTAACCCATAGGGTGACCTCCAAGAAACTTCTCCGGATAATCTTTACTTTCCAGAAGGTTCTTATTTGAAACCAAGTCCAGTTCCAAGCAAATATCAAGGATATGCAATGATTATTATATCAGAGGTATTAGAAAGTAGTTCTTTACCCCAGGTAACTTCAACATGACAAACAGGCTGGGTGGTTCTTATACCAGCTCAGAACTATTAATATATTATAGTAATGACATGCAGATATTCTCATTGGGTGGAGGCATTTCCATGTTCAGATGACACTGCAATCATTAGTGGCCCCAAAAACTATTAGAAAGTATTCTCCTTACATGAGAGCACCTCATACTTTATGTGATAGATGGTCTCATTTTACTAGCTAAGTTCTGGAAGCAATTGGCAATCCACATCGTGCATAGATTGTATCATCCATATCACCCATAATTTTCTACACTGATCAAAAAATAAAAGGAACAATTCAGATCTAGTTAGCCACACTTACAGCCTACTTCGATGTCATGTGGCCTGGGATGCTCTTCATTGCACTATGACTGGATGATCCACTTTTGGCTCTCACAGACTAACTCCATCTGGAATTATCCCTCTTCCTTACAATGGTGTAGTCTTTGAGTCAGTGATAATTCCTGATAGCCTAGTTAAATATTGCCAAAATGTAATACAAAATACAACGTGCTGACACAAATGATGAAGCGCTTAAATATGCTTATTCTCATGCTTCTCCTAATCATGGAAGAGTTTGGGCTGCAGAGTCTGGTGATTGCATACTGAAAACAATACCAGATGAGGGATTTGTTGGCACTGAGATGCAAGGAGCATTACTTGCTTTTATTAAAAAAGTAATTTTGCTGCAAAATTATAGAGTGCAAAATCCTAGGTACATCATCTTCAGTGAAGAAGATCGGAGTCTCTGATTGAGTGGTTGACCCAACTGGAGGTGTGAAGGTGAAATTTATTGGCTTTCCTAAAACCACCAACAGCCAACGAGGACCCGCTTACAAGTACAATGTGATTATCCCCATATTTGCTCATTGCTACATCTCTCTGTTTATCTGTATTAATTGTGATAGAGAATAATGTCAATTGTTCATTTAGTTACATTTTGTTCTATTAGTAGAATGGACGCCTGGAATGATGCCCGTAACAAACACCCTTGCCAATACCAGGCTATGCACAAGAGCTATGAAAATTGTACAAGGGATATTAATGTTGTAAATTTTCTTTCTCTTCATGTTATGCATAATTCAACTTACCTTTCACTGACTTATGTGTGGTAGAGGACAGAGAATGACTTGGACTAAGGTGATGTACCTCATATGCGTGAGGGTTACCTTCCTCTGGTTCAAGTAGGAATAGAAACCAGATGGCATCTGGTGGAAAATCAGCACCATAAGCTCAAAGAGTCTGCCATAGCCTCCACCTTCGAGTGAAATAAAGTCCAGGTTGATCTTTAATGTACTAACCTGAATCTCTAATGACAAAGAGGGAATGCTTTAGCTCCTAAAATCAAAAGCATTCCATTCAGATGCCAGGTTTCATCCTAAGCCTTGAAATGGTCCTAATAGCATCTTAAATAAGAAACCAAAGCCCCAAAGACACACACAAAAAACTCTCACAGCTATCAAGTTGATGTTGACGCATAGTGACCCGAACCCTGTGAGTCACCCCGACTGCTTCTTTCTCTGGAAGAGCCGTAGATGTTTACAAGCTCAACTTGTAACTTCTCTGCTACCGGGGTTCCGAACACCATCTTGACTGCCCGAAATTCACTTCTGACCCTGAGCACTTTCTCTGATCCGTGAAGGGTGGGTGGAACAGTTTGTCTATGGGAAAGACTGATAGGTGAAGCAGGAACACAGCAAAGAATAAGGAAAACAGACCTAAGGGAGTATTTCTCAAGATGAAGACATGTAATGGGGAGGGGGGGCACGATCTCCTTCACCCTCCCCAATTCTGGCCTGATGGATAAAGGAAAGACTTCTCTTAACTGTCTTTACTACAAAAGCTTTTAACAAAGACCTTTGGAAGAAGTTACTATTTAGCTTGTCTATTAAAAGTTTCAATGTGCCAACAACTCTGTATGTAAAGTGATGATGATCATGCATTGCCCAGACATAGCTTTGATGCTGCATGTCTTCTTCTTTTTACCTCTCTCTTCTACCTTTATCGCATATGCTGACTGTTTTTTTTGCTTTACCTCATTAAAAAAAATGACAATACCCAAACCATTGATCAACACTAAGCAAGAATGGCCAATGCTTGAACAAAGTAGATTTCAATAAATTTGCTCAAAATATTTTATTAGTTAAGGTCTTATATAAACAATAACATGGAAGAGAGGTATGTGTTACACTGAATGACATAGGAAAGATAGGTATGCTTGTGATTTCCAAATTCTTTAAAATATGAACCAGTCATGATGGAGTGATTCATATTAGGAAGAGTAAATATCATATGCATATAATATTTGACACTTCCAAGGACTCAAAGCATAGCACTAATTTTTAAGTGCAAAGAAAGCTCGTAATAAAATAGACTTTTAAAATTACAAATAAGACTCTATACATCAAGGATATTTTTAAGGCTTTTCCTGTGTGTGTAGCACTATGGAGAGAGAGAAGATGAACAACCAAGGCAGAGACTATCACATCAGATGCCACAGGTATGACCCATTTCAGCCTGCAAGGCCATCTCCTCTTTTCTCAAAGGGAAGGTGTCAATCAGTTTGAAGATGGTCATGGGCGTCACCAGGGAGATATAGCGCTCCTTGTCCATGCCATGCTTATCCACTAGCACCATACTGAAGGAATAGAGTGGGATTCGCAGTAACAACCTGGTACAGACAAGGGAGGGGGAAAAGAAGATTATGTCAAACTCTAACTCATAAAGGCTGTGATAGAAGAGTCACAGCGCAAGCATGAAACTGTGTGCAGTCAAAGTACAATGAATGAGCATCAGTTTGTTTTTCTCTCTTTACCATTGGTATGGTGCAAGGTATGGGATATCAAGCACTGTAAAAGTCTAGTAATGGACCTCAAACTATTAGATTCTGGAGAGGTGTTAAAAAGAGGAGCAGTGATAAATTATAAAATCTACCTCTTCCTTCAGTCAACTAAAGACAAGTCAATACAAGACAATAATAATATTATTATTATTATTATTTCCCTTTCCAGACTCCCTGAGCTTTTTATTATGGTGGAAAGGGAGTGGAGTCTTTTTCATGTGGAGAAAGATAAATCAAAGATAGCTTGGACTAGAAAATAGAGAAATTATGTGAAGGATTTATTGTAGCTATCTATAATATCTCTTGTTAAAGACACGTTCTGGACCTTTTGTGAACCTCATTGAATATCTTTAGTGGGATTCATCCAGGCCCATTTTATTTTCTTCCTGAAAACACAAAAAAGTACATTCCCCAGTCTGTCTTGAATCTGGTTATAATCACATGACTAGTCCTGTCCAATAGAATGGGGTTAAGAAGCAATGTGTGTTACTTCTATCATGAGATATAAAAAAGCCTGTATAGACTGTGTTTTTCCCACTCTCTTACATGTTGGAGAAACTTGCAAAGTGATATTTTCAGAATGTTAATACTTTGAGATGCTGACGCTGCCATCAGCCTTCAACTCTTGGGAAACAATGTAGAACAGAGATCTGCAGTGGGTCTGAAAAAGTTATGGGCTGAAAGGGAAGGTTTTCCTAACCTGTGATTACACCCCACTATCCCTCACATGGTGGTCAAGAGATACAAGTAAAAATTGGGGTTATTCTGAAATGATCTTTCTGAATTCTGCTTCTTTAACACAAAGCCTAGACAGGGTGGTTCTGGTCTTATAAAGGTTCCTAAAATAAGTACTACAAAGTGGCATACAAAACAGCCCTGGGAGCATGGAGCAGGAAAGGAGGGCAAGCCTCTAAAGGCTCGTTGAACATCTGCCCTCCTAATAAGTCCAACATTGTTTTACTCCCTTACCCAGATCTTCACTGCTTGTCGCAACCCCTAAACAAATGAGCCAAGAAATAAAATAGACAAAGCAAAAAAGTTTTGGTTGAAGAGGGAAACTATTTGGACAAGCAGCAGCTTGGCAATGAACATAGATGTAATAATACCCCCAGAGTCAAGAGAATTAAGTACTGAAAGGTGACAGAAGTCAACACTGAATAGAAAGAAACCAGAGCACCTTGTCAGACAAAAAGTGAAGGTGTGTTAATAGGGAATAAAATTCAAAGACAGGTTTTCTCCCTACTTGAGTTGAAGAGCTAGGCTTGAAGGTATAATCTTTGATCTTATCCTGCCAATGAGAGTCGGGAACATGCCCACCAGCTCCACCACGGTGATGTGCCGAAGATCCATGCTGCACTGTGCTTGCTGAAAAACAAAATCAGATACAAGGAAGACAGAAGCATGGCTAAAGAAGGGGCATTCTCTGTTAAACTCTAATCTGGCAGAAGATGCACTGATCTGCATCTTGAAAGCTTATGCCATCACTCCAAATTGCTCTGGCAACAGTTGAAAGGTTTCAGTTAGACTAGTGGCTATCACACCTGTGGCAGTCATGGGCTTATGTTAATTTTATGATTGAAATGTAGGGGTGGAGGCTAGCCTGTTTAATCTGGAGATAGCCATTGAGTAGCCAATGAGGCCCCTATGTGGGCATGGCTTTCTCCTGAGACTTCTGGGAAAACGCGTGATATCTCCCTCGTGAAGATGAGAAGCTATCTTCCCCAGTTGTTGTCTCAGAGGCGATGAGTCACGGAAAAGACAAGATGGCAGCGTCAGAAGCTGGAGGAGCTGGCGGAGAGACCACACAGCTTTGCCCTGATGGAGCCAGACCTCCGAAGCTGGAGCGGCATGCTGTTGATGGACCCTGAGACCTGGAAGCAAGGAGCCATGGGGAGACCCCTGCCAGCGCCAGTATTCTGCACCCACTGACCTGTGACTTCTTGAGTCAGAAGGAGACTATGTAGACTGATTTCGGGCATATGGGTTAATATCGGACTCATGACTTTGTACTGGATTGGATTGAGATGCCTTCTTAGTGTCACATTCCTTTTGTATATAAACCCTTTCCATATATCCATATGCGTGTCTATGAAATTTGTTCCTCTAGTCTACCCGGACTAACACAACACCTAAATTCACTCCCAGAGAAATTATTCAGAAATTGATTGGGAATGAGATTCAAAAAATGTAAGCAAAATGGAAAACTATGTGATTCCATTGGGGTGAGACTACAGATTCAAACAAATATCCATGGCTCTGTGGATCCTTTAGGCTTTGTGATTCTAAACTTCTCTTGGAAAGGAGCAAAGAGTATTTCCAGAGTCCTCATCAGCTGCCACAGTTCCCTGTCTTATGCCCACCTCTACTTGGCCAAACACAGAGGGAAGCAGGAGTAAAGTGCTCTGGCTCTGTGAGCTGGGCCCTGGACAGGAATGTGGTCCAGTCAGTTGTGTGCCCAGAGGTCTCTTGAGGAGCAGCAGTGGCAAGAAGGAAACAAAAAAGTAACCTGGGCCAATCAGGAGCCCTGGTGGTAGAGTGGTTGCATTCTGGGCTGGGATCCCCACTGTTGTCAGTTTCCCACTAACAGCAACTTCTCAGGACAGAGAATGGGCTTTTTACTCCCCTCAGCAATTACATCCTCAGAAACCCACAGGGCGCTACCCCGGATGCCTGTGAGAAGATCATTTTGGTCAATTGAGAAAAAAGTTTCAACTCCTGAACTAGTACAATACCAACATTTATTTCCTTTTTTTTTAGAATACAGTCCTTTTTTATTTAAAATACTTTTAAAATGATTCTGATGATCTTATTGGGGGCTCTGACAGCTCTTATAACATTCAGTACATCATTTGTATCAAGCATATTTGTACACATGTTGCCATCTTCATTTCCAAGTCTTTTCCACTTGAGCCCTTGGTATAAGCTTCTCTTTCCCCCTTCTTTTTCTATAAATCATTTTATTGGGGGCTTAGACAATGCCCATCACGTCCCATACATCCATCAATTGTATGCAGGCCACATGTGCACACTTGTTGCCATCATCACTCTGAAAACATCTTCCCTCCACGTAGGCCCCAGTATGGAGCTGGTACAATACCAACATTTTACCATGGCTCCATGGAAACATCCCTATATGGGTTGACAGCATTGATGGAAAAGATAAAAATATAATTTCCTATTATTCTGACTGAAACCAGTAAATCAAACCCCTTCTTGAAAGTCTTTTTTTTCAAATGCAAATACAAATATGCTAGGGGGTGACATGCAGTCATATATAAACACTTTCATACTAAATATATTATCTAAGCAAGTGAATAGTAATTTATATAATGAGTAGAGTAGAGTAGAATTTGGCAAACTTTTTCCTTAAAGGGCCACATAAAAAATCCTTTAGCTTTGCAAGGTTGTACAATTTCTACGGCAACCACTAGACTCTGCTGTCAGAATGTCATAGTGTGTGGCATCATGTGGCACGCCAAACTGCCCTGCAAGCAGTTGAAAAGTTGGGGTTAAACTATGCCCTAGACTATAGGCAAATGAGTGAGCAGAGCTGTCTTCTGATATGACTTTATTTGCAAAAATAGGCAACAGGTCACATTTGACCCCCATGCCATGGTGTGCTGACGAACAGGAAAAGCAAATTGGCTTTTAGATTAGTTTTTCTATGGATTAGGAAAAGTCTGAAAACTCGTTATACTGGAAATCCATAACCCAAAACTACTGGCACGCAGTTGATTGTGATTCACGGCAACCCAAAATGATGGAATCAAACGGATCCTTTGGGTTTCCACGACAGCAAACCCATGTGGGATCCGAAAGTCTCCTCTTTGTCCTGCCACATGCTAGCATATAGCCTGAAGAGCCAATGGGCCACTCGAATGTAGGCCTTGTCTTGTGTTTCCTACGTAGCGGAGGACTCTGGTGGTATGTGGGATCACACCACCTGCTTTGAGAGAGAAAGAGGAGGCGTTCTACTCCTCCAAAGAGGTACAGTTCCCGGAACCCACCACGGCAGACTACCCTCTCCTATAGGGTCATTATGTATCAGAATTAGCTCGATGAAAATGTGGGTTTTTCAAAAATTTGTCTGAGACAGAATAGGAGGATCAAAGTAAAGATATATTGATTTTGCTCTCTTCTAAAAGAAGCTGGGGATGTCCATGTGTCTTTTAGAAGTTCAATGGCTGACTTACAAGTATATGTGAACAGTGAAGAGGAATTTGCCAGTATTCGTTATATTAGTGCTGAGAAGTAAAACTGCAGAATTGGGTTAAACCAAGATTTTTCAAAAGACTCTCTTTTTCACTGTAGAAAGGGGTGAAATATTACTCAAAAACTGTGAGGCACTGTGTCCACACCACATTATATCTGAATAATTCAATAATTACCTTGGAAAGTAATCAAATTATTGCAACCATCTTCAGGAGAGAAAAAAAAGCAAAGTCTAGTTTCCACACATTACTTTTCTATTCACAATATGCCAATTGCCTCATGGTGAAGCTACAAGATTTGCACAGCTGAGAACACATTTCCTGGAATGTGTTCTCCTGAAATTTCAAGGTGCTTAGAGACCACCTGGAGTGTCTTGTCAAAATTTAGATTCTAGTTCAGCAGATTTGAAGTGAAAGGCTGAGATTTTTCATATTTAACAAGTTTCCTGTTGTGTTCATGCAATGAATACCAGGAGCCACTCTTTTAAATGCCACCATTCTAATAGCTGGCTGTCACGCTCAGAGGAACACTGTGAGAGCAGAATCTGAAGTCTAGGAGCTCTGAGAGGCCTCTCATCCCTTGGGCCAGCCTTTCGGGCAGACCACAGATTGATGCAGCCCCAGCATATTGGGGACAGGTTTAGCCAAGATCATTGTTCTTTGGCTGGCCCTGGACAACATGCCAATGATGCTTGGCAATAAAGACAGACAAACATTATTAGTTGGAAAATTATTGGATTAGCTCTGGGGAGTCGCTGTAAATCAGGTTATGCCTCAGAACTAGAAACCGATGGTGGCAGCTCTAAAGTGCCAGTTCTTGAAACTCACAGTTCGTGGATCAAGCACTGAATTTAGCCTTTGCTTTTAATGAAATGGCTGGGCCCTTCCGGGAGCCATCTCTCCCACTTTGCCTGGATGCCAAGGCTCACCTGTAGCATTTCCAGTTGCAACTGGTAAAAACGATTCCGTGCTGTGGGTGTGGACACAATGAGGAGTCTTCTTTTCTCATAAAACTGATCTAGGAGTGCAGCTGCCGTTCTGACGCCCACATTGATGTTCATGGCTGTAATTAGAAAGAGACACATGGACTTGTTGAGACTGTTGAAATGGTGCATGTTTGCTTGGGTAGATTCTTAACAATCTCAGCAAACTGAATAAAATTTAGGTGAAAAACAAGTTACACGGATTTGAAATGAAAGAAGAAGAGAAACGTTCCCTTCTCCTTGTCCCAGTTCAACACAGACTGATGACACACAGACTCATAAGAACCAACCAGAGTCATGGATTTGAGTGTCAGCTGTTTGCTTGGGAGATGGTTTCAAGAAATACTGGTCAAGGGATAAGGCTTCTGTAACACATTATCACAATTTAGTGATTTAAAACAATACAAATGTACTATTCTATAGTTTGGGCGTTTAAAAGTATGGTTCCCTACCTAAAATCAAGTATGGGCAAGGTTATACTCATTCCAGAGGTTTTAAAGAGAATCCATACCCTTGCCTTTTTGATTTCTAGAAGTTGTTCTATATTCCTTAGCCCAGGGCTACTTCTTCTATCCTCAAAGCCAGCGGTGTGATGATTTTAAATCCATATCCACTCTGACCTTTGCTTCCATTATCCATTTCTCTGACCCTGATTTCCCCTCTTCTCCCTTTTCCATATAAAGGCTCTTGGGATTATATTGGGGCTACCCAGAAATCCACGATAATCTTCTTATCTCAAAATCATTAATTTTTACCACAGCTTCAAAGTCCCTTTTGCCATGTTAGGCAATGCTGTGGGCATTAGGAGGTAGGCATCTTTGGGAATCCATTCTTCTGCCCATCTTAGGAAGTAAGATGAGAAGGAAAGGAAACAGTACACAGTGGGTTCTCAGCAAGCAGGGGCATTGGCAGCTCAAGCCTATTGGGCAACTCCTGGAGATGGTGGACTGCACACCTAAAAACTATTCCACCAGAAGAACATAAAAAGGGGAGCATCATTGATTGAGGGCTCCACCTGGAAGCATGGGTGCTTTATCACTTCTTCAGTCTGTGCATGGGTCTAAAATTATTTCATGGCTGAGAAGCAGTGCTCTTAATCAGAGATAGCCAGGCTATTGAAATAAGTAGTATTCTTAACATAAATGGGAGTGCAAAAACCATTTTGGTTTAGGTACTAATAGCATTTGTTGGGGAAAGAGGTACAGAGAGGGATAAAGAGGAAAGAATAGGCAATGGAAAGGCTAACTTGTAGCCAAAAGGTTCAAACCAAGTCTGCTTTATTGGTGCTGAGGGGGCAAACTAATGAGGGCCTCAGAAGACCACAGAGCAAAGCATTCTGCCACGAAGAACATGAGACAAAGAATTCTTTTAAACAGGACTATTGTTTGGACAAATGTGTAACAACCAACAAAGTGTGTTTAATGAGCAGGTAAGCAAACAGCCACGGTTCTGAAGAAAATGTAATATGGGACTAAGTAGGGAGTTGTCTGTGTAGCAGTCACCCAATCTGGTCAATTTTAGGAGTAAGAGTGCACAGGAGGAGTCTAGCCTGTCAATCTAGAGATAGCCAAGATCTCTGTATGAGCATGTCTGAGAATTCTGGGAAATCTGGTACATCTTCTGGGAAGCAGGAGACACTCACTCCCTTGGAGAAGCTCTAATGACAAGACATATGGCACTACATTGATCTCCCCCTGCCCTGGGAACTGGAGGAGTCACTTGGAGATCCCTGCCTGCACTGAGATGTTTCCAATGCCATTTGATCCAAAGACATTCTACCCACTGGCTTGTGATCATCCTGCATTCTGCATCATTGCATGTATTTTGTGAGTCTGAAGAGAACATTATAGACTGGTATCAGACATATGGACTAATATAAGCCTTATGACTTTGGATTGGACTGGGTTGGAATGTTTCCTCAGTGTTTAACTGCTCTTGTATATTAACCTCTTTATTATTCACATATATGTGTTTATGAATTTGCTTCTCTAGTCTACCCGGGCTAACACAGCATGTGTGGTTTATAGTTGTGGTGTTTGCATTTCAAACTTCCCAGTTCTATTAGGCACTAATTGCTCATTTGCACATTCATTCAGTGAGGCAACATCAACTAACTGCTTCCTGTGTGCCTTGGGATATCGCAGTGATACAGAATTCCTGCCTGTTTGCCCGAAGGGATAGGCTCAATCTCACAGCTGGAAGTATAATAGGAACTTATTTAATAGTACATTAGGTAAACACAAAGAAATAGATGAAACTTATTTGCAATAATATATTTTATTCAACCCAATATATCCAAATTATCTTTTCGGCATGTAATCCAAATAAATATTGCTTTTGAGATATTTTATAGTCTTTATCTTATTTGGAGGGGGCACTTTATCTTTGAAATCAATGCTTCTTTTACCCTGTTAGCAGATCTCAATTCAGACTAGCCATATTTCAAATGTTCAACAGGGTGGTTACCATATTGGTCTATGCTGGTCTAGGACCTTATTCTTGGATCTCAATGCCAAATGATGGGCACTGATGGAGTCCTTAGATGGAGAGTCTTGGAAGACAGTGCTCTTTCTCTCCTACTGTATATAATTGAGGAACCTCGGGTATTTAGATAAAGGTGTAGATGTGCTTCCTTTACCTAACTCTGAATGGTGATCATTTAAGTGGAAAGATGCTGATGAGACTAGCAGGAAATAAGGAGGGGGATGGATTTATGAAGAAGAGATAAGTCTAGAATCTGAGTCTTTCAAATTTCACACTGTTAGCACAACCTGGCCTAATTTTTATTCATCTGTTCTTATCCACTGTTCTTTGGATGGCCCACTCTCATTCTTACAACCGCTCAAGTGGTAGATAAAACATAATGTGCCTCATTTTATCTAGACAGAGAGGTTCAAACTGTGCAAAGTCTATGTGACATTCAAGCTAGAGCTGCAGGCTGACATTACAGCTTGTCCATGGTGGCATACTGATTTCATAAATAATATTCCTGCAGTTGCAGAAGGGAGGAACAAAAATAGCTAAAGCTGACTCTGCTGAATCCTGATGTCATACTAAACTGGCTCGGAATTCTTCCCTCTACATTCTTCCTTTGAGGATATGAAAGGGAATCTGAGGTGACATTGGATGGATAGTCAAAGAAGCAGAAATCTGGGAGGTGCTTTCACTCAGTCAGATGAAGAAGGATGGCGCTGAACCTTTCATAGTATATGAAATGACACTCTCGCTCTCTGTGTATGGTTATTCCGAGGAATTCAGAACCAAGGGGTCTGCTGGTGGTTGGAAAGATGGCTGTGCACATACCTGTACAAGTGGGCTCCGTGCCAGACCAAGCCAGGTTAGATTGGCACACTCGGGCAGGGCTACCCTGAAGCTCATAGCCACCGATGCAGGAGAACTCACAGGTGGCTCCATAATTGTCACCGTCACTGGAGCACTTCATGTAACCATTCTCTGGGGCATTGAGTTTGCCACAGCGTTTGACTATAGGGACACAAGCCAAGAGGGGGTTTCAGGGCGACAGGGAAGGCTATTTGGACACTGGGTAGGCCTTGGACTGGTCACTGTTCATATCAATGGGACCACTCAGATCAAGCTGGTTTAGACCCACGTGTTAATCCAGGGGGGTTCAAAATGCTTGTGGGAAAAGAAATTTCACTATCTTTTGATTCCACTTTTTCCATAAAAAATTTGAATTCCCCTCATATATGAGAAGATTGCATCAAGAAAAATAAAGATGGTTACCCAATCTATGAGGTATTAAAAAAGATCTTGCAAACATTTTTCTTTCAAGTTGATGAAACCTTCTGGAAAATCAATGGCATGGGCACATGGTGGTCCAAGCTAGGGAGCTCTGCGCCACGCTGGCTACAAATGGTTCTGCATGCTTTACCTGAGCCTTTCAAGTCCATGATTGGAAACATTATCAAGTAATAGTCCTACGGAGACAGCCAGCTGGGGCTCCTGTAAGACCAGCGTTCAGTCCTCTCTGATTCCTTAACTAAGCAGCGAGGCCTGGCCCGAAGCTTTAGTAAGGAGAACTGCTAGCAATGAACCCCATCCAGATGTGTATCATGAAATTCACGCATTAAAAGGAGACACTTTCAAAGCTGGCAAGTACCCCCAGAGGATCCTTGATGGACAACTTGCTTCTTTCTGTTCTCCTAAAGACAATACGCCATATTCTTACCTCTTACTTTAACCCGGAACTTGCAAATGCCCTTGTTCTCAGCTCTGTCATACACGGTGTACTGGATTTTGTGATCTCCTTCTGGAAAATGCGAGCCTGGGGGAAGGCCTTTAAGGATAACACTGAAAGAGGGAAACAAAAACACCAAAGGCAATCATTTTCCTTGGATAGGACATTTGGTCAGCCCCAAATACCCAGGATCTGGAGATATGAAGGGGCACACATCAGGGAAGCTTATTGCGAACAGTCTCGAAGGATCAAATGTCCAGAGTTTTGCACTAGTTTGGAAGAGTGGTTGGAGATTAGAAACTGGAAAGGCCCAACAGCTGGGAAGTTTACTTTAGTTTTTGCTTTGGTTTTTTTCCCTCTTAGTGCAAGGAAACAAGAAGAGCCTCTACAGAAAAGGCATTTATTCTTTCATAAATAAATAACATTTCAAAAATAAATAAATGAATAAATAAATGAATAACATTTCCCCAAATAATTTTATCACAACATAATCTAGACACCATGCCATTCTATAATTCAGATAAATCAAGTAGTGTTGTATAATGGTGACCACAATCATTTTCAAAACATTTTCTTCCTTCCAGTGCACCTTGATATTGGCTTCTCATTACCCACTCCCTTTCCTGCCAGTCCCCCAGGAACCCTTTTCTAGTTATTGTATCCATAGATTCACCCAACCTGGGTTGCATACGTTGAAAAATATAGAAATATACATAGAAAGGGTTAATAATGCTCCTAACAATAAAGAAATATGGCATAAATAATCCCCAAACTCCAAAGAAACAAATAACCCCTCCAAATATAAAAAAACAACAGATCAAGCTCAAAGTGTATCCAAAGGGAGGTAAAGTCATTCAAGTCAGATTTATCATTTTAAGCTACTATCATTGTCTTTCCAACACTCTCAGTAGTCTGATAACCAGATTATTCCCATCCCTCATTTACCGTCAGGGGGGAATCACCTGAGGCATATTCCGTGTGTAGGTCCTGTGACTGTATTTTGCGCTCAAACTGTCATCCGTAGCCTTTTGTAAAGCAGATCTTCACAATTTAAGTTCTGATACTGTTCCTTCCTTCAGATCTGGATGATATCCTTTCCACTGCTTGGATCCCAGATGTTGGTATGCTTCTTCCACGTGGACTTAGTTGATATCTCACTTAGATGGCTGCTTGTTTAAAAGCAAACCTTTAAGGCCCCAGCTGCATTTTTTTTACCTGATCACTTGGCACCATCTAATTGCTTCACTACACATTGCTACAACACCCTTATCTTCCCTGTCTCCCTCATGAGGGCACATATTGGATGTGAAGTAATGCTATGCTCTAAGGACTAAATGTTCTTAGATAGGAGCTATGATTAAGTGTGAGTCCCAAATCCATTCCCAAACCTCTGCTTTCTATCTAACGCTAGTTCACCTTAGATGTGGATTTGTTATGTAGATGATTTTTGAATGAACACATTTTAAGGAATGGTCAAACCAATGATCAATAACACAGGGACTGCTAGTTTTGCAGCTGAACCTCAAACACTCAAGACAAACCACTCATCTGGGTGATCAGAGAGGGAGAACAAATGGTTGCAGGGAGTGCCTGAATTGACTTACACATGGGAAGGCAAGGGAATTTTCTGTGAGAAAAAATAGTTTGATAATCCAAGCAGTCCCTGATCCTTTAGACTTGCAGGGGTTGCTAGAACTCTGTTTGCTTTTTCCATCTAAAATCACGCCCCACCATCAAGTAGATTCCTACTGATTGTGACCCTATAGAGAAGAGTAGAACTGCCTTTGTGAGTCCCTGAGGAGGGAAGACTTTTTCATGTTGATAGGAGCAGAGATGACTCTTCTTTCCCCTATGGAGTGGCCAATGGGTCCGAACTACTGACCTCACAGTTAGTAGCCCACTCTGGCACCGGGGCTCTTTGTCTCATCTTCAGTCAAACTCGGTGAGGTGAGTCACAGTATAGCCACCTTGCAAATGAGGAAATGGAGACACTGAAAGGACTTGACCACAATCCCACAGCTAGTGTGACTCCACCAGTGAGAGGTCTGGGAAGACTGCGAAACCCCATTGCTTTGGGTCTTAGATGCTTTCAGGTCCTCAGGAGGAGATACGACTGGAATGTAGCCACATCTGAGAGAACTAATGGCCTAAGTCTCCTCAGCGATGGCTAGCCTGTGTTGAGATGTCCTTTTCATCCATGACATGGGAAATAGCAGTCGTAGAAACAAAGAGACAGAAAGTACTCATGACAAAGATTGACAGTTATAGATACCCTCAGACCTTCCCACTGATAAGACACTATGTTAGGGGGCTCCAAAAGTTCATGGAAAATGGGATTAAAAGATCACGGAAAGTTCCCATGATTTTTGTTGAGGCTCCTTAGTATGAGAGAAGCTTAATTAAGATCCAGGGAAAGGAAGTCACTGGAGAAGTACCAGGAAAGCAGGATGCCCAAGAGAGAGTGAGAAATGACAAGACAACTGTCTCTGAATTCCTCATTTGACTATTATGAACCCACAATCCACAGCATCCTGCTTCGTGCCTCTGAAAGCAGGCAGTTTCTAAAAAGGGGTGGTGGAGGGGACTCTAAGAGGCTCTTTTACAACTTCACATTTCCAATCAACATACAAGTTGCCCGCACAATGCCAAGACAAATGTGTTTACTAAGCTTTTAAACAAAGAGTTATCCGAGGACAAGGAATATCTGACCTGATATTTGTTCTCATTGTACAGTATTTAAACAGCAACCACAATTGGAAACAAAATCTGTTTAGAACTTACTGTAGGCTAAGGGGAGGCCCAGGCATTGTGTTAGGTTCTCAGGATTCAAAGATAAATAAAGATCAATTCCTGATGTGTCAACTGTAACATATATTTTTTGTTTGTTTGTTTGTTTTTTTGGCATCACTGCTCTCCGGTGGTGGGAGTAGGAGGCCCAGTCCCACTGCTGGAATTGAACCTCCGTCCCAGTGGGCCGCAGTCCCACGCACAACCACTACGCCACTGGGGCTCAGCCCAACATATATTTTTTAAAGCTAACTGCCCCCAATTTTTCTCTAGGGGGATTATGGCATGCATATGTGACCACAATCAGTAAAGTTGTTTTTTTCATGCTTTATCTTAGAGGAGTCAGAAGGAAGAATACAACCGATTAACTGATAACTGGTGAAGCTGATGATACAGGAGGAGATTATAAATATGTCTGAACAAAATGTCCTGCTAAGAGTGAGAGCTTCAACTTGCTCTTAGAAGATGACCTGCTATTGTTGACAGGTTTCATGAAACTCTTTCCCTGCTGTATGACTCACCAGGGATTGAGTCAGAGGCTCAAAAGCATTTTTTGTACCATGAACAGAAACCCAACAGAGGAGAGTACACAGGGAAATAAGCCCCACTTTTATTAACAAATTATTTTCTGTTTTGAATTTTTGTTGATAACATGTCTTTCCAATAATGGCCTTCTACTCTAAATCAAGAAGAAATGTGTCAAAAGAGTGTGGATTTTAATCCAATTACATGGGACACATATGTCAAAAGAAGATTCTAGTGCTAGCATGGATGGGGGGAGGTCCATTTCTTCAGTTCCAAACCATTATATATGTCTGAGACAGGTAACAGCATGTAATAAAATCTCTCAAGTAATGTCACAGGCTGAAAATGTAGATGGGTGATATCTGCCACATGGTTCCTGAATTAACCAGTTGACTCTCTCTCTTCCGCCATCTTTACTTCAACAAGGATGTATGCAGTGCCATTTATGTTCCAGACAAGGGTACAGACCTGAGGATATGGCAGTGAGCACATCTTAGTAGAGACAGGTAATAAATCTGTAAAAAGTGTACTTGTATGTATGCAAACACAAAATAAAGAATGGATGCCTAACCAAACAATTCCTGAAAGAGTGTGGGGTGCCATTTTAAATATGAGGTCAGCGATGACCTTCTAAGATTTTTTAATCACATCAAGCAGCATAGGGGACTATTTAGGTAAGGTAAGACTATTCAAGGCAGAAGGAACAACAGGAGCAGCTATCCTTGAATTGGTGTATCCTCTGTGCACTTGAATGAAAGCTAGGAGGCCAGTGTGGCTAGAACAAATTGAGTGATGAAGAGCAGAATGAAAGATCGAATATCAAATAGGCAAAGACCACTTGAGCTCTTATGTCGGTAAAAGGTATGTTTGTGGCAGATGACCTACCATTTTGGAAGCCCATATAGGCAGTTCTGCCCTGTTCTATAGGGTGACTTTTATTTGATGGTATATCTTTTTTGTTTGTTTAATGATAACTGTACTAAACCCCAGTGTAGTGAGATTTCAGGCCACAAAGTATATATGTGAATTGTGATAAGAGTTGCAAGAGCCTCCAATAAAATGATTGAAAACAACAACAGCGAAATGGTGCAATCTGACAAGCATTTTCCAGCATCTTGCATGCAACCTAAAGCATTAAGACTTCATCAAAGGAAGCAAGAGTGAAAGTAACTAGGAGTTGTGGTGAAAAATAATGGTGACTTGAAGAAGCTGCGCCCCAGGTTCACCATCTTGCCATTCACCAGGAAGACATATCTGAGAGCACATCTTAGATGGACATACCCCTTACTACTTTTTAAAATTTATCTATCTATTTATTTATTTTTCAATGATTTTATTAAGGGCTCTTACAGCTCTTATACCAGTCAATACATCATTTGTATCAAGTACATTTCTACATATACTGCCATATTCATTTCCAAACATTTTCTACTTGAGTCCTTAGTATAAGCTCCTCTTTCCCCCTCCTTTTTTAAATAAATCACCTGATTGGGGACTCATTTAACTCCCATCACGATCCATACATACATCAATTGTATTCAGGCCACATTTACACACTTGATGCCATCATCACTCTCAAAACATCCTCCCTCCAATTAGGCCCCCAGTACCAGCTCCCCATATTTCTCTTCCCTCCTCCCTCCCTCTCCTCCATGAACCCGTAATAATTTTTAAATTGTTATTAATTTTTCATATCATACACTGTCCAATGTATCCCTTCGCTCACTTCTCTGTTATCCATACCCCAAAAAGGAGGTTACATGTATTCAGGTTATATGCCTTAAATTGGTTCCCCCTTTCTGTTCCACCATCACTCCAAACTCCCAGTATCATCATTCTCACCACTAGTCCTGAAGGGATTATCTATCCTAAATTCACCATGTTTCCAACTCCAGTGTACATCCCGTGGTCAAGCTAGATTTGTCTGGTAGAATTGGGATCATGACAGTGGGTGGGAGGAAGCATTTGAGAACTAGAGGGAAGTTGCATATTTCATTGTTGCTATCCTGCACCTTAACTGTCTCATCTCCTCCTTGCAACCCCTCTGTAAGAGGATGTTGTTTCACCTATTGATGGAATTTGAGTCCCCATCTGTATTCCTCCTCATTTATTATGATATAATTTTTAGTTTTTATACCTGCTACCATATCCCGCTTATTTACTCAAGTCTTTAAGACCCCAGACACTGTATCTTTTGATACCTGGGCACCATAAGCTTTTTTCACCACATTTGCTTATGCACACATATTTCATCAGTGATCATATTAGGAAAGTGAGCATGCAATGCTATGATTTTTAGTTCTTGAAGCCTGATAACTAATCCCTTTGATACCTCGTGGTCCCACAACTTGGTGTGCTGCTTCCCTGTGGGCTTTGTTGCTTCTGAGCTGGATGGCTGCTTGGTTACTTTCAAACCTGTAAGACCCCAGACACTACATCTTTTGCTATCCGGGAACCATCAACTTTCTTCACCACCTTAGCTTATACACACATTTGTTCTCAGTGATTGTGTCGGGAAAGTGAGCATCATGAAATGCCAATTTCATAGAACAAAATGTTCTTGCACCGAGGAAGTACTTAAGTGGAGGTCCAATGCCCTTCTAACCTTTAAGTATATGCACACTGATCTATTTCCCATCACCACATATAAATATATGCACCTATGTGCATGCCTGTATTTAAAACTCTATAAATTCCCTTTACTCGCCTCCCCCCCAGTTCTTCCCTCTATTTCCTTTTACTTTCCTCTTGTCCCACCATCGTTCTCAGCCTCCATTTGGGTTTCACTATTTTCTCCCCGTTACATTACTCTTGATCGATCCCTATTGTGCCTCTCATACCTACCTTGTCACTGATATTGAATCAATTGTTATTCTCTTATCCCTGGGCTAGTCAACACCACCCCCTTTCCTCCTCCTCCCCTTCTCCCAAGACATACCCCTTCTAGCAGTTCTGTCTCAGCTAGACAAAGCAGCATCATCCCAGCAACCAGAGTTCACTTACTCAGTCAGAATGCCATCTGCTGTGTCTCTTCCCTCGGGAGTATCCCAAGATACCCGGACCGTCAGCTTATTGGGTTCAGCAATTCGCTCCTTCACACTTGGACACTTAATTCTAGGAGCTTCTATATCTGGAGAGAAAACCACATATTCTTACCATTGTTAAGAAGTATCTCCTACCAAAATAAAGAATGTATGCCCAATATTTAACCTATAAAATATTCAAATCGCCCCCCAGGTTCCCCCAACAGTTTTATTGGCATGTAACTCACAAGCGTGCAATGCAATAGTTCACTAGCAATAAGATGGGTTGTGCAATCATCACCACAATCGGTTTTAAGAAGTTTTCTACAGTGTTGTACTCATCATTATTAAGTCCACATCCCCCCCCCAACCTTCCCTGCCGCACCACCAAGGACCATTAATCCAGTTACTACCTCTATAGATTTACCTTTGCTGTATTTCATACACAGTGAACCATTTTAGAAGCAGAAAACAACAAAAACTTTCAAGAATAGCAAAGCAAAACAGATACAAATCTCACTTGAAAAGGAAGCAGAAAAAGTTAAAAGCCAGAACAAATTTAAATGGGCAATAAGGAAGATCAAGTAATAGGGTGGTAGGTTTTAACCAAACTGCATCTGCAACCATCTCCTTTCCAATGCATTCTGTATGTTGGCAAGACTATAGCCATCTCTGGTCCATTGTTAGAGGGGATTTCCCAGGAGCTTAATCCACATATATTTCCCCTTCATTTAGAAAAATGAAGCAGCTTTAAAATGAGTCTCAAGGGACATCAAATGACAATATGTTACATTTTGATATTACTATATCTGTCATAATCAACTTTACAATATGGTTTGTCTGGTAATAGGGTCATTCACATCCATCAAATATGATCTGAGAGGATTCACCAGAGATTACATACATGTGTCGACCCTGCAAATGGCTTTGGGGCTTCCATAACCTTCTGCAAAACCAAGTGTTCACAATTTAAGCTCTGAGAGTCCGTTAAAGGCAAGGATGGCCAAAATTCTTGTTATATATTTGGGACATATTGTCAGGCGAGAGCAATCCCTGGAGAAGGACATCATGCTTGATAAAGTAGAAGGGCTGTGAAAAAGAGGGAGGCCCTCAGTGAGATGGATTGACACGGTGGCGCCTGCAACAACAGGATAAAGCATAGGAACAACTGTCAGAACGATACAGGACTAGACAGCGTTTGGTTCTGTTGTGCAGAGGCTAACTATGACATGGAACCAACTTGATGCCACCTAACCACAGCAGAGAACTTGCTCCTGGAATAAGCCCTCTACCCTCCAGCTTCGACTTTGTACTCGCAGCATATTCCCCGATACCTTGAAACAGGCAGTAGTCCCTCTAGATCCATCCTTCCCGCCCCAGCTGCAACTGAATCACATGTATACCTCCAAAGGCTCCCTAATTTTTCCAAGTATTAATAGAAGTTCCAATGATAGATGCTATCAATGGTGAGATGATAATGGAGGCTAAAAACACATGAGATGTCAAAGCTGCACTGGGTTGGATATCATTTAATTAGAGTTGAGTGGAATCTCATGGAGTAGCAGTTCAAACTTTCACAGATTTTTCTTGATGATTCTGAACAGATACAGCGAACACATTAAAAGAGGTCAATGCAAATTAATAGCATTCAACACGGCATTGTTGAATATCAATGGTCAATCATTTCAGTGCTACTCTCTTCTGAATAAAAATTAAATATCTTTTGATCCTGAAGCACAAACGTTTGGTCTAGCCTGACTATATCAAGTAAAGTCTTCAGATCCTTTCTTCTGAGTCTTAAACCTACTGATTTCTCATTTTATTCAAGGTAAGAAGTCGTGAAGAAAATATTAAACAATTCTGCCTCTGAGTATACAAATTCTTATTTATTCTGTATCAAGCTTAATGGAGTAGAAATTCACAGCCACTACACATCAGTATTAAAATGAACAACTTCCACATTTTATTGCATCTAAGGAACCGTTGCCTGTGAAATGCATCTTACTTTCAGGGATGTGAAAATGTAAAAGGTATACTTTGTAAAATTGCTGAAATGATATATATAAACGTATGATGAATAGAAGACAATTTAAGCATATCTTAGGTGTCTATTTAGAGTTGCACACTTTCAGAAACAATATGATTTTTTTTTCCCTAGGACAAGTGGTAAAACACAGTTATAATTCAGAAGACTATTTCACAGTATTAGGTGTACAATGTCTGCCCCCTGCTGGTCAAATATAGCTAGTGATTTCACCATAAAAAGAATAATCCATTATTTGGGAGTCAATTCTGACTTAGGATACCACCAAGCATTTCTAAAAGACAGTTTGCATTCCATTAGGTTTACAATGACAGATTTTTCATAACTGGACTGCCAGGCCTTTAGTTCAAGGAACCCTAAATATACTTAGAAAACCAAAAGTGGTGGGTCTGAAGAAAAGATATGTTTCAATGTACAGTTAGTTACACTAGCATGGTCTCGTGGGGTCATATTGTCAGCGAAAGAAGATGCACTTAGTATTCATGTCATGCAAACTAAACATCTGGATGACACATTGATTTGTGGTTTCTTCCCTAAAGCGATTACTTGGTATTACTTTCCTTGTTACAGACTTTGTAATTCCCAACAAATGACTGGGTGGGTACATACAAATGAAAAGGAGGGCTACAACTCAGAAATTAGTCAATTGTATCATTCTGCTTAATAAAGTGACCAGATTTTAAGTGGGACACCATTGACCTGGGGGGCTGGCTCTTGATTAAAAATTTGGTCTATATGGAGCAACAAATATTTTCATAGAATGCAAAATAATATAGTAATATATCTATTGTCATTTTAAAATGCCACGGGACGTTGTTAAACTGTTAAAAAGCGGAAGGTGGGACATCTGGCCATATTAGCTTAATATGAAGTGAGTCAACATAGCAGCAGGAACATAGAATACCATGGTCAATGATAAAGACAAATCTATAGTTCTTCCTGAAGAAGTAACAGACAAGCAGTGCCAGGAATATGAAATCAAGTGGCAGCCTTCCTAGCCCACAGAATAGGAAGTTGAGTAGGAAGTTGGTTTCAGAGTATGGTGCCCTTTGGGCAAATATCATCCCTAAAGGAACACTTCCTGGGGTAGGGTAGAGAATAGAGACCTATGACTGAGAAACTGGGGACCAGAGAGAGACATGTCTGCCAACATGGCTAAGAAATGGCACTGCAGATAAAAGAACTATATCCTTACTTTTTATAATCCATTAATAAATTCCACAATCCCGAGTAGAGTACTGTTCATGAATTCTGTGTGAACACTGCAGTGCATTACCAAACCCAGTAGAGAAGTATAGTGTTATAGAAAGGACAGTTAGTGTGAGAATGTAGTAAAGAAAGCAGAGTGAAAAATCTCAGAAGTTCCCAAAGCGAGCCATATGTCCAGCTAAACATAATTGGTTAAAACCCGCCACATTTCCCCAAAGCAAGCTGTGTTTACTGAGAACATTAATTATTTAGCTGAAAGCAGAAGTCATTCAGATTTAGTGAGTCCCTCCTGCTTTAAAGATAGGCTTATAAAATATTAGAGATGGGCATATTCACTATCACCTAATCTGTTTAATTCTATTCTATGAAATTCAATAAGACTATTAATTGCCTAACTTACCATGTAAGCTCAAGGGTAGAGTTCCCAAACCCAAAATAAGTTCCTATAATTGCCAGCTAACATCTTTGAAGATCCAGGCATTATCTCATTTAATTCCTATAACTACTTCATAGACTAAGTATTATGCTATTATCCCTTTTTATGGACTGGGAAGCATTTTGTCGCTATTGGAATTTCTTAGTGGACTGGGACGTAAGGATGTGATTACAGGTGCTTAAATTATTTTAATAAGCCAATCGTGTCTGCATGTCTGTCTGCTGCTGACCTGGTATTTTCTTCCATCCTTTGCATACATTTTTGTGGGTGATCTTCTGTCTCAATTTCCCCTATGAATAACTGAACAGCAGCAGCAGGACTCCATTCAATTGCATCCTCATGTATTATGTAGTCTTTCTGCTACGGAGACAAGCTGGCCTTCCCTTCTTCAGATGCTCCAGAAACCAAATCCTTTGGGCATGATGGGCCACCATGAACTTTTTTTGTTGTATTAGAAGTCATTTGCCTTTCTTATTTTCCCTTTAAACTTTTTTTTACTATAAATTGGGAGAGGGTTCACAGAGCAGATTCATATACATCTTGCTTCATGTCATAGATTGCAGTCCCAAAAGTATACTATCACATGTTCCCCTTGCTTCTAGTGTTTCCTGTCTCCATCCCTCCTTCTTTCCAAAATCTCAGATCTTGTTGTTGGATAGGTGCTGCCCTATTGATTTTAAATGATCTATTTTTAATTTATTTAATGTTTCATTGACATAAAATTTATGTACCATGCAATTCAATGGCTTAAATATATTTAAAAGAGCTGTGCAACTATCACTGCAATCGATTTCAGAACATTTTCTTCATTGTTGTAGCTATTATTATGGGGTTCTCATCACCACCCTCCCAACCTCCCCTGACATAACACTAAAAAAGTGTTAATCTAGTAACTGTCTCTATAAATTTACCTATCTTGGGTTTCATGCAAAGAAAATCATGCAAACAAGAACCAAATAAAACACAGAAAAACCTCAATCCAAAAGAGAGCAGAAAATAAAGCTAGAACAAATGGAAAATAGCTCAAAAAGGAAAACAAATGATAAGATGTCAAATTTTAAGCTAAGTACATGAACAGTGGAAGCCCTTTTGGCCTAAGTGGACCACTCACTGGACCACAAAATACAATTACAACAGGGGTACCATCTGTCTCTGTTTGATCAGTAAACCTGGTCTCTTTTATAATTTTGAATTTTATTTCACATCTTTCTTCTACTCTTTCAAGAGTGGTCTAATGTGCTCATTTTCAAAGCCATTGGTAAGTGGTAGCGGGGCACTAGCTACTTGTTCTGGTCTCAGATGGTAGAGACTGATGTTGCAGGTCCCTATTGATTTTTTAAGTTATAAATTTCCATGAGTGAAATGAACAAAGTTACTATAGAGATGCAATTATTATTTTCTTTTCGGTGGGAGAGTCCACAAAGCTAGTTACTATATGGAAACCTTGATGACCTTAATGAACATGTTGGTCTCTCTCTCTCTCTCTCTCTCTCTCTCTCTCTCTCTCTCTCCCTATCTCTCCCACATTCAATGGAAACATCTATTAATCTAGCTTACTGTCTCTTTTAGCTGAACTCTGATTTCCTTTCAGCATATAAAAATTGGACAGCATGCTTGAAACCAACCTTCTCACCAGCACCCATGCTGCACCTGATTCGCCTACCCAGTGCTACCGGTGCTGCCTGAGACCAGCCTGCCCAGCACTACCTGAGCTGCCTTGCAAATGCCATCAACTAGATAAACCCTGCAAATAGATAAGCCTGGCTCTGTAGGTAGAGAAGCACCCCCAGTGAGACAGAGAGAGTGGGAATCTGCAGCGTGATTGGCGCCATGCAGTTCTTTGGATTATTCTTGTTTGCGTCTGAGAAGGAAAACGCAGGACTCCTTTGCTCACCTGAGAAATTGAAATTCAGCACGTCAGGGTTATCTGGCAACCTTCTCCATTTCTGGTGAGGTAGACAGTGAATAGGGGGCCCCATTGCCCTTAGACAGACTGTCTTCGATCAGAAGACCCTCGTTCTTGGGAAGCCCACTACAATAGCCTATTGTACTAAGACCATACATTTGGAGTGGAGAGTTTTCATTTGTACAGCAATTTGTAATAAGGCCTTCTGTTACAAACACAAATAATTGAGTGATGGAAGTCTCCCTGTCATAACTTACAGGGTTGATAAGGGACTCTGGTAGATTTAAAATGTCCCTCACACATCACCTTCAACACAATCTCTACAACTTGCTCCCTATACCCAGACAATACCCATTCTCCTCTAACTTAACAAGAAAAAATTTATCTCCCATAAACCCTCTCACTAAATCATTAAATATTAGCACATACAGCCGGAAACCTTCCTAACATTAATACACTGATTGAAACACAATCTTAAGCATCTATATCCTATTTCTCCTATACAACCAACTAATATGTCCACATCACCTATACACAACAACTTCTCTGGAAAAATGCTGATCCTCTCTTAAATTATAGAATCAGCAGTGACTTCTGACAAACCACAGAAGCTGACACAGCACCTTAGTTCTTCCATGATGCAGTGCAGACAACAGCAAACACCAGTAGCTACCTCAAGAAAATCTAGAGAAACAAAAGTCAACTAGAGAAGATGACCCTTAACACAGAAGAAGCAGCCCTTGAATATCCATATAGAAAATTCAAGAGAATGTTGTTGAAAGGGTAGAATTTAAGGTATCAATTTGGAAAACAAATGACAAAAGTGAAATACAAGAATCCTCACAAGTGAAGAAAATTCAAGAATGAAATAATAAGCTAGTGGAATTAAGGAACAAGGTGAAAGATTTAAATGGTAGAATAGAAGAAATGACATATTAAATCAATGAACTCAAAGATAACCAAGAAGAATTCAGCAAACAAGAGAAGCAATCAAAGAAAAAAGCTAAAGAATATGAAGAAAATATGAGGATGTTGCGAGATTTCATGAACAGTAACGATATTTGAATTACTAGGGTCCCTGAACAGGAAGAGACAAATAAGTCTACCACTAAAATGATAAAGGAATTATCAAAAGAAATTTTCCTCAATATCACAAAGAAGCAGATGATAACCATCCAGGAAGCAGAGAGAACACTGCTAAGATGGAAACTCATAAAAATGCACATTGAGACATACAGTAGTAAAATTATCCAGCTTCAAAGAAAAGGAGAGCATCATGAGAGCAGCTAAAGAGTAAGAAGCAGTCACATAAAAAGGCAAACAGATTAAAATAAGCTCAGATCTCTCCCAAGAATGAAGATGGAAGACAACAACTGCAATCCAAGTGAAGCTTTCCATCAACTTTGAAGGAAAAATGCATCTTCTCAAAAAAGGAAATATTCAGATAAGATGTAAAGCCAAAAACAATATTACAAAAAATACTACCCAGTTCCTTATGGACAGAAAAACAACTGTAGCACACAAGTATGAGGTCACCACAGGGTGTAGCAATACCCTAAAATCCAAATACTGAAAATAGCACCCAAAACATCACAGATAGAATGGAAGATCGAAGATAGGAATAAACTCCTCACACATTGAGAAAAGGGAAAATATCAAAAACAGAGAGTGAGAGATGAGAGTGTAGAATCTTCATTTACATTTAATTATCCTGAATGTTAATGGGCTAAATGCACCCCTAAAAAGACAAAGAGTATTTTTTTAGTGCGGGTAGACTAGAGAACCAAATTCATATACACACGTATGTATATAATGGAAAGGTTTATATACAAGAGGAATGGAACATTGAGAAAGCATCCCAACCCAGTCTGGTCCAAGGTCATAAGTCCGATATTAGCCCATATGTCTGATACCAGTCTATAAAGTCTCCTTCTGACTCATGAAACATGTGCAATGACACCAGGACAAGCACAGACCTGTCGGTGCAGATTCTTGTGTATCCATTGGTGGTAGAAACATTTCAGCGCTAGCAATGGTCCTCTCTGTGACTTCTCAAGCATCTCAGCACTGGCAGGAACCTCCACGTGGCTTCTGCAGCCCCAGAGGTATCATTCCATTAGGGCAAGCCCATATGACTTCTCATCTGAGTTAGTCTCCAAGGGACTAAGCCTATAGTCTCTCACCTCCATGGGGAAAATATCGTGAGATTTCCCAGAATTCCCAGAGAGAGCCATGTCCACACAGAGGATTTATTAGCTATATTCTGATTGACAGGCTAGACTCCACCCCTAAACTCCCTATCATGAAATTGACACCAAAGTACATGACTGTCACAGGGTAGCAAAATGGATTAGACAGCAAGATTGAGCAATGGGCTGTCTTCATGAGACACATCTCAAACTCAGAAAAAACAGACTGAAAGCTAAAGGTGGGCAATACATTTACCAAGCAAATGGCAATTTTTAAAAAGCAGGGGTGGCAATATTAATGTATGACAAAGTAAATCTCAAGGTATACAATAGACCAAGAATAGATAAGCATAATAAATTTATACATGTCCAAAAAAAGGCCCTCAAAATTCATCAATCAAGTCATCAAGAAAGATGAAAGGAGAAATCACTAGATCAGCAATTATAGTCAATAATTTTTAAAATACTTTTATTGGAGCCTCTTACATCTCTTATCACAATCCATACATTCTTCCAATATGTCAAGCGCATTTACATATATGCCGCCATCACCATTTTCAAATCTCTTCATTTCTTCCCTTTCCCTCACCACCCACCCTCCCTCAAGAACCCTTGATAGGTTATAGATTTTTTTTACATATTGTACATCGTTCTCCATCTTCTCCCGCCCACTTTTCCATTATTTGTCCCCCTGGGAGGGATTACTAGATTGATTCTTGTGATCAATTCCCCTATTCTTCCCACACTCTCCCCTAATCCTCCTGGTATCTGTTTTTGGCCCTGAGGAGTTTATCTAGCCTGAGGAGTTTATCTATCCTGGATTCCCTGTGTTGTGGGCTCTTACCGGTAGCAGTGTTCATGCTCTAGTCTAATCCATTTTGTAAGGTAGAATTGAGGTCATGATAGTGGATGGATGGAATCATTAAAGAGCTAGGGGAAAGTTGTGTGTTTCATCCGTGCTATACTTCACCCTGACTGGCTCATCTCTTTCCTGCAATCCTTCTGTGAGGGGGATATCCAATTGTTGACAGATGGGCAACAGGTCTCCACTCCATGCCCCACCTCATGCACATTGAATGTGGTTTTATTCTAGGCCTTAAATGCCTGGTACTTGAACTCATCGACACCTTCTGATTACAGAGTTTGGTGGTATTCTGCCATGTGGATTTTGTGCTTCTGAGCTAGATGTATGCTTATTTATCTTTAAACATTTAAGACACCAGATGCTATTTCTTTTGATAACTGGACACCATCAGCTTTGCTCACTACATTTGCTTATACACCCATTTTGCCTTTAGTGATTGTGTCGGGAAGGTGAGCATAACAAAATGCTGGATTGTTGAAACAAGGTATTCTTGTGTAAAGGGATTAATTGAGTTGAGGCCTAATGTTCACCTGCAACCTTAATTCTTAACATATGGGTGAATATATATATATATATATATATATGCCTATATTTAGACCCCTATAAATGTTCTTTGCTTCTTGGTCCTTCCCTCTATTTCCTGTTTACTTTCCTTTTGTCCCACCATCATGTTTGGCCTTCATTTGAGTTTAGTAATTCCTTGCTGTTACATTGTCTTTGATGGAACCCCACTAGGAATCCTACGGCCTTCATTCCATTGATTTAATTCACTTGTTGTTCCCTTGTTCCTGGGTTGGTTCTCTCCCTCACTCCATTTCCTTTCTCTCACCTCCTCTCCCCCATTATCCCCCTAGAACCATTAGTCCCATTCTTTTCATCTCTTAATTATTTATCCTGCCTTTCTTATCTAGAAAGACCTTAATGGGTGCAAAAACCAAGCACATCTAGAAAAAGCAACAAAGGATATCAAAACCAACAAAACAATAACAACAGCAGCAAAAAAACAAACACAAAATAGCAATATCAAAAAGAAAGTCACTGACAAAAATGGAAAAGTCTATAAAAAAATTCAGGTTCTCTTTGATGGCCTTTATGAGTGATTTCCAGTGGATGTTAATACAACATTCTCAAAGAAAGCTAGATCAACAGCCAAGAGAGTTAAAGGGAAAGAAGAGTTGAACAAGACAATTGATCAACTTGAGCTCATAGATATTTATAGAACTCTCCACCATAAGCAAAACAATATGTATTCTTCTCCAATGTACATGGTTCATATTGGAGAATAGACCATGTGCTGGGACATAAAGCAGACTGGAGAAAATTCAAACACAGAGATCGTTCAATCCATTTTCTTTTACAACTCTGTCATTAAGATGGAAATCAACAATAGAAAGATTCAATAAAGAAAGACAATGGCTTGGAGACTCAACAATTCAATTATTGAAAAGGAATGAGTAACAGTCCAAATAAGAGAAGAAATTAAGAAATTCCTAAACACAAATGAGGAGAAAGCAATATGCCAAAACCTACAGCCAACATTACATTCATAGAGAAAAGCTGAAAATGCTTCCACTAAATATGGGAACCTGACCAAGATTTCCCTTATCCCCACTCTTACTCAATATTGTGCTGGAAGTCTGGCTCCATCAGGGCAAAGCTGTGTGGTCTCTCCGCCAGACAATGGCAATGGTAAGAGATCAAGGTAGCAAAATTGGGTAAAGAAACAGTGGAATTTTCACTATTTGAAGATGACATTATTTTATATTTTGAGACTCCCAAAGTGTCCACAATTGAATTACTGGAAACAATAGAGTTTGGTAGTGTAGCAGGATACAAGATTAATAAACAGAAAATCAATTACGGTAAGTTCCGATATACCAGTGATGGGAATATCAAAAAATAGACCTCGAAACCTATACAATACAGCCACAGTGGTCAAAACAGTCTTGTACTGGTATAATGATAGGTTCATGGACTAAAAAATCCAGGAATAAAAAAAATATCTCTATACAGACCACTGATTTTTGACAAAGTTAAAAAAAAGTACCAAATCAGTGAAGCAGATTCCTTCATCAATGAGAAAATTGGGACAAAGCTAGGAGTTCCAGTGTGGGGAATACATGGTCTATAAGATTTACATAATAAGCAAAGCACACTGTGAAAGACAAAATATGAATGAGCCCTATTAAAAATAAAAATCTTGTGTACATCGAAAGCCTTTATTAAGAGAGCAAAAAGAGAGTCCACACTTTGGGAAAAACTATTCAGTAAGAACTTAACAAAGCACTAACTACTAAAACATATGGAATTTTACAAGCTTACAACAAGAAAAAAAAACCTAACAGCCCTCTGAGAAAGTGGCCAAAAGCCCTAAGCAGACTACTCCCAAAAGTTGATGTTCAAATTGCTAATAAATAAATGAGGAAATGTCCCTGCTCATTAGCGCTCCAGGAAATGCAAAGGAAATTGATCTTGAGACACCACCTGTGTTACTGTAGGCCAAGTTAAAAAAAACTGAGAACCAAAAATGTTTGAGAGGGTGTGGTGAGATAGGAACCCTTATCCATGGCTGGTAGACTTGCAAATGTGTACAGCCACTGTGGAAGACAATATGGTTATACCTAAAACAGATGGACTGTTTATCAGTATTATAACAGTATAACAGTAGTATAAACTACTATATGATCCAATAACACCATCACTATAGCAAAAGAAACAAGAAACAGATCATGAACAGATTGCTACCCTCTGTTCACTGCAGCAATTTACAAGAGTAAGAAGTGGGAAACAGCCTAAATTGGCATCAGTAGAAGAATGCATTAAAAAAAATCTGGCACATGCACACAATGGAATACTATCTATCCCTATAAAACAGCGATGAGACCACGAAATGCCTCAACTTGTGGAGGGATCTTGAAAATATGCCGAGGGAAGTTGTTCATGCTCAAAAGGGAAAATACTACCTGAATCCACTGTGGTAAAGACAAGCAGCAGAACGGGCACAAGCTCAAGCTTGCAGACCATCCCATCTTCTGGTTGGGGACCAGACAGCCTGGTAAAGAGCCAGACCAGTGCCATGAATCACAAGGGATCCTCTCCAGGTAAGTGTAGCATAGATCATCCGGCCAGAGGGCATTTCACAGCTGGGATCAAAGGGTCAAGGGAGAGGAGTTGTGTTGTAGGGGAGTGGGAAGATGCTGTCTGGGGAGTGATAGCCATGTGGATCTGGAATGAGGTCCACAGAGAGGAAAGTGGCCCTGACAGAGGGATGAGGCTTTCTGACGGGGGTGGAGGATGTGTCCGGAGACTAATTGTGGAAGAAAGTGTATAATTCTGTTTTACCTAGGTAGTGATATATATATATGTATATATACATATATTTAATTTCTAAATTATAGCAAATTATTTTTAAAAGCAAAGCTTAGATCCAGGAATAAGGTCTAGGCTCACACTAAATCCTAGCTCCAACTTAAGAAAATTTAAGGCCCTGCTTGATACTCAACTTCATGAAATAGTCACTGAAGAAAAAGATGCTACCGCAAAGTTTGCCGAGAAAAGCAGATGCTGCTGAGTTTTCAATCAGAAGAGTGTCTGGGGTCATAAAAGCTTATATTCAAACAAGAAACCATTCAAGCAGGGAGCCAACTAAATCAGCACAGAAGAAACACACCGTCTCTTGTAATCCAAAGATGACAATTACAAAATCCCCATGTGGTGAAGAGAAAAGTACCAGAGCTGAAAATGTAAGCACTCAATTTGGAGAAGGATGTGCAGAACAGTGGGAGACCAAAACCCATCTGCAGAGTATCTAGTCAGACCCAGCTGCTGAAAAATCTGCTCCATTCGAGGCAAGTGTCCTGAACAGCTTTACTATTAGGCAGGAACCATTGCAATCTTGAACTCGGGACCAGGCAACTTATGCTCCCTATAGACACAATCTGAATTAGTACAGGGTCCAATTTTCTCTCAGATATTCTAGAACAGAAATCTCTTCTCTGATTTTTTGAACAATGATGGGGGTCTTCTCCCTCTTACACAACATTTGTAATTTTGCCTTATACCAATATGATCTTATCCTTACCACCTTAGTGCGATTTGTCTTGTGCTGTTTTTTGTTGGGTTTTCCAGCTGTTAAGCACGGGAGGAATGGATTCATACTTACAATAACTATTATAAGATGTTATAGGGAATGCTGGGGTAGGGAATGGGCCACAAGGAGGGAAGGAATTTCAGGAGTGAACAGTGAGGGCTGGAGAGGGGAGAAAGCACTAGAACTGGTAGTGATTGCACAGATCGGTTTGAAGGCGATAAAACCATGGGTTGGGGGAGGCTCTAAGATAGACATGCAGGTGATTGTACAACTTCTCTTGATGTGATTGAACAATTGAACATGATGTGTGATATGTGAATTATGCACCAATAAAACTGTTGGGGAAAAGTGGGCAAAAATACATAGCATTATATCAACTACTATTTATGAAGGAAACTGAAATTTTTACTCAAAAATTCTTAGCATGTCTAATGAGGTACGTGACGGAAATAAAAAAAGTATCAAAGAATCATGGCTGGTCTGTATCTTAGAAGAAAAACACACATAGACACAGACACACAGAAAATATACTAACAATAGAAATAAACATCATCCTAAAATGTTTGCTTGACAATTTTTCAACAAAATCTGTGTTTTAAGATGACAGCTAGAAATCCGATTAACATAAGCTTCAGCAAACAACAACAATTATGCCCGAGCCTGCCTGACCTGCAGTAATCTCTGCACATGATCTCTGTCTAAGACAAAATGATGAATATTCTTACAAAAGGAAAGAGTTGTCACAGTGCCTCAATGTAAAAAGACTGAAGAGATCCACCTGATCAATAAAGCATTTCAAGTCCAATGCCATTTTCCTCTATGGCTTCCTACATCCCCCATTTGAGTTGGCCTTTCCCCCTTCTTATTTTTTATACTTTATTTTAATCTGCTGCTTCTATTTTCTTTTATCCTTTAGTCTTTTTTCTTTATTTCTTCTTTTTGCTTGGTTTGACTTTAACTTTTTCATTGTTATTTGGGTGAAGGTTTACAAAGAAAATCAGTTTTCCAATCAACAATTCATACACTTTTTATTCTGTGCAATTAATCACAATCCCCATATTGTGATATCACATACCCCACTGTCTCCTGTTTATTATTTCTGTACCTTCTTCTCTCATAACCCTTTCCTCTGGAATTTATTGTAAAGAATAGAAGGTCCGCTGTAGAGTGGGAGAAAAATGTGAAACAAAACTCAAAATCGCTTAGTTTTATTTCACAAATCTCTCAATCTATGAGGGGTACTCCTCCTCAAAAAAACAGAAAAATACTCCACTTATCAGAACTTTCAATGTGTGAATTTTGTCCCACTAGGTGAGCATCAAGCAGCTCACTCTGAGTTAGTGCATCCAGAGGGGTCAACAAGGAAGGGACTCTGTGGTCACCGTGATTTTTTTCATGAAAGCTATTTCTCCCAAACGTCATTTTTTTTGTACTGACTATTTAAAGAGAACAGCGTGTAGCTGGTAAATTTTGTTCCCTGCTTAGGGAAAAATGCCACAGAAATTGTTGTGATATTGAACACAGTTTGCAAAGAGCACTAGGGAAAAACTCAAGTGTGTGAGTGGTTTTCTCATTTCAAAAAAGAGGAGATGTGAATTGATGACAAAGCTCACTCTGGGCTTCCATCAACTTCTGTAAAGGATGAAAATGCTGACTTGTGGTGCATTTGGAGTTCATTTCACCAGGTCAGACTGCTATTCAAACTTTTCAATTATAGGTTCTGAAAAGATTGCATAGCAGTGTGTAACAAAAAAACCCTCATTTGCAGCAGAAGGAAGACTGGTTTTGCCATCACAACAACGCACTTGCTCATATAGCCATTTCAGTGTGCCTGTTTTTGGCAAAAACAGCATGCCTTTCTTGCCCCTGTAGGTGACTCACCTGACCTCATTTGGTGTGCCTTCTTTCTGCTTCCATGAATGAAGAGGAAATGAAAGGCGATATAGAAGAGGTGAAGAAAATTGAAGATGACGCTCTCAGCCATCCAAACATAGGAGTTTGAAAAAGTTTCCAAGAAATATGGAATCACAAATTTGAAAAAATATACTGAGTATAATGGAAAGTATCTTAAAGGTGATAAGGCTGTTTTGTAAAAGAGTGTACATACATAGCTTTGAAAAAAAATTCCTGTTTTTTTTGGAGGGGGTACTTTATCATATATAACCAGTGTGGCAGAAACTGGGCTATTTCTCACACACTATCTAGTCCTACATTTTTGGTAAACTTATAACCACTTTGAAGTTTATTTTGTAGTTCTTTCATGGAGACATCATATGATTACTGTCTAGGATCTTTGAATAATGTAATACTTGGCATTTGAGACAATTAAAAACTTCTTATGTACTAAAAAATTATATCGTGATTTGTTTGACTTAAGTGTATAGTATAAAAACTAACAAGAGGAAGTCATCTAAAGCAGAAATATAATTATTTCTCAAAGCACCATATTTTACCCCTTATATCAGAATTATAAAGCATCACATAAGAAATCATGGATAGAAGGGCCATATTAATTGAATACATCTCAGAACCTTATAGAGAATAGCAGATTCTGCCTTTATTCTCTAGAAAGTTAGCTAAAATGTTCAACTGTCTGACTAAGGCGATCAATTTTAAGAAAATGTCTCAGAGCATGAGAACTTACAAATGGAGGGGGAGAGAAGTTACAAATAGAGGGGGAGAGAAATTCAGCTAATCCCTGTGAGTACCCAGACCCAACCCAATGAGTTGCCTGACTCATTTACCTTGTAGGACACAGTAGAAATGTCCATACGGTTCTTTCTCTTTGACACATCACTTATTATTTCAGATTACTTTCCAAAATGGACAAAAGAAGGAGGAAGGAAAGATATGATAACAACAAATAAAAGTCACCAATTTTAGTCATAAAGGTGCACAACTAAAATTTCTTTGAAAATAAATTTATATTAGAGAGGATTACTAAAGTTTGCTTGTTCAATTTGGTCTACAAAAAATGACAGAATTTAAACAGTATCTCCTCAAAATTAGAACTACTTTTCTAAAAGGTTCCATAAGGGTGTGCATTTGTTAACCCAGAAAAATATTTTAAGGTCAGCAATAGCAATATACTGACATACTTATTCTTAGTCTCACAAGTGTTTATATTTTCATTTGAATTTCAAAAGTAGAGCAGTGCAGCCCAGGCCAATTTTCTTATGGTTTGGTGAAAAATCCATTGGGAAAGCTCTCTGGTAATTGGAAAGCAAGAGAGATTTTCCATCAATTTGCATATTTAAGTCTCCAAGATATTTTTTATTCCAAAGTTTAATTTGTATTAATAAATCTCCACCTATTTTGCTCTGTAAGCAACATAAAATCAGCAGAGAGCAATTCCAAAAACCAAGTAAATTTGTACAGTCTTTTGTTAAAAGAATAAAATTAAAACAAATGATATTTGTTGGGCTTTCATCATCCACAATTGGGTAACTATCTTTCATTATTTACTTTTGCTTACATTTTTGGCCTAGGAAAAAGGTTGGTGTCTCGATGAGAAATTGTTACAATTCCAACTGCTCATTGTTCTATATAACTTAAATGTCCATATTGGCAAAAACAACAAGAACCCTAAAAGTAGAAAGAACAAAATAAAATTAAGGTATATTTTTTCCTTTTTATTAAATTATCTTATTGGGGGCTCATACAACTCTTATTGCAATCCACACACACATTCACTCTGTCAAGCACTTTTGTACATTAGTTTTCCTCATCATTGTCAAAACATGTGTTTACTGCTTGAGCCCCTGGTATCTGCTCCTCATTTTTCCCCTCCATCCCTGCTTCCCCCTTCCCCATAAAAGCTTGATAATTTACAAATTATTATTTTGTCAAATGACATCTCATTTCACCCACTTCTCTGCTGTCCTTTCCCCAGAGAGGAGGTTATTTGTAGATCCTTGCAATCTGTTCCCCATTTCTGCCCCACCTTCCCTCCACCCTCCCAGTATTGCCCTTCTCAGCACTGGTCCTGAGGGGTTCTGTTATCCTGGACCCCCTGTATTTCCAGTTCCTATCTGTACCTCTGTACCAGTGTACATCATCTGGTATGGACTGTTTTTAAATATATATAATATCAAATATATGTTATATGTATATCAGTGGAGATTGTGACTTTTAAATATTTCAACCTCCTGCAATCTACAGTATTTTCTCTCAAAAGACTATTTTTGTTTGTAGCTGTTTCTGAAGTAACCATGAGTTTGGCTTCATTGCAAGAGTCTGGTCAGCATAAGAGAATTGAGTTTAACTCATGGCACTTTCAAATTAGCCAGACCACAGAGCTGACAACCCCAAAGTCACAAGCTAGGCCAGTTTTCATTTCTTTTCCCTCAAAGTCTGGTAGAGAACTGGAACATATCCCTCTGCACTCAGCTCTGGCTAAGGAGCAAGCTTCAAAGTTATGTGGAAATCTGGAAACACCTCAGCCACCATGTGTCAGCTCTGAAAATAGACGGAGGCTGTGCGTCTATTAGTGCTTAGTGCTTCCCCATCCGCAACAGACCCAACCCTCCTTTACACGTACCCAACTAAGTGTATTGACATAACTTAATATATTGAAAGCTGCAAAATTAATGTCGCTCCTGGAGTAAAATTCACTAGGGACAAACTCCAACTTATCTCCCATCAAAATCAAATAAATAACTGTTTGCTTGATTTGTCCATGTTTCTGGTTCCAGGGAGTCTTAAGCTCTGTTGTGACTTGCCGCACCCCGGTTTTGCTACCCTGATCTAATTACATGCTTAAATTCCTCTTCCTCCAAATATGTACTTGGAAGTTCATCTGATTGCACTTTGACCTGGCACAGAGAAAGATCTTTTGACACTGGGGTCCATTTCTTAGTTCCTTCTCTCTCCGTCTGGGAGGGTTCCAAGGCCATCTGGTTGGGCTTAAGATACGCTGGTGGTTTTTGAGAAAAATCAGCATTTTCTTTCCATTGTTACACATGATCTGGACAACTGAACACTGTGATCCCAAGAGAACTCTGCCAAATTTGGCTTAGCAGAAAGATTTTAAGGCTCTGTTCCCCTCCCACCATCACCTCTGACCCTTCCAATGTGAAAGAGTAGGGTGTCCAAAGACTATTTTGAAGAGCTCACTCCACAGACCAAAACACAGGGGAATTACCATCTGTGAAGTGTTCTCTGACCTAAGCATTTAGCTTTAGGTCTTTCAAGAGGATCATATTCAGAGCTCAAAAGCTCAGCACCATTATAGCTGCCTAAGTTGACCAGGATAGATAGCTCTGGATAATTTTTTTGAATGTGAACTGAAATGAACCAAGGGGTGAAGTCTAAAACTTTTGAAAAGTATTATTGTGACACACATTTTTTCTATAATCTCCCCTTTGCTGTCAGTGTGGGTTTTGACGCATGGCGACCCTATGTACAACCGATTGTAACACTGCCCAGCCCTGCACCATCCTCACAATTGTTTTGTTTGATTCCATTGCTGCAACTAGCATGTCAGTCCATCTTGTCAAGGATCTTCCACTTTTTCACTGCACCTACACTTTGCCAAGCGTGATATTCCAATGCCTCAAGACGATATTGCTAAGGGTCCTTTGCCAGTTGAATAGCACATTGATCAGCTCATTGGAGGCCTTTCCATAAAATCAGAAGGCAGAATGAAGGTGTAAGGCACCATCTTTCTAACAGCAACATTTTTTTTTGCGGGTCTCCTAAGATGCTGAAGTTACAGCAAGAGTATGGGTTTCTGGCTTCTCCTCATTTGCAATGGTGGTAGTTCCAGAAATGTCAGCAACAGGTGTGGATTTTATGAACCTGAAATAACATTACCGTCCTGCTATTGTTCCTCCAGTGCTTGGATAGTAATGGCTTCTTCCTAAAATGAATCCTTGGTAATAGTCTCAATAATCATTCCTTATTTGCTCCCTTAGTTCTTTTAAAGGAACCCTAGTGATGTACTGGCTTATGTATTGGGTTGTTAACCTCAAGATTAGCAGTTCAAATCACCAGCCAATCCACAGGAGCAAGACAAAGATTTCTGCTCCCATGAAGATTCAATGACTCAGAAACTCATAGGGTCATTTATACTTTTTCATTTGGAATGACTTTTTGATATCTACTTTGTCCTAAGTCAGAATAGACTCCACCGAAGGAGTTTGGTTTGGGTTTGTGTGGTTCTTTTTGTAATTTTATAACAAATTCCACGTTACTTTTCATTTCAAGTAATGAGTTCTGGTAGCACTATGGGGTAAGTATTGGGCTGGTAATCACATGGTTCAGATCTATCTACCAGCTGTTCTACAAAAGAAAGATAAGGTCATCTGCTCCTGCAACAATTTATTGCATGAAAACCTTATATAGGGTTGTTAATTATCAAAACTGACTCAATGACAGTGAATTTGGTTTGGGAAACATCTAGAGTGGTTTCTATTCTCTTAGCTGGTTGCTAGCCACTACAAACTCTTACCTATAATCTAGGGGCAAAAAGCCCAGAATAAGTCTGAGTTGAGTCTCCAACTAATTATTTGGCCTCTGAGGTCAGATGGATTTTTGCCCAAAGCAAAGAATACCAGAAAGATATTGACTTGAGATTTGTTGATTAAGCAAAGGAATTCTTGATGTGTATCATCACAGACTAAGGATGATATTATGAAGAATGGAAATTCCAGAAGAGTTAATTGTGCAAATGCAGAACCTGCACATGAAACCAGCATCAGTAATTTGAAATTGAAAATGAAATAATGCATGGTTTAATATTAGGAAAGGTATTTAC
Organism: Nesogale talazaci; assembly: GCA_004026705.1. Classification (NCBI taxonomy): domain Eukaryota; kingdom Metazoa; phylum Chordata; class Mammalia; order Afrosoricida; family Tenrecidae; genus Nesogale; species Nesogale talazaci. The sequence continues at coordinate 151,652 of PVJH01000299.1, read as the reverse complement.
TAGGGTTATATACTTTCACAATGCTCAATCTGTATCCTGAACAAATAATATGAAAATCTCAACTATATGAATAAGGGCATGCCATCGAGAGTGGAGAGAGTCTTATTAACAACTTGCAATATGCAGATGATGCAATCTTGCTTGCGGAAAACAAAGAGAATTTAAAGATTTAAAAAAATATATCAAAGTCTACTTCCTCAATATATATTATGGATCCTTGTAAGGAAAGCAAAACCCCTCACAACTGGACCAACAAATATATTCAAGATAAATATGGAAAAATGATTAAAATTGTCAAGGATTTTATTATATTGGAATCCACAATCAATAAGTATGGAAACAGCAATCAAGAAACCAAAGGATAAATTGCATTGGGCAAGTCTGCTGCAAAAGACCCCTTTAAAATTTCAAAGAGCAATTTTGTCAGTTTAAGAATGATGGTACACCTGAACTGAAACATGAACTTTTCAATCACCTCATATGCATGGGACAGCTGGGCAAAGAATAAGAAAGATAAGAGGAAAAATGGATGCATTTGAATTATGGTATTGGTCAAGAATTTTGACTATATATCATCTACTGCCAGAAGAATGTACAAATACATATAGGAAGAAGCATAACCAACATTCTCCTTAGAAGTGAGGAAGACAAGGCTTCATTTCAAGTACTTTGAACATGTTATCAGGAGGGACCGGTTTCTGGAGAAGCACGTTATGCTTGGTAGAGGGGCAACAAAAGATTGAGACCGTGGCAGCAACAATGAACTTAAGCATAGGAAAGATTGTGATGATGGCACAGGAGTGTGCAGAGCTTGTGCTTTTTGTACATGAAGAGATATGAGTCTGAACCAATACCACAGCACCTAACAAAATAGCAAGGCTTTTGCCAAAGGGATCCAGGCTGTACTTCAAAAACAGGAGGAGTTGCATCAACTCATGAGCCAGGTTGCTTGGTTACGGTGCACATATCACAAAATTGTCATGTTTGATTGACTAATGCTGCCAGGAAAGGCATTAGGCAATGGTTTCTCACCGTGAAGAAATACTGACTCTTAGGCCAGAAAAGTTGTACTTATACCCACAGAAATTACTTTCTGATACCTGTCTTACTCTGAAGAGACCATCCCAGACACTGAAGAGTCCTTGGGGTAAAGTGTGCTATGAAAGAGAGCCAAGTAGGACAGGAACTAGGCTCCTATAGCCAGTTCCCTTGTCCTTTAAAACCAGAGCTGCCCCTGTAATCAGTAATTACAGGCTATAGGGGATACAGACATAGTTCTAGGCTTAGGCCTATACTACCTTGGGCAAACTGATTTCTCTGACCTCGTCTGTAGAATAGGGGACTGAACTAGAATTTCCTCAAAGGGTTATCAGTTCTAACACCGAGACACTGATTTTTCAATTATGTGGTTGGCTTTTAAAAAATGAGATTGCCATATAAATTGAGATAGCAACTGTGATTGAACACTATTTCCCAATTTTAATGTGCATACAACTACCCTTGGAACCTTCTTGACATGTGTACTTTCATTTTCTATGTATGGAACAAGAACTAAGAGTCTCTATTTTTAACAAGTGGTCTCCTCCCACTTCTGGTCCAAAGGCAATATTTTAAGTAAAAAGGTACCTCCCAAATTCAACATTATAACAGTATCAAATTACATAATATATCAAGGAAGCGTGGGTTTGCTTATGCTTACTTATTAACATATAGTGAACAATTTCCCATGTTTTCACCATATCAAAAGTTCTGCTTCTAGAAATGGCTGATATTTGTCTCTCTCCCAATACCCAAATACTTTCTCACAGAGTAGACACCTGTTCAAAGGTACAATCCCTGACAGGATTAGAGTTCTCAGTAAATTAGGCAAGCACAGACTTAACTAACTTTCCCTTACTAATCTGTAAGTTTTACATGCAGGCTTTGTCTAAAAAGATACCCAGCTGTCTATGGATGACAGTGAGAATCCAAAATCCATTCTCAAAATCCCAATGTGCATCCAGTCTCCAATGAACTCCCTCTGACCATTGACCAGTGATGCAGATAGTCTTGTCCTCAAACAGAGTGCATTGGAAAGTTGATTACTGCAGATATACCTAGGTTAAAAATAAATATCTTACTCTATTTTCCTTTTAAACCATTTATGATTTCTTCCTGTTTTATGATTTTCTGCTTTTTTTGGATTAATATCTTCTGTGTTTTATTTTGTTGGTGGCGCTGAGGTGTTTGGAGGATATGATTTTCTTTCTAAAATCCAGGATAAGTAAGTCTATAGAGACAATAACTAGGTTCTTTGGGAGATAACAGGGAGGTTGGCAGGAAATAGGGGGGATAATAATAGATATAAGAGTGAAGAAAATTATCAAAAATTCATTGTGGGGGAGGGAGGAGGAAGAGACCTGTGGGATAATAAGCACAGGGAGATCTCATCAACTACAAAAGAAGTTTCACTAAAGAGGAATATCAAACACTTCCTTGCAGCAAAAACTTCAACTTAAAGAAAAATGGACCCAAGTTTGTTAAAGTAGCAGAGCAGCAAAACTTATTCATGGATTCCCCTGTACCATGGACCAGAGACACTAGCTGCTTCTGTCCAACACAGCCAATATTTCCCAGCCCTTGAGGCAACAAAACCATCCAAGCCTCTTATTTTGCTGATCAGTGGGGGATAGCTAACTGCTTGGTGTAAGCATAAGCAGTACTCAAGCTTAACTTTTCACCTTAACCTTTTTCCTTTCCTCCTTCTTCCCTGGCTGGTGGCCATTGGCCCTCCCCCCATGGACTTGCCCCATATCCCCTACATAGTCTTCATGTAGACAAAGTGACACAACTAAGAAGCAAGAATCTCCACCCACAAGCAGGTTTCATCTTTTTACTTTAGTTTTCTTTCTTGCTGTTTTTTGGGGTACTGTTGCTTTACTATACTATTCTCATTATATTTTTGGAGTTCTAACCTTTTCCTTTTCCGGTGTGACCCTCATTGCTTTTGAAAATACAATTCCCCTCAGGCAAAAGCTGGCACTTCATTCGATTCCAATAGACACAAACAAGAAATCTTGGTTTTGCTTTTTCCCTCTGAATATGCAGACAAGTGCACATTCTCGTTGTCAAAGCAATAGAAATTAGCACTCAGGTACAGGTCACATACAAGTATTTTTCGTGTCTTTTGTCTGCCTGCACACCCACCCTTTATGATTTTCTCTTTCAGTTTTCCCTTGTGAAATATATTCCCATGGGAGGTATTAGCTCTGATTACTGCTCTTAAAATACATTTTCTCTTTATTTTTTACAAACATTGTGACTTATTCAGACTGGTGTTCATTATATCTATTATTACTTGTATTTTAATCTTGCTCTCGCACACACCCCTACTACCCACAATTAACCAACTCTCTACCCTTTTCATCATTCACCACCATGTATTTTTCAGTTTAAATTATACCTCTCTAATGTTACTGAACAGAAGCAACTCTCTCTATAAGACATAACAGTTCACATTCCACTTATAGCTGTGTTTTGGTGTCAAGGAAGCAGCAGTCAGTCAACCACAATAAAACAAAAGTATCCAAGAACTACAAACACACATATCACCCAAACACAATAGAATACTCTGAAAAAGAGATGATGAAACTACCAGAAACAGAATTGAGAAGAAATACATTTAGATCCTTTGAAGATATTGCGGGAAGGGGGAACACTTGTGAGAACAACAAGTGAAAACAAAAATCCTTAAATTTAAAGGAACACCAGGAGACAATCAAGGAGATAATAGAAGCAGAATTAAGCCAGAAAATGTTAGACACTCTCAAGAGAAAAAAAAAATCTCTGTCTCGTCAGGGTCCCAAAACAATAAAAACAATAAAAAACTCTACAGAGAAAATGGCATAAATAATAGAAGGACCTTTCCTCAACATAAAAATGTAGGATAAAATAACTTTTCAATTAGCTGAGACAACTAAATGGGCTAGATCCACCCACACCTCCAAAAAATAAAACATCCTGGCACACTGTAGTTAGATTCTCCAATATCAAGGAAAAGAAGAGATTCTTAAAGTCAGCTACAAACAAAACAAAACAAAACAAAAACAACAGTTACAAAGGAAAACCTTAAGGATAAACTCAGACTTCTTAGCAGGTGAGAAGACAATGGAATGACAATTTGTAACATTCTGGGGAGGAAAAAAAACTAACAATGAAGAATACTATATCCAGCAAAATTGTTTCTCAGATATGAGGGAAAAGTAAATGCATTTCCAGACAAAGAAACACTAGATGAATTTATAAAAATAAGATTGACATTTCAAAAAATAATAACTGGATCACTATGGACAGAGAATCAACAAGAGCAGACAAACCTAAAAACCTTAGACAGGAAACAATACAATGAAAGCAGACTCAAAAAATAAACTGAACAGGAACAAAGACACCAATAGAACTACAGAAAAAGTGGGAAAAGAAATGGAACACAAATACAGCAAAATGGCAGCAACAAAGTGAAATGTACCAACAATATCACTGAATATCAATGGATTGAATACATCAATTAAAAGACAGAGAGTTGGGCTGAGCCCCGGTGGCATAAGTGGTTGAGTGTGGGACTGCAGCCTGCGGGCTTGGCAGTTCAAATCCAGTGGCGGCTCTCAGGAGCAGCCCTGGGTAGCTCCCACAACCACCAGAGCGCAGTGATGCCCACCCCCCCCCAAAAAAAGACAAAGAGTAGCAGAATATATTTAACAGCAAGATCCATCTATGTGTTGCCTACAAGAAACAGACTAACTAAAAACAAAAATAGACATGGGGCGGTCATGTACTTATGTTAATTTCATGATTGAGATGTAGGGGTGGAGTCTAGCCTGTTAATCTGGAGATAGCCATTGAGTAGCCAATGAGGCCTCTGTGTGGGCATGACTTTCTCCTGAGACTTCTGGGAAATCTTGTGATTTTTCCCTCATGGAGATGAGAAACTATCTTCCCAGTTGTTGGGAGTTAGTCTCAGAGACGATGAATTATGGATGGCAGTGTCCAAGGAGCTGAAGTAGCCAGAGCTGAAGCCACACGGCCTTACCCTGATGGAACCAGAACTCTGAAGCTGGCAAAGCCACGTGGACATCCCTGCCAGCACTGAGTTGCCTCTACCACCACTGGATTCTGTTGATGGACAATGGAGGTTGTTGATGGACCCTGAGCCCTGTAAGCAAGGAGCTATGGGGAGATCCTTCCCATAGATTCTGCACCTACTGGTCTGTGACTTGGTGAGTTAGAAGGAGACGTTATAGACTGATATCAGGTATATGGGCTAATATCGGACTTATGACTTTGTACTGGACTGTGTTGGAATGTTTTCTTAATGCCCGATTCTTCTTGCATATAAACCTTATAACCATATGCGTGTCTATGAATTTGTTTCTCTAGTCTACTTGGACTAACACAAACTAAAAATCAAACTATTTCACAACAATCTATTAATACAATAGCAACTATAAAAAGGCAAGAGTAACAATATTAATCTCTGATGAAATAGACTTCAAGATGAATAAATAATGAGAAAGGAAGTCACACTACAGACTGAATGAAGGACCAAAACATCAGGAATATAATCTTAATAAACATATATGCACTCGATCGAAGACCCTCAAATTACATCAGTCAAATGCTCAGTGAATTGAAAACAGAAATAAACAGTTCTACATCAATAGTAGGGGACTTCAACATATCACTTTTAAGGAAAGACAGATAGCCATGAAAGAAGCTCAATAAAGAAACAGAAAAGCTAAACAACACAGTCAGCTCAAACTCCGACATATTGGAGCACACCACCTAAAACAAACAGTATATATTCTTCTCCAGCGCACATGGTATATACACTAGAAGAGATCACATGTTACGCCACTAGGCAAATTTCAACAAATGAAAAAGCATGAAGACCTTATAATAAATCTTCTCAGATCACAATGTTGTAAAACTGGAAGGGACAATAGCTAGAAGAGGAACATAAAGGCAAACACATGAAGACTGAACAACATACTACTTAAAAATGACTGGAAAATAGATGAGATTAGAGATAAAATTAAGAGATTCTTTGAAACAAAAAACAACAATAATATATCATACTCAAACCTTCAGGACACAGAAAAAGCAATTATCAGAGTGCAAATTATAGCTATTAAAGCACACCAAAAAGAGGAGAAATCTAAAACCAACACTGCAATACAACTAGAATAAGGGCAACAACATAAATTCTCCCACAGCACAAGAAAAGAAATCATAAAGATTAAAGAAGTTGGTCTTAATGGATTAACAAAATTGACAAACTATTAGCACATTTAATGAAAAGGAAAGAGAAGTTGCAAGTATCTAAAATTAGAGATGGGAAAGGCGACAACATCCAGGTCCTCCAATGATTTGCTCAGCATACAGTTTTAATAAGTGTGGTGAGAGTATATAACATTATGCACATCTTTCCTGATTTTTTTTCTTTCCTGATTTTAAACTATGCAATATTCTCTTGTTCTCTTCTCACCATTCCCTCTTGATCCATGTATAAGTTCGACATGAACACAATTAAGTGCTCTGGAATTCCCCTTCTTCTCGAGGCAATCCATAATTGTTAGGATTCACACAGTCAAATGTCTTTTCATAGTCAAGAAAACACAAGTAAACATATTTCTGGTTCTCTGCCTCCAGCCAAGATCCATCAGATAGCAGTAAAGACATTCCTTGTTCCACAACCTTCTCTGAATTGCCCCCGAATCTCGGGCAACTCCTGTCAATTTAATGTTGTATTCATTGTTAAATGATCTTCAGCAAAAAAAATTTCCTGCATGTTATATCAATGATTACTGTTTTATAATTTCCAAATTCTGTTCAGTTACCTTTCTTTGAAATGGGTACAAATATGGATCTCTTAGTTATATTGCCAAGGCCATATTTTTCAACTACTATTCCTTCTTTTTCACTAATGTTTGCATTTCAGCTATGAATAATTGTCAATGAATCTTGATTGTATATTTGATCAATTTCAGAATGGAGACTTTGGAAGTATTCTTCCATTTCTTCAACACTAACTTTTGTGATTGGTGCATAAGTTTGAATAATAGCTGTATTGATTGGATTTCCTTGAAAGTGAGAAGATGGCATGGGGGGAGCAGGACATTAAACCATCCATGGGGAGAGTATTGGTTATGTCTCCACAGAATCAGCAGTGTGCTTTTGACCACACCATGGTGCATGAAAACATGAGGACAACGTAACCACAAGAAGGAATGCATGAACAAGTTGGACTATAGGGACAACCTCAGAGCGAAACTGACCCCCTCCCTAGAAGTACAGAGAATAACATTAAACATACAGGTTGAGGTGAGAGAATACCTTAAATGGAAAGACATGGAAATGACTAGAAAACATTATGCTTAGCAAAGTTAGTAAATCAAATAAGCATAAATATTTAATGGCATCATCATTATAAGGAAAATGTAAGAAATGTGCTTTTTACATTAAAATATATGACTTTGAAGACTACAAGGAAGCTAGCGATGGGGACAGAAGAAGGAAAGAGGAGAGATAGGAAACTATAGAGGGAAGGATAAGGAATGAGAGAAATAAAACAAAAGTAACTTAAAGTTGTGATAAAGTGGGCAACCCACTCGGTTCCCTTTCTAAAGAGAAACATTTTCAAATTCTCTCTTTTAAGTCAGATACTGATCATTAGCTTCACATATCTGCCTTTTATTATGTTAAGGAATTTCCCATCTACTCTTATTTTATTGAGTATTCTTATCAGGAATGGGTACTGAATTTTAGGAAATGCCTTTTTGAATCTAATGATATAATCATATGATTCTTATTGTTGATTGTATGTGTTTCTAGAAATGAAATCTAGGATAGATAAATCTATAGTAATTGAATTAATGGTTTATTTCTTGAGAATATGAACGTGGAGGTTGGAGGGAAGTGGGTAGCTATTAAAAATGAGTACAAGAAAGAATAAAATCTAAAATTAATTGTGGTGGTGACTGTACAATTCTTAATATGATTGAGTGTATGATTATGTGAATTATATACCAATAAAAGTGTTAACATGAAATAAATATTATTCTGATGATGATTGTACAACTCTTTTTAATATCCTTAAACCATTGAACAGAGGATCAATTGTGAGAACGGTGCAGGGCTGTGCAAGCAGTGTTTCATTCTGTTGTTCCAAGGATCGCTATGGGTCTGCACCAATTCAGCAGCATCTAACAACAACCAATGAATTGCATAGTATATGGATTTTGTATCAATATGATGGCTAAATTATAAATTAAAAATACTCAGCTGACTCTAATAAGTAGACAAGAGGGAGATATATTACCCTTAGACTACTGGGTCTCAACAAGGAAGTGATTTTGCTTCATCTACAACCTATAAACTCCGTCTTTGGCAATGACTGATATTTCTGGTTTCATATTTGGTGATGAAGGTACCACTGGCATCTAGTAAGAAAAATATCCTACAACACACAGGACAAACCACTTCCCCAGAATAAAAATAAAACAAAGCACAGCCTATTGCCATTTGGTGGATTCCAACTCAAAATGACCCTACACAAAGAGTAGCACTACTCCATAGAGATTAGAAGGCTATAATCTTTAGAGAAACTGATTGCCACATAGTTCTTCTGTGGAGTTGGAGGTAGCAAGAACTGCAGGCCTCTTGGTTAACAGTTAAGCACCTACCCATTTGTCACTAGGATAACTTGTAGCTTTCCTATCTAAAGTGCTAATAGTGTCCATCAGGAACAAGCTTGCCCCACAGCCTTGCTTCCCAGTGTGCAGGGATAAATTTTCATAGACTCAGGTCTTATCCCACTACCACCACCAGTGGCCAACAAGTCAATTCCCACTCCTGGCAATTCCATTTTTGTTAGAGTAGAGCTGGGAGATTTCCATGCTCATTTTTTTAGAAGTAGATTTCCAGGACTTTCTTCTGAAGCACCTTTGGTTGGACCCAAACCAGAAACCTTTCACAGAATAGCCAAATTCATAGCAGTTTACACCATCCAGGGACTCCAGACCCAACTCCAGACTAACTTCCATGAAGTAAATTCTAGCCCATACTGACCCTATAGGACAAGCTAGAATTGTTCTTGTGGATTTCTGAGACTGCAAATCTTTACAAGAGTGAAAAGCCTCATGCTCATGCAAAGTAGCTGGTAGTTTCAAACTGCTAGCCAACAGTCCAACAAGTAACCCACTATGCCATCAGATCTGCTGACTTGCAATCTACAGTTTTACCAAGATTTCCATGTGATGCCTATGCACATTAAAGTTTGAGAAAGACTGCCTTAATGACTCTAAACTTGAAAATACCAGAATCTCCTAGAGTTTTGGATTCAGCAGATCAGAGGTGGGTCAGAGAATTTGTATCTCGTAACAGTTTTCTAAGTTATGATACTGAAAATGGTCCACAGCCCACACTGTGATAACTGCTGCCCAGCAAATCTATAGCAAAAGGATATAATCAAATCTCTTCCAGATGAGAAAACTGATTACTGTTCACCTGAGTTAATAATGAAGGAACGACTTCTGTTCAGCAGGGGGCAGGGAATAGGGCAAAAACAAAACCATGCATGCACTTCTGCAAGACTATGCATTAAAAATGTCAAGCACTCTGCTCAATGCTACAAGACTGACCCCAAACTAAAGTGGCAAGAATGTGCGGGCCTCTAGTTGACTCAGTAGCAATCCAAGTCATATAATGACCATCAAATGTGAAGTCAGTTCTAGGTCACTGACGAAGGCTAACTCTAGAATTGAGTGAGAGAACTACAGATGAGGAGAACTACTGAAAGCAAAGCTGTGTATTCAAACAGAGGATAAAGCTTAAACCAAAATATCCTTTAAATCTTTTTAAACCAAAAAATACTATTGTGGTGTACCACTGAGTCAAGTCTGACTCATATCAGCCCCATGTGATAGAGTAAGACTTCCCCCATAAGATTTTCTTGGCTGTAATCTTTATGGAAGCAGATTTTAAGGTCGTCCCCTATGGAATCAGAAAGTGGATCTAAATCACCATACTTTTGATTAACAGCCAAGTATTTACCCATTAAAAATATACTTTCTGGGGCATTAAGCTCTTTAAAAACACCTAACTATACAACTCTAAGAAAGATCACAATAGAGGGTCTTGGATAGAGTGTGATAAAACCATGGAACAAAACTGAGAAAAAACAAGCAAATCTGAAAATGAATAAACAAAAATATTAGGCTTACTGGTGTGATAGCGATTGGTGGAACCCCTGAGGCTATGGCTTCTGATCATTCTTCAGGCCTGAACTGAATGCACCCCCATAGCTCAACTTTTAGCCAAGCAATCAATAGACAGGCATATTGGATATATAATAACTCTAGCGAAGGAGGCAGGCCTTAGAACAATCAACCATTTGAAATCAAAAGGGCCACATTTGCCCAGGGATATAGCTCAGAAAACAGGAAAAAAGTGATATATGCAAATAGTAAACACAGGAAGAAAGTATGGACTGTTAACCATGCCATGAGAAAACTATATGACTATTGAATGGTAAACCAATTTACTCCCTAAACCTCAACTAGAAGTGAAAAAAAATCTATATTTAATCCAATTGACAACTGTGGCGAGCCGGATTCAGAGGCCATTGTTTGCTCTGCAAACAGTCCCTACCGCCCCAGGGCTTTATCAAAGACCACCAGAGGCACAAAGGACACCTATCTCTTGCTGGGACACACCCAGCCTTTTCCTGTATCGGTTCCTGGCATTTATGTTTAGCTTATATTTTACCCTTTTGTATAAGCCATATAGCTTGCTTGCTTTGTGTTACATTTTAGTTATTATACCTTTGTATTGTTTTATAGTGCTTACATATGTTGTAACCTTTAGTCCATTAGATTATATTGTAGCTTTGTGATTGGTTCCTTTAAGTTGCCCCCGCTTTGCTCCTGTATGCGCCATTAGCATGCGGGACCAAGTTGAGGACTCCAGCCCCTTTTGCACCCGTTTTTTCTTTATCTGGCACTCAGCCAGGATTGGCCCCTGTTGACTTTACCTCATTAGCATAAGCTGTGACCATTGGCTTTATATACCCTGAGTTTTACCCCAATAAACGAGACTTGATCAGAAACCTGTCTTGCCTCCATTCTTCGCGTCCCCTGCCCATCTTCGTCTTCCAGGCTCCGGACCCAGAGATCCACGTTGTGAATGTCCAGCGGGCCAGGACAGACAACAGCAATATGAAAGATGAAAGGAGTAGCTTAAGAGGTAGTGAATTCATACTAGTGGAAGATGGTGGTAGAGGAATCACTTGGAAAAGGTGTATGAGAATGTTTGCATGACTTGAAGGATGTAACCAATACCCTGGAATTGTATATATATTGTTGAATTTTTATATATTTTACTGTATATTTTCAATGATAAAAATATAGACCAGAACATGCATACTGGTACAGATAAGGGGATCCCAAACAGATAAATGCCTCAGGACCAATAGGGGGAGCATTGATACTAGGAGGGAAAGGGTAGGGTGGTGCAGGAGTAAGGGGGAAACCAATCACAATGATTGATGTATGGCCCCCTTTCCAGGGGAATGGAAAACAGAAAAGTGGATGAAATGAGACAGTGGTCGGTGTAAGATATGAAAAAAAGAGAATCATTTATAAATTATCAAGGAGACATGGGGTGGGGGAGGGTGGGGGAGGAGGGGGAAAAAAAGGAGCTGATGCTAGGGTCTCAGGTAGAAAGAAAATGTTTTGAAAGAGATGATGACAATTTATGTAGAGATGCGTTTGACACAAATGGATATATGTATGGATTGTCACAAGAGCAGCAAGAGTCCCGAATAAAATAAATAAATAATTTAAAAGGAAATTAATAAAATTTAAAACTAATACAAATTAACCACACGAACACCCCTTTGTGCTTCTGGAATCATGCGAGTCTGAAGGGCTGTGGTGTATTCTTACCGACACAGGAGGCTGGTCTGCCACTCCAGGTCTTGCTGTCCATACAAATGACTGTCCGCTCCCCTTTCAATGTGTATCCTGGGGAGCAATAGTACTCACACCTGGAGTTAAAGTAGGCACCATCTACACACTTAAACCCTCCATTTGCTGGCATGGCAAGGGTAGGGCACCGTTTTTCTGAAAGAAAACAAAAGAAAGCTGCATAATAAATATTCAGGATTTCTCAATATTTGTTCAGGAATCTGTCCTTATTGGTGAGAAACTCTGAGACCATATGGGAACTGGTTAATTTAAACATAATAGAGGGAATTAGAGAAAGAGGGAGCAGCTGGATACCACACATCCTCACTAGGATAATGTCTGAGATTGTGTTCCTAGGAAGTAGACCTTGAGATGAAGGCTTGTGTGCAGGTGATCTATTTAGAACGCACTGGAAAAAGAGAAGCGAAATAAGGTAGACTCTGAAAGTCAACCTCAGTACAATTCCACAGATTAGCTCTGGAGCATGACAGGCAACTCAGAATGGGTCCTGAGTTCAAGCAGTAAAAAGGCTGGGCTTCCATATTCCATTACCAAGTCAGTCACTGGGACAATGTAGGTGTTGCCTACAGAGGATGCTCTCTCTTACAAGATCAGAGAGCAGTCCTCCGAAAGAGTGGATTATTTCATTCCTCTGAATTGGGTCAAGGGTGCAAATTCTTGACAGGAAAGTCCTCAGAAACCTTCAAAACTGGTAAAGAGGGATTCAGGGAGAGATGAATTGAGCAACATCCATCTGTCTATAACTGCACGCACTTCACATGTGGCATTCCTGACCAATAATGCTTAATGACATCATTTCAACAGTGCTGTTGCAAAACTGAATGTATGGGTTTGGGCTCAATTAATGGTGGTTGTTTTGAATAACATAAGGATTTAAAATTAACATCATAATGATGCCCCCTTGCAGTTAGTTTCCCAAATGCGATATTGTGGCAGTCACCCAATCTGGTGTCAATTTGAGGATTAAAATTGTAGGGGTGGAGTCTAGCCTATCAATCTGGAGACAGTCAATGAGTCCTCTGTGTGGGCATGGTCTTCTGCTGAGAAGTCTGGGAAATGTGGTAACTCATTTTTGCAGGCAGAGACACTATCTCTCTTGGTTCACTTTCTTGGAGACTTTCTATTGACAATGCTCACTCCCTGAGAGACTCGACTGATAAGACTGGCTCCCTGTGAGACATCCCAGAGGAGAAGCCACATGAAACTACTCTGATGCAGCCAGAAACTTAGACTTAGAGAAGTCACGTGGAGACTCCTGCCAGCACTGAGAAGCTTACAATACCACTGGATCCAAAGACTTTCGACCCACTGGCTTATGATCGTCCTGCATTTGGGGTCATTGCATGTGTTTCATGAGCCTGAAAAGACTTTGTAGATTGTTGTCAGACATATGGACTGATATCGGACTAATTGACTTGATCTGGACTGGGCTGGGATGTTTTCACAGTGTTCAACTGCTCTTGTATATGAACCTCTTTCTTGTACACATAGGAGTTTCTGTGAATTTCTTTCTCTAATCTACCCAGACAAACACAGACATGCTTCATGAAGCTAAAAGTCAGCTGTGAAGTATTCTTCTGCCCTGAGACATGAAATAGATGTGACTTTGACAACTCTCTCACCCTCTGCTGTGTGTGTGTGTGTGTGTTTGTGTGGTGGGGCATCACTGACATGAGTCCATGACCTAGCTCTGTTCTTTTACTTCATTCACATTTGATACCTCTGTCCTGAGCATTCTATTACTCCATTTGGGGGCCTCTAAAAGTTCATGAAGAACTGGAATTGAAGGATAATGACATTTCTCAGGCTGAGCCCCAGTGGTGTAGTGGTTGTGTGTGGGACTGCAGCCCATTAGGTTGATGGTTCAAATCCAGCAGCAGCTCTCCAGGGGCAAGGCTGGTCCTCCTACTCACAGCAGAAGGCAGTGATGCCAAAAAAAAAGAAATTTCTCTAAGAACTTTCTGAAACATGCTTTTATTGTGAGATCTTTTGACAGCAGATATTTTGAGCTGCGTCATTGTTTCAAATGCCCACTGCCTCTTCAGAGTGCAGCACAGTTTGCTGCACAGAGCTCTGTTGTTTACCAACCAAATAATCACACACTTCTCTCTCAAAGGTGCCATCTCCATTGCACCATGAACCGTCCCTCTGGCTTCAAATGGCAAAAGGAGTTTTTCTCAACATAGACCATAAAGAGTATATTCACCATAAAGCTCTTGTCTTAGAACAAACGAATATTAGCTCCGAGGAAGCGCAAACAGGGATAGGGTACTCACGTTTGCAGATGACTTTGTCAGACCACCGTTTGTTTGACTGGCAGACTAGCTGAGAAGGGCCATGGAGCTCATAGCCCTTCTGGCAGCGAATGTCGCACCTGGCTCCCATGGCTGTTTTGTAGTATCCTCCATGAGGGGCCCTGCAGTACACATCCCCATACTTCACTTTGATGGGGGAACACCACAAGGTGTCTGCAGGTGACAGAAACCGAGAGGAAATGACAACTTCAGAAAATGTGTCTCCTTATACTTGCAGTCCCGACTTGGCAGCCCAGATTTTTTACACCCCCTGCCCGCACCAATTGGCCCCATGTCCTCCAATGGATCTCTAGGTAAGTTGGATAAAATTATGTCAGACATGTGAATGGGGACCCAGGCTTCTCTACCACTAGCTGCATGCTCCTGGACAAATTACTTAACCTCTCGGAGTTGACAGCTACATGCTTACGTCATAGTGCTGTTACAAGGACTAAGAAAACCCATGCGTACATATAAAGCAGCCAGCAGAGTATCTCATGAATACATCTTCATGGAATTCTCTTAAGGACAATTAGTATCATTGTGAGTCTCTACCCCAGGTGTAATATTAGTTACACTTCGGGCTGCTGATCTCAAGGTCAACAGTTTGAAACCATCAGCAGCTTTGCAGGAGAAAGATGAGGCTTTATATTTTTGTAAAGAGTTACAATCTCAGAAACCCATAGGGTCCGTTGTTCTATGATCCAAGGGGCCACCATGAATGAAAATAGACTCAAGAGCAGTGTTTTTGGTTTTGTTTTTGGGAAAAATGCCATACATGCAAAATGGAATCAAAATCAAGCTCACTACCCTCTAGTACCCTTCCAACTCATAGAGACGTCAGCTCAATTTCTAAGACTATATACCTTTATGAAAGCAGAGAGCCTCATCATCCTCCCTCGGAGGGAGCTGGTGGGTTTGAAATACCAACCTTGTGTCTATGGACCCAAAGACTAGTCCACAGTGGCACCCAAAACCTCAAACTAAACTCACTGCCATCCAGATGACTGAGAACAACGTCATAGCACACAGTAGACCTGATTCTGTTGGTTTCTGAGACTGCAAACCATCAGGTCGTAGAAGACTTCATGGTTCTCCTAGGCAGCTAGTGGTTTCAAAGTGATGACCTCTGGGTAAGCAGACTACCTCTGCAATCAATAAGCCACCAGTGCCTTACACATCGTGGGAGGGATCAGTAGTCAACTATTTTGGATTTTTCTCGGTCAATGGGGGGTACCCCAAAGAAAACAGAATTGTTTTCAAAACTATGTATTTTTTTACCAAACAAACTTATCACCTTGAAATCTATTACACTTAATACATCTATAAAATCTGCTATTCCATTCTTGAAAACCTTAAAACTCGTCTGTTTGGATGGCTGACAGCACCTCCCTCTTTTTTTCTTCACCTTTTCTCTGCCATCAGATCTTTTTCCTTTCATGTTCCTCTTCATTCATAGAAACAAAGTCACAAAGAGCGTGTTCAGGTGAGTTAAGTGTGTGGGACATGAGAAGCATGCTGTTTTTTTATTTGCTTTCTTTGGGGAGGCAAATACTGGTGGACTAAGGTAGCTGCATGAACAGGTGCATTGCTCTGTTAGCAAAACCAGACCCCCTTCTGCCACAAATCAGGCCTTTAGGGGCACATGCTACACTACCTTTTAAGAACCCCTAAATAGAAAACTTGATTAACAGTCTGACCTACTGGAATGAATTCCAAATGCACTATGAGTCAATATTTTCTTGTGTTCAAGAAGTTGCTGAATGTGCAGAAGGAAGCCTGTCATCAATCAACACTTCACCTTTTTTTGAAAAAGAAAGCCACTCAAATTTGAGCTTTTCCCATAGCACTGGCCTTGTAAGCCATGTTCAAAATTACAGCAGTTTCTGCAGCATGTTTCTCAAGCAGAAAACTAAATTCCACAGACACACGCAGTTCTCTTAAATTGGCCATCACACACACACACACACACAAGGGAGTTTCCAACAAAATTGTTTTCACAAAACAATTCACCATGACCACAGAGAACCTTCCCAAGCAACATCACTGGGTGGACTAATTCAGAGACAGTTGCTCAATGCTCATCTAGTAGGAACAATGCCTACTGCTGGAGCTTCACCCAGCAGATCTTTTTCCTGTTGTTGTTTATTTTTTTTGTTTTTTTTGGGGGGGTATAACCCACATATATGCATATTCTCTGCAAAAGGACTTAATATTACTGTTCACACAATGGGAATGAAACTAGTTTTCAAGTTTTGACAACTGGATATCATTTGGGTTTATTATCACAGAACACTTGCTTCCCACAGTGAACTTCCTTTTCCATTGACCTGGGACATGTCCTATTTGGGTGTGATCGTGGAATGTGGCATACTCTTCACCTTGCAAGCTTCCTTGGTCTTTTAAATTTGGTCACAAAATTGTCTGAGGTGATACAAATATGTGACACAAACTTTTCCCCCTGCACATTTGGATGTAAGAACAGCACAAGCTGCTCAGGTGAAGAGGTTTCCGCACTGATTTCCTACAACCAATGAGTTCTGCAGGTCCATAATTCCAAGAAAACCAACCACTTTCCTACACCTGTACGTATGCCTGTCTCAATAGCTGACTCAGAATTTGAGCTGTCAGTGAGTGGGATGAGTTCGCCATCATGTGGCCAGAAAATAAGATAGAATCTGCTTTAGTTGTTCAGGAATTTGTCTTATAATGTACTTTTGCTTCTCAGCAATAAAAATGAATAGTCTTTTTGAAGTCTTGAACAGGACTGCTTTTTACTCTTGATCTTGGATAAGTCCTTTGGCTAATGCTGTCATCATACAATGTTGCAGATGGCTGCCATAAGTGTTAAAAGACATCAAGAAGCTCAAGGAAAATTTCCATGATCTTTGAATTCCATTTATTCCAAAACTTCTAAAATCCCTGCTAGGCTTCCTTCCACTTTATAGATTGAAGTAATGTCCTAAGGGCTTAAGCTGAATTGGAAAAAAAAAGATCAATCCAGTTGTTACTGAACTGTGTTTTTCAGAGTGGAACTACACTCTAGAGGATTTTCAATGGCTATAGTCTTTGGAAGTATATTGCTGGGCCATTCTTCTAAAGACCCGTTGGGTATACTTGAACCTCCGACCTTAATGGTAAGTCATGGAACATTAAGCAATTGGTCTCAGTCAGAGAAAGGGTCCAACATTCCAAACCCACTCCTCAGTGCCATCAAGCAGATTCCTACTCATAGGCTCTCCAGAAGACAGTAGCAGTTCCCTCTGTAGATACTGTTACTGTCATGTCATATATTGCAGAACACGGCCATTGGTCCAAAGTGACTCCATAAATTTCATAGGAAAAAAAATCGATGATCTACAGACGCCACTTTTCCACAAACTTTTCAGCCACCCCCTGAAGGTTTTCCACTACCACCACAACAGTGGAATGGACTCATCCATAGGGAACAAGTGTGAAGACTTACGCAAGATTGGGCAGTGTGTCCTTTTGTTGTGCATAGGGTCGCTATAGGTCAGAACTGGCTTGTAGGCACCCAAAAGCATAACAACAATGAACTTCGTTTTTCAAATGCACTAGGAAAAATTACCTGCAAAAAAGTTCACACACACACAGTACTTTCCATCTCAGAAACACATACTTTTGCTTAGAGTTTGTCAGAAGAGTTCTGTTCTTTACTTCTTTATGATCTCCTTCACAATGTACCCTAACATCCTCACTAGCTCATTTTCTTTGCCTGCCCCATTTTCCTTAGAGATTGCAATTTTCTGTGGTTCCTAAACACCATCCTTCCTCCCTACTTTTAAATTAGGTCTGCTCTTTAAATTGGCTCCTTTTCCACGATCACAGCAGCTAAATTGTTTATCAATGGTACTGAAGACTGTGTGCTTACCAGAGAAACAAAATGACACCTCCGGTATAGGAGAGGGAAGATTGGTCACTAGAGAAGGACCAACGTCTACGTATATCACGATCCACATATCTCAGTGTGGCATCCAGTTAGCAGCACCCCTCCCATATTCTGGGCTTTCAAATCCTCCCAGAAGTACTGGCCATATATTCAAATATATGCTGTTGTCAACATATGGGAAATATTATTTTCATTTACTCATGAAAACACTGTGTGTATATATGTGTGTGTGCGTACATTTCCTTACCTTTCAAGACAAATCCTTGGAAGATATGTTGCCACTTTAATACTTCTTGAGTGATAGTAATTAAAATGTCAGTGAACTGAGTGACTTGAACTTGAAGTATACGCTAATACCACCAGTTAAGGGGAATTATCAAAACGGTTAGCATGGAGGTTTAATGACAACAGAAAGCTTTAATTCTGTTTTTGCTATGACAGGATTTGTTTAGGGAATAAATCTCAACAATTCAAAAAATATTTTCCATCCACATTAGGACAATTTTTTAAGTACTCCATTCCTTGGCCAGGCAGTGCAATGTAGTGACATAGTGTAGCACCACTAGGCGACCCTGGGTGTGAGCTGAAGCATATGGATTTCAGAGTCAAGCCTTATGTTGGCAAGTTACGTGACATTGGGAAAGTCCCTGTTCCTCTTTGATGCTATGTTCATAAATGTAAGTAAAGAGCAATACATTCATAACTATACACACTTAACCCCTTCCGTGAATTAGTGAGAGTATTTCATGGCACTCTAAGTGTGGCAGTCATGTGCTTATGTTAATTTTATGGTTGAAATATAGGGGTGGAGTCTAGCCTGCTAATCTGGAGATAGTCATTGAGTAGCCAATGAGGCCTCAGTGTGGGCATGGCTTTCTCCTGATATGTCTGGGAAATCTCACGATACTTCCCTTGTGAAGATGAGAAGCTATCTCCCTGGTTTTGGGGAGTTAGTTTGGAGAGACGATTAATCACGGACAAGACAATATGGCAGCGTCTGGGAAGCTGGAGGAGCCAGGGAGAGACCACACGGTTTTGCCCTGATGGAGCCAGACCTCTGAAGCTGGGGCAGCCACATGGAGACCTCTGCCAGCGATGAGTTGCTTCTGCTGTTGATGGACCCTGAGCCCTGGAAGCGAGGAGCCATGTGGAGACCCCTGCCAGCACTGGGATTCTGTACCCACTGACCTGTGACTTGATGAGTCTGAAGGAGACTTTATAGATTGATTTTGGGCATATGGATTAATATTGGACTTGTGACTTTGTACTGGACTGGATTGGGATGCTTTCTTAATGTCCTAATTCTCTTATATATAAACTTTTTTTCTTATATCTATAGGCATGTCTATGAAATTTGTTCCTCTAGCCTATCCGGACTAAGTTAAAGACTAAAAAACCAATGCTTGCCTCATATCAGTGTACAATAAATATTGGCTAAGTCTAATGCTCCATCCTAGTGGGTTACACATTGTTCTTCTAACTACAAGGTTAGCAGTTGGAGACCACCAGTCTCTTCATGGAGAAGGACAAGATTTTCTACTCCTGTAAAGATGTACAGTCTTGGAAAGACACAAAAGCAGTTCTATTGTTTTCCCATAGGATTGCCATGAGTTGGAAATGACTCACGAGCAGTTGGATTGGGTTGGTTTGATCTGGAGTTTCACTTAATTTAATGGAAAAAGCATTTACTGTGTATATCTTCTGTATGACAGGCTGTATAGAACTTGAGAATCCATATCTCAACATTCAGTTAATAACCATTGGCCTCTTAATTGAAAATTAGAAAAGAAGCAATTTCTCAAGAAGGATGTCACATAAGCATTCACTTTATACTCCTGGACTGGTCATATTTGGCCATCTCCAGAAATTGGGAGCAATATCCAAGACATTCGGCAACTCCATAGTAAGGCTCTGATGTGCACATATGTGCTTTAAGGAGATTTTTCAATAAGTGAATTGGGGTGGGGGGAGAGAAAAAATTTAAAGGGAATCCCAGTTGGCCCAAAGTCAGCCATTCAAACCAACCGCCACTCCCTGAGAGTGATGATGGAGTCTGCTTCTATAAAATTTACAACCTCAGAAACTCTATTGAGCAGTTCTACTTGGTCCTATAGGGTCCCTATGGACACTGGAATGAACTCCTGGAATCAACTCTCCAGGAGTGAATTTAGTTTATTTCCTTCTTTTTGATAATTGAGAACTTTCGTGAATCTGTCCATCTCCTTAGTCTAAATATCTAATTAACAAGTGGGTGATATTCTTGATTTGCTGATTCCTGAAGTTGTGAACATAAAACTGTGGAAAAAGATCATCTACAAAGGGGTCTTCAAAAAGTTTGTGGAAAAGTGGGGTTCAATGACAGTGGATTTTTTCCATAAGCTTTTCAACATCCCATCATATCTACATACACAGATCACAGATGATTAAGAAATGATGAGAAAAACTTGCTCAAACATAGGTACCAGTCATTATATTAGAAAGCAGGCTCCTACCAACACTACTCCAATAATTCAAACATAGCACAACAAAGCAAGACCGTATGCTCTTGCCAAAATATGAAAAAATCCCCTGGCAAAATGCCAATAGACCTTTACTAGCCAATTTTCTACCAATCATCCTTCCCTTGGAAGAGGAACAGGATTCTGAGGAAGCAAGCATTTAAATCTACCTTCATTTTCCCTGGGGCTCAGTAGTCGACATAATTGCAGTCAAACTTACCTGCGTCAGCAAAAAGGGGTCCGGATTGGGTTTTTGATACCTGTTGTAGAGTGAATTGCTAAAACTGTGTAGAGTTCTTTATCATGAAATTAAAGATTTACTGAGTAATGCCCTCTACTCATCATTTCAGAAGCCAAACTGGCCTCAGAAAGAGAATGATGAAATGAGCCTATGAAAATCAAGTTTTCTCATTGCCCATTCATCTCAGGACATTAGCAGCTCTGGGTCCAGATTTGACCTTGTGTGGTTTACTCTGGACGATTCTGGCTGTAATGTTTGAATCAGGCAGAATTCACAGCTTGATTTTCATTTTCATCAGAGCCTGCCTTTGCAGAAGTGAGAACAGAAAAGAAAATTAGGAGAATAAAATGACCAGCCAGGTGCTAAAGGACAGCATTTAGAGATTTCTAAATTGAGTTTCCTTAGTTTTAAAATGGAAGCATAAGAGTGTTTCTTTGAAAAATATTTTCTCTCCAATTGGTTGTCTGGTCATTTTATTAGCGTCTGCTCCACAGGGCTGAAGGGAAAGTTCTTCTGGCATCAGTGAGTCCACATTAGCACATAAGCAAAGCATTCACCTTTATATCTAGCATATGAA
Source organism: Nesogale talazaci (assembly GCA_004026705.1). Classification (NCBI taxonomy): domain Eukaryota; kingdom Metazoa; phylum Chordata; class Mammalia; order Afrosoricida; family Tenrecidae; genus Nesogale; species Nesogale talazaci. The sequence goes on along the minus strand of PVJH01000299.1, from coordinate 130,112 downwards.
TACTCGACTTCCACATCTTCTAGCGGTGAGTCTCCAGATCCTACAATAAAAACAAACAAACAGAAAGTGCAGCAAGAAAAGCCACATGGTCTTGATGCCTGTTTCAAAGCACTGATTCGGTATAGGTCATGCAAGAGGGGCTATTAGAATGCATAGCCAAGAGCAGAAAGCTTCTGTGGCCATTCATTAAGGGACCTTCTCAGAGTGAGGGAATTGGTCTTTGCCAAGAATGTTAGAGCCAATCAAAATGAGCCTCCAACAGTTGTGGAATCACTACATGCCAAATGAAATTCTGCAAATGGGATATATAGACAGTCAACAGCACTCTGAGAAGATGCCAAGGTACATGAATCCCATGCCAGGGGAGATGCAGTAAAATGTGTGTGACTCAAAATATTTTGCCAGTAGCCAAAGAAAATTCAATAGAACTGGATGCTGATGATCCCTGACAATCAGTAAATATAAGTTATGATATGAATTTGTGTTCAGAGGCTAATGAGGGCAAATAAACGGTCTTGTCTTACTGAAATAGGAAATGCAAAGCTGATTTGGTCTATTTGTAGAAAAGAAGGGTTTACATAGGGGAAGTGAATGTTTATTCAGAATTTCTCACCAAGCTAGACACCATCAGAATTTCTTGATGAATCTTGATATCTTTAAAATTATAGCCTCAAAAACTCTGTGGTTATCATTTTAAATTTTAAATATGTTTTACAGTTGGGACAGAATCATTCTTAGAATAGTACACACTAAATGCTACGGGACACTGGTTCCTTAACACCCACCCACCCCCCTTGAAGTTGTAGCAGGTATTGAACTTGAAAACAATAATTTGGAATTGAGGGAATGTTCCCTCTAGACATAATATTACCCGTGACTTGCATTGTTACCATTCTAGTCACACATTCACCTAGAGGTACCTGGAAGCATAATTGGCAAGGATGCTTTTAACTATGGGGTCATTCATAATTGACAAAGTATGAGTTACTGAGTAATGGTCTGTGTTACACTTGTACTTTACATGATAGAGGTAGAATGTAGAAATTGAAAGTAAGGGGGTGGTAAACATAAGAAAAATAATTTGTAAAATGCTCCCCAAACAAAGAAGCCCAGTTCTTTCTCCATCTTTGCTGTAGGTTTCCCCGTTTGGTCTATGGCCATCCAGATTGGTACAAAATTATATGCTGCTCATTATAGCATATAAAAAATGAACATGAAAACTAGTATTACCCTTTAGGCAAGGCACTGAGCAACATGAATCACAGCTTATTCCAAACCCTTTGAAATTGATCCAGTCATTTCAGTTCTTGGAATTTATCCTAATGAAATACTAAGCAAGGAAAAAGTTCCATACACAAAGATTTCTTTGCAATGTCATTTAAATAGCAAAAGACTATATAAGCAATCCAAAGTCAATCTGATGTGTAAATAACTTTAGTACAGGAAGCTTCCAGGTTACAAATATGTGACATCTGGGAAACATATTATTAGGTTAATTTGTCCTCACTTTGAAATGATTGAATTAATCACCCCAAACCAAAAATCTACTGCTGCCAGGTCAAATCAATCTGACTTATTATGCCTCTCTAGGACAAGGCAAAATTGCCCCTATAGGGTTGTCAGGGCTGTATTTTTACATATGCTGATCCACAAAAACCTTTTTATCTTGTGGAAAGGCTGATGGATTCTCAACTCCAAACTTTCATTTTGTAACCCAGGAACTGTCTGTATATTCACTGAACATAATACAACACAAACCAAAATTCCCTGCCACAGAGTTGAATCCCACTAATAATGAACCTATAGATGATTTCCAAAGCTGTAAATTTTTACAGAAGCAGATAGACTTATTTTTCTCCCTCAGAACAGCTGGTTGCTGTGAACAAATGATGAACTTTGCAGTTAGCAGTCATAGTCAATAAGAATACAATTTATGAAAAAAATGTGATAGTATGAGAAAAAAGTAAACAACATGAAATGAAAAAGTATGATAGCACTATTATATAAATGGTATGACATAAAATATAAAACATTTTAAAATGCATAAATTCATGACAATTGATTCTTTTCCCTCAGTTCTTCTAAATTTTCTGATATGCGTGTATTATGCTGATGGGGAAAAAAACTTTGTTTTTAACATTATGAATACAACTCATAGAAGCTAGATCTCAATAGATATTCTCAAGAGAAAACAAATATTTAAGAATCTATGTGACGGGCTGAGCCCCGGTGGCGTAGTGGTTGTGCACGGGACTGCGGCCCACTGGGATGGAGGTTCAATTCCAGCTCCACGGAGCAAAGGCTGGGCCTCCTACTCCCACCACCAGAGGGCAGTGATGCCCTCCCCAAAAAAACAAAACAAAACAAAAAGAATCTATGTGATCCCCCAATAAAATGATTAAAAAAAAACAGGAAAAAAAGAATCCATGTTCCCTTTACAACCCTGTTATTACTTCTCCCCAAGTTCAGAGCTGAACTAGGTCTCTTGTTTTCTGGAACTCTGGGATACTCCAACTCTATGTGGTGCATTTCTTAGTTATATCCTAGCAAGACTATTCCCTTCTTCCTGCAAATAATCTTAGTCTGCTTGTGACTAACCTAAAAGAACTTTGGACATAATCCAATCTAAGAAGATAAGTAATTATCACAGTTTGGGTTCTCTGGGGAGCAAATTTTGAGACAGAGTACATAGAGTGTTTATTACTATTAACTTATTATTCTAGTCAGAAAGGACGTAGGTCAGAGCAGCAGTCAAGCTGTGATGTGGCACCATCAAGAGCTTTAGCTAACACCATGAGAAACTCTGGAACCAAAAATGAACTGATTTCACTTCAAGATGGCTGGCTGATCACACAAGGAGTGAATCTCTCTCCAACATTCAGGAGGAAAACATTAAGAAAGAGAATGTGAAGTTAAAGCAATCACATTAAATGTCCCAACAGATAAGAGACCCAGAGTTAATGGGCATGACAGTGGGGGAATGGAAAAGTTAAACATCCCTGAGATGCCCAGCCTTTCTCCTGCTGGACCAAACCATTGATTTCACAGAAGATTTGAAAGTCCTCCTAAATTCCCAGCTGGCATGCACTCAATACACCTGCCCTCCAGACTTCTCATGTCGTTCCAGAGCTACTCCCTCTTGAAAGATATGACCCCCACCATGTTCACATTGATTCAGCCCATGGAAGCCCTGAGCAACTTCTCCATCTCCTAACACTCCACTCTATGCCTCCACTTCCAGGTGAGCATCTAGTTTAGACCTTTTCTAACCAGCCCATGGACCAGACTAGGCAGAATCGCTTGCCCCTAGGCACTGGTTGTACCTGTTCAACTAGACCTCAACCCTTATGTTTCCATCCCAGTTCCTGAACCCTAGACTTGCCATCTTCTCCTGAAAACACACCTTTCTCTGTCCACATTAGTTACAATACTTCTTCTAGGCAGAGCTTAGACTCTCCAAGAAAATATTACCAACCCATCCTTTTTTTCTTTTCTGTTTTCTTTATTTTTCTCTTACTTTGTCCTTTTCTGTAAAATAAAAGCTTGTACTATGTTTATAATTCTTTTAATTAGTACTACCTTTCCCTTTGTTCTTTCAGAATAAGAAAAGAACAAAATACAAAAGTGGTATTTTTTGCCACTTTTACAGTTCTTAAATTAACACTTCATGGTTCCCCCATCTTCCATATTACTTTCCCTTAGGTCCTTTTTTTATACCTCCCCTCTCCCTTATTCTCTCTCTTATCTCTTTTTTAGTTCTGACATAGCTCTTATTTCTGTACCATGCCACTCACCAAAGTTAAATACCCCACACAACTCAACTTCTTTGTTAACCTTAGCACCTGTACCAAGATGTCAAGGAAACAGTAGAAAATATTGGCATACAGACACAAACAAAACAAAATGAGAAAAAATGGGCACAAGCAAATTACTAACACCTAAAACTAAAGGAAATAACTGAAGTTGAACAGGCTATGAAATACATAGAAAATTTGAGAATTCAGAAGAATGATCAGCTGTGTTTAACAGATGAAGCAAGGGTCTGAAAGACAAAAGGGGGGAAAGAAGAAATCTAGCTAGAAGTCTTACGAGAAAAACTCAAAACAAAAACCCTGAAGATGAACACTAAGATAGCAGAAAATTGCCACATTATAAAAGAAAAAAAAATTGAAGAGATGGCAACCTGAAATAATTAGCTCAAAAACAAATCTTTTGATTCCAAACTATGAGAAAAGCAAGCAAAAAAAATTCACAAGAGACCAAAGATAGCTTAAGAACCATGTGGGGCGTAATCAAGAAAAACAAACTATGAGTTGTAGAAATTCCAGAAGAAGCAAACAAAAAAATCTACGGGGTAAATAATTCAAGAACTTCTGGAATAAAATTTCCCAAAGTGCACAAAATATGAGAAAATAATTATTCAGGAAGCCAAGGGAAACACTAATCAGGATAGACTACAAAAGAAAACACTGTGTGGCATATTGTAGTCAAACTATCCAATACTAAAGACCAGGAAAGAATTCTGAGAGCAGCCAGAACAAAATAATAGTTACATACAAAGGAGGAGCAATTAGAGTAAGCTTTGATTTTTCAGCACACAAGAAGAAAATGGAGTGATTCCTCTAAAGTTTTGAGGCATAAAACTCTAAACCAAAAATCTTGTATCCAGAAAAATTATCACACCTATAAGAGGGAGAAATTAAAGTGCTTTCAGCTAAGGATAAATTAAAGGAATTTTAAAAAACAAAACCACTATTACAAAAATACTAAATGGAATGCTATGGTAAAAAAAATCAATAATAGCAGCATACAATCTGAGACCAACATACAATACAATTTCTCACCAAAACCCACACATCGAAATCAGTAAACAAAATAACACAGAAATATAAAAAGAACAAAGAAACTAATACTAAGCACACATACATAATGAGAGCCACAAAACCAAACAGAGCAATAGAGTTACTGAATACTAATGGATTAAATTCACCAATCAAGACACAGAGAGTATCAGACTGTATAAGACACAGGACTCATCAATATGCTACTTACAAGAAGCACACGTCAAACACAAAGACAAAAAACATACTAAAAATCAAAAGCTGCAAAGAAGTATATCAAACAAATGACAATTAAAAATAAAGTAGGTGTAGCAATATTAATATCTAAAGAAATAGACAAAGACGAATAATATTGAGACAAGAATGGACAATACATAATGATAAAATGAATAATATGTAAAAATACATGAGAATAAATATATATGTTCCCAATTGATAGACCCTCAAAATACATTGATCAGGTCCTCACAAAGTTGGAGAAGCACAGTTTGACAATAATAATAGCACATTCTATACATTACTCTCAAAGATGGAAAGATAAAGAAAGAAACTCAATAAAGACACAAAAGAGCTAAACAACACAATCAACCAACTCAACTTCCTAGACATTTACAGAACACTCCGTCCATCAACACCACAGTATACATCCTTATCTAGTGAACATGGAACATTCTCGGGAATAGATTACTTTAGGCCACAAAACAAGTCGTAACAAATTCCAAATTATGAAAATCCATTTTCTCAGGTCACAATGCTATACAAATAGAAATTAGCAATAGAAATGGGAAGAATTGAAAGCACAGGGGCATAAAGTCACATGGTACAGTGAACACATGGAGACTGAGCCTCATATTACTCTAAAGTGGCTGGGTAATAGCTCAAATAAGGGATTAAATTCACAGATTTCCTGAAACAAATGAGAATGATAGCACAACATTCCATCAGAAAGAAAGGCATCATGTTTGGCAAAGTAGAAGGTCAATGAAAAAGAACAAGACCTTTAATAAAGCTGCCCTCACAATGGCTGCAATGATGGGTTCAAACATAATTTTGAGGATAGCAAAGAAGAGGACAGTATTTTGCTATGTTGCAAATAATGTTGCTATGAGTTGGAAATGACTTGACATTTAATCACAACAACCACAATCAAGAATGGAAGGAAAAATAGAAGAATTATTGCTAATCAAAAGAACAAACTATATATGTATATCTTATGAAAGAATATATAGTATGAAAGAAAATATATATTATGAAGTGTCTTCAAAAAATTTGTGGAAAAACAGAGTTAAAAGAAAACAGAATTTTCCATTAACTTTTTGAAGCTCCCTTGTGTACATACACACAATATTTATACTCACACATATGTAAAATTTGTAATATGGCAAAATGGAATTTTTAATCAGTGATGGTAAAGGTTAACAAATATGGTAGATTTAATGGACTATGTACATAAGGAAACATCTCGTACCATAACAATTCTAGATAGATAACAAAATTTGATTGTGAAAGTAAAATCTTTAAGAAAAAGGAATCTCTTTATGATAATGTAGTAGGAGGAGGTTATTTAAATAATTCATACAAAACACAATTCATAAAAATTATATTGATTTAGAAAAAAATGTGTGCATAAGCAAATGTGGTGAAGAAAGCTGATGGTGCCTGGCTATCAAAATATGTAGTGTCTGGGGTCTTAAAGGCTTGAAAGCAAACAAGCGGCCATCCAGCCCAGAAGCAACAAAGCCCACATGGAAGAAGCACACCAGCTTATGTGACCAAGAGATACCAAAGGGATCAATTATCAGGTTTCAAGAACTAATAATCATAACATTATATGCTCACTTTCCTGATATGATCACTGGTGACAAATACATGCATAAGCAAATGTGGTGAAGAAAGCTGATGATGCGCGGCTATCAAAAGATGTGTGTCTGTGGTTTTAAAGACTTGAAGGTGAATAAGTGGCCATCTAGCTAAGAAGCAAGCCCACATGGAAGAAGCACAACAGCGTTAATGACCACGAGTTGCCAAAGGGATCCAGAATCAAGAATCAAAGACCTAAAAAAATATCATTCTAAATGAGGAGAGTTCAGACTGGGGACCCAAAGCCAATAAGTGAAGAGACATCCTCTTACAGAGGGGTTGTAAAGAGGAGATGAGCCAGTCTAGGTGCAGTGTAGCATCAATGAAATGTTCTCAAATGCTTCCTTCCTCCGACAATCATTATCCCAACTCTGCCAGACAGATTTGGCTAGACCAGGAGATGCTCATTGGAATGTGGAAATTTAGAATAAACAATCCCTTGAGACTAGTGGGGAGTGCTGACACTGGGAGGGTGGAGGGATGATGGAGTAGAAAGGGGGAACAAGTGTCTCCGATCTACATGTGACCTTCTCTCTGGGGTGCGGACAATGGGGTGGGGATGTGTGTGTGTGTGTGTGTGTGTGTGAGTGAGTGAAGTGACACATTAGACAGTGTAAGATATGAAGAGGTAATAACAATTTGCAAATTCTTGGAAGTTCATAGGGGAGGAGAATGGGGAGAGGAAAATATGGGGAGTTGGAATTAAAAAAATGAAGAACTAGAGGAAAGACGGGAAGAGGAGCTTATGCTGGAGGGGTTCAAGTAGATAATGTAGATGAATGTGGCAACATGTGTACAAATATGCTTAATATGAACGATGTATTAAATATTGTAAGAGCTCCCAATAAAATCTTTATTTTAAAAAATGCCAATAAATTAAAAAGTAAGAAATATCAATAAAGTAAAAATATATTTGCAACAAATTACATTGATTTATTTTATTATATTAAATTGTAAAAAATATACAAATTAAAAGACTAATCCTAGACTAGAGGAAAATGTATGTCATATATGTGACACTGAATTACTATCCATAATGTATGCATGAATATATGAAGGTAATTGTCCAACAGGGAAAAATTCAGACAGATGTGAACAGGTACTTTACCTAAAATAATATAACCTGAATATGAAACAAATGCCACAAAATGTTAATATGGAAGAATAAACAATCTCACTGACATATCATAAAAACAAACATTAAAAACAAATATTTCACATCCATCAGAGCGACAAAAATTAAACAGAAGAAGATGTAACCTTCAGGTTCTGCTGCTAGTGAAGTGTAACTGGTAAATCTAAATTTTACTTTACATTTTAAACTTCCCTTCATATCAACTAGTTTATGTGCCATGGAATGGAAAAAATATGTACTCTGCACATGGTGCATTATGCACAAATATGCACCAAGAACCAGGATGCCCGTAGCAACACTTACTGATTAGTGAATATAATTGTATAAAGCACTAATAGAAAAATGAGCAAAATATGCTGTCATACTTGAGCAATAAGAAGCTGGAGAAGTTAAAAGTGAATGATTTCAATCTAAATGAACCAACAAGATTGAATTTCAAAATCATAATGGGTTGTAGATAGAAATTTGAATAATAATAGTGTGAAACTGTAAAAATATCAGAAAGTTCCTAAAGGTGAAGTTAGAAGTTCTTCTCAGGAAGAAGTGTGCTATACTCATAAAGATCTGCTTGAGTTTTCTAATATGCACAAGCAGAAGCCTTGGGAATATCCCTGGGAATGGTTACTAAGGGTATGAGGATATTGGTATAAGAAATGTAACATTAGACCAGTCTGAGTTCCTTGACATGGTGCCCCTAAGCACAGATTCTTCCGTCAGTGTTTCTGTAAGAGATGTTAAGAGATTATCTAATTGCTTATCTGGTGGGTTCACTGAAGCATTGGCTGCCAGATGGCCTAGATTAGACCAACTTGAGGAACCTTATCTACCTTGGTATGCTATAGAACAGCAGTTCTCAACCTGTGGGCTGTGACACCTTTGGGAATTCAAGGACCCTTTCACAGGGGTTGCCCAATTCATAACAGTAGCAAAATTACAGTGATGAAGTAGCAGTGAAAATAATTTTATGGTTGAGGGGTCACCAAACATGAGGAGCTATATTAAAGGGTTGTGGCATTAGGAAGGTTAAGAACCACTGCTGTAGAAGAAGACATCCAAAAGCTTAGGGAAATTGGTATGTTGGAATGGATTTATCAGGATAATCCCATAGACCAAAAAGGGAGTGTCCTGAGGGCATACCTTTCCCCACAACCATAAGGAACAAGTTTGTGAAGTAGGTCTCAGCATCTCCTAAGACTTCTGTGATTGCTAGTTTATGTATAGCAGGATTAACAGTGAGAGTTGCCTTAAATGAACTTAGGTATTTGCCTTCAATGGGGCTGACTGGGCTCCATGATGGTGGAGGGCACTTGTCAGTACTTAATCAACAGAGATAGGGTAAAAGATAATCGTAGTGAACAGCAAGTTTTTCATATTAATTAAAGAAACCTGTCTCATGTGGACATCGTTTGCTACTTAGGCACAGTGTTCCTAGGAGGGAAATATATAGGAAAACTACTAAATATTTATGGGATCTAAGAACGAACAGTAAACTAGAAAACCACAATCACTCAATCAGTTCCCAGACCTGAGCCAGTTTACAGACCCACAACCCCTTGAATAAGGGGAAGGTCAGGTCCTATGAAGAAGGACCCTACTAGATCACTGAAGGTTTATACTTTTAGTCTTTCTTCTGGCCTTCCCCAAAGGGACCTGTGGCCTTTCACAATAGTGACTGTTCATTGGGAGAGAGGAAGTAATCACACTCTCTGGGGATTACTGGACACTGATTCTGAACTCACGCTAATTCTAGGAGACCCAAAATATTTCAAAGACTCGCCAGTCAGAGTGAGGACATATGGAAGTCAAGTTATTGATGGAGGTTTAGCTCAGGTATGCCTCTGTATGGGTCAAGTGGCCCTTGACCCCATTCTGTCATTTCCTCAGGTTCAGAATGCATCATTGCAATAGTAATACTTAGTAACTGGCATATTGGATTCCATAAATGTGGAATAAGGGCTATTATAGTAGGGAAGGCCAAGTGGACACCGTTAGAATTGCCATTACCTAGAAAAATAGGAAAACAAAAGCAACAGTGCATTCCTGGAGGGATTACAGAGATTAGTGCCACCATCAAAGACTTGAAGGATGAAGGGGTGGTGATTCCTACCACATCCCCATTTAATTCACCTATTTTGCCTTTTAAAAAAAATAACAGATGAAACCTGGAGAATGACACTGAGTTCTAATAAACTTAAACAAGTAGTGATTCCAATTTCAGTTGCTGTACCAGATGTGAGATCATTGTTTGAACACATTAATATTTCTCCTGGTACTTGGTATGAAGTTATTGATCTGGCCAATGCCTTCTTCTCAATACCAGTCTCAAAGGATCACCAGAAATAGTTTGCCTTTAGCTGGCAGGGGCAAGAATACACTTTCACAACTCTACAGCAACTCTTTCTTCCTGTGCCATAATTCAATCTGAAGGAAACTTGATTGCTTTTCTCTCTCTTCTGGAAAATGCCACACTAGCTCAATATATTGACGATATTGTGCTGATTTGACCAACTGAGGAGAATGTATCAAAGATTCTAGATTCATTGGTTAAAAACATCTGCATGCAATAGGTTGGGAAATCAACCCAATTAAGATTCAGGCACCCTCCAACTCAGTAAAATTTCTAGGAGTTCAGTGGTGTGGGGCATGTAGAGACATTCCTACTAAGTAAATAATAAGCTATTGAATCTTCCCCCCACTCCAACCCCCCAACATCTGATCAGGAAGCAAAATGCTTAGTGGCTCTCTTTGGATTTGGGGAGCAAAATATCCCTCATTTAGGTATTCTACTTTGACTTATTTATCAAGTGGCACACAAGACCTCCAATTTCAAGTGGGGCCCAGAACAAGAAGACTTTGCAACAGGTCTGGGCTGCCATGCAAGCTTTGCCAGTGGGACCGTATGATCCAGCTGACTCAATGGTACTAAAGGTATCAGTTGTAGATAGAGATGCAGTGTGGAGTCTTTGGGAGATCCCTATTGGTGAATCATAGTGTAGACCCTTGGAATTTTCAAGTAAAGTCCTGTCAACCTCTGCAAACATTTGAAAAAGAGCTGTTGGTCTGTTACTGGGCCTTAGTGGAGACTGAATGGCTCACCATGAGTCACCAAGTCACCATGAGGCCTGAGTTGCCAATCATGAACTGGGTATTGTCTGACCCACACAGCCATAAATTTGGATGTGCTCAGCAACACTCATTGTTAAATGTAAGTGGTATATACAAGATCAGGCTAGAGCAGGACCTGAAGGTACAAGTAAGCTGTGTGAAGAAGTGGACCAAATACCCACAGTTTCCACTCCTGTCATAGTACTTTCCTTTTCCCAGTGTGCACTTATGGCCTCCTGAGGAGTTCCTTATGATAATTTAACTGAAGAACAGAAAATCGATGCTTGGTTTACTAATAGCTCTGCACAATATGCAGGTGCCACTCATAAGTGGATAGCAGCAGCACTACAGCCCCTTTGTGGGATCTTCCTAAAGGACAGTGGTGAAGAAAAGTCCTCAATGGGAAGAACTTCAAACTGTGCACCTGGCCATTCAGTTTGCCCAGAAGGAGAAATGGCCAAATGTGAGACTGCATACTAATTCATGTGGCTAATGGTTTTGCTGGATGGTCAGAGAATTAGAAGGGACATGATCAGAAAATTGGTGACAAGGAGGTATGGGGAAGAGGAACGTAGATAGACTTCTCTGAATGAGCCAAGAAAATAATTGTGTCTCATGTGAGTGCTCACCAAAGGGATACTTCTGAAGAGGACTTTAATAATCAAGTGGATAAGATGACATACACTGTGGAGACTAGTCCTCCTCTTTCCTCTGTCAGCGCATAATTGCCCAATAGTCACATAGACAAAGTAGACATGGTGGCAGGGATGGAGGCTATGCATGGGAGATGCAACATGGACTTTCACTCACCAAAACTGACTTGGCCACTGCCACTGCTGAATGACCCTACTGCCAAAAGAAAATAATGAGTAAAAGAAATGGGACCATTCCTCTGGGAGATAAACCAGCAACCTGGTGGCAGGTTGATTACACAGAACCACTTCCTCGTGGAGGGGGCAGCATTTGGTTTTTACTGGGATTGACACCAAGTCTGGTTAAGGAATTGCCTTCCATGCACACAATGCTTCTGCCAAAATTACCATTTGTGGATTACCGAATGCCTCAACCACCAGCATGACCTCTCACATAACATTACTTCAGATAAAAAACTCACTTCACAGCAAGAAAAAGTCTAGTAATGGGTCCATGCCCATGGAATCTACTGGTTGTATCACATTGCTCATCATCCTGAAGCAGGGGCTAGATAAAATGATGGAGTGACCGCCTAAAGATACAATTATGGCACCAGCTAGGTAGCAACAACATGTGAGACTGGGGTAATGTTCTCCAGGAGGCTGTATACACTTTAATCCAGCAGCCAATATTTGGTGCTGTGTCTCCAGTGAGCAGAATTTATGTGTCCAGGAACCAAGGGGTGGAGGCTGGCATGGCATCACTCACTATTTCTCCTAGTGATCCACCTGAAGTATGTTTGCTTCTTATCCTAGCCACCCTATGTATTTCAGGCCTGGAGTTCTGGTCCAGAAGGAGTTCTCCCACCTGGAAGCACAGTACTGATTCCTCTGAACTGGCAGCTGAGAATGTCCCCTGGCCACTTTGAGCTTTTCAAGCCTTTGGATCAGCAGGTCAAGAAGGCTGTCACTATACTGAGTGGTGTGATTGATCCTGTTTACCAAGGACAAATTAGACTGGTGCTACATAATAGAGGTAAAAAGGAATATGTCTGGAATCCAGGAAATCCCCTAAGCCATCTCTTAGTACTACCATACCCTGTGCTTAAAGTAAATGGTAACTGACAGCAACCCAACCCTGCCAGGACATCTAAGGAAGGTCTGGGTCACCACCAGGCAAAGAACCACAGCTAACTGAGGTGCTGACTGAAGGCAAAGACAGTACAGAATGGGTAGTAGAAGAAAATAGTTCTACTTGTCAGTTGCAACCACATGATCAATTGAAAAAGCAAGATTTGTGACTGTCATTCGATATTTATGTGTGTTTAATGAATATCTTTCCTATATTCATGTATGATGTACCAGATACAATTAGACTCTGTGTTTTCATTTATATGTATGATAAATGTATGTTAGGTGGAAGTGTGATTTCATTGGTGTCTGAAAATTATATATGGCTAAAGAATTGTGTATAAGGGTCAGGTTGGCAAGGGTTGGACTGTGACAGGTAGGTTTATTATGCTAACCTGGCCAAAAGGAACGTGTGGGATTACTAAGGTCGCAGTTTGATTGGAGGGAAAAGGGATAAATGATTCGGCAAGTGGCACCTGTCTCTCTCTTGTTCTGTGGTGCTCAGACCAGCACGCAGCTGCTGATTCTCTGCCTCAGCTTGTGAGTTACACTACCTGTGAGACACCCACTGTTGCTACAGCTTGAAGTTCTTTTCAGACCTGCTTTGCCATGCTGGGGGTGTACACTTTGTTTGAGCTTGGTACTGTCAGATCCTGTCATTTGGCTAACTGTTGGTGACCTGCCCTGCTGTTTGCTGCCTGTGGCTGGACTGTCTGAATTGCTTTATGGAAGACTCAGCTGCCTTTATCCTTGACTTGGACTCAGCAGCTCTTGTGAGTTGAAAGACTTCCAGTATCTTAACTGTTCTACGGAAGTTACTTGATTTGAGTCCTCTATACTGCTGTGTAGAGGACTAATTAGCTGTTACATTTCTTCATGCTGTATCTATCTATCTATCATCTATCTATAAGTGTCTATAAGTGTGCTGGTTTTGTTTGTCTAGAGAACCCTGTATAACACAATATTTATCACATATATAGGATCATTTTAGAACTACGTTAATTTCAAATCATGATTCTTATACACAGGGCAGAATAGTCAGGGAACTCAGAATATACACTGAAAAATCAATCATATTTTATTTCTTAAAAATGTAAAATATCTGAAGCAAAAGTAGCAAAATTTTTTACTGTTTGTTCATTTATTTATTTTATTTACAGTTGGATCTGAAGGGTGGGTACTTATTTAGTATTTGAACTATTTCATTTTTTTAAAAAGGAAGAATGTAGAGAATGAAAGGAAAGAGAACAGTAAAAAGAAGTGTCTGTGCAAAGAAGAAGAGAAATGGGACTGAAAAGGCTGCTCAAACAATATTACATTAATATTGGAATGAATGGGCGGGATTGGAAATAATAAGTCAAAAATTCTTCTTTTCTATTATTTACATATTTTCTTGAGTATAACCTTAATTTTAAATTTGAATGAAGACATATTGAACAATTGGCAAATTATAAAAAAGGTGAATTGCGATACTCAATATTTTATTCTCTAATCCCCAGTGCTATTGGTTTTCACATCCAAAATTCTTAATACACATCTAAATGAACAGACACAAATAAGAAGAATAGCTACTTGGTTTCAGAACTGGGGCTACTTTACTCTGGGTTGTGAGTTTTATTTTTCTGACAAAAGAGAGAGAAAGAGGAAGAAGAAAGAAGCCTTAACTCTTTTCTCTGGGGGTGTAGAGGGCAACTCACATGTTTTATTATGCAATAGTTTAGCTCGTGTCATCTGCAAAGTGGGAGATGTTTGCCTTAGGAGAAGAATCCTCCAGATTACACCACGATGAATGTTTTATCATGAAACAGAGGGGCATGTTTCACATGACCACTCCTAATGCAGGACAGACCTTGGAGGAGATAATGTAGCTTATGAGTCTCTTTATTTCTTTTGGCAGGTTATCCAGGCTCAGATTTTATCACTACTGCTTTCTGGTTTTGCTTAAATTAAAGCCTATGAAGCAGCCATCTCACAGAATGAAATTAGGTAAACCAACATCCCTTCTGTGATATTTCTGCTGAAGATAAATAACTGAATGTGATGAAAGGAGAAGTAAAACGAGCCTGAATCCTTAGTCATTCTACAAAACAACTGACCTGTAATCGTTTAAAAATTTCTAGAACACAAAAGTGAAAAAAATATTGAGGAAGTGCTTCAGATTAAAGGAGACAACAGAGATATGATGATCAAATCCAATATATGTATGTTTACAAAATAGATCTTACTTCCCTTATAAATAGGACTTTTTGGGTTCAGTGTTAAAGAAACTTGAATGAGACCTGAGGAGTGGATGGTAAGAATTTGCTGACTTTGCTTTTAAGAGAGACACTAGTAACAATTACACCATTAGGGCTCCCTTGACACTAAGTATTGGCAATGCTAATTACTAATTTTGATGGTTGTGGCTATGTAGAATGTCTTCTATATAGAATATATACATTACAATATAATTTGTAGGATGATGGACATTAGGTTAGCACTTATTGTCAATTAACTGAAAGAAATGTTTTCCTGTGTAGTATATACATTTTCTGCATGTTTGTGATATTTAAAAATAAAAAATAAAGAGTATTTTTTAAAACCTAAGGAAATAGTAAACAAGTCTCAGGATGGTGTTTGCTGTAGGTAGAGGAAGAAGGCTACAGAAGCAAAGGCATAGACTAAACAAAGAATCAGAAGATGATGTGCATTATTGCCAACATTTCAGTTCCTGATTTAGGTGATGTGTTTGTAGATGTGAGTGATATAAGAGTTAAGTGAAAAACCATTGTATATCGTGAATGTATGAGTTTATCCCAAAGAGAAGATGTTGAAATACTTCTCTGTGATCAGTAGATGAGTGCACACAAATTCTCTTAATAGCATACTTGTATGAGTTTCCTTGGTGTGCTTTAAACAAGGTTCAATTAAAATAATGGTTTTCAAGGGTATTTTCTGGACCAGTTAAATTCAAAGCAGAGAAGTGAGCTAAAAAAGTTATGGTGATTCTTTTGGAGGACTCCTCCTCCTTCTCCTCTTCCTCACTTTTCCTTGTGAATTGGTCAAGGTTTAATGAGCATATCATCAATTTCATATCCAACAATTCATGTGCATTTTGTTTCAATTTATCCATTGTAATCCCCACAACATGGAATCACTTATTGCACATCCTCCCTGTGGTCTATGTTTAGTCTCCTTCTTATTTCCTAATAAGAAACCCTGATGGCAGGTTACATGTTAGGCTGCTAACTATAAAGTCAGCAGTTCAAGCATAATTTCATTAGAAATATTATGTTTCAAATTGCTCTGAAGCACAGTGAAAACAACGAGAACACAGTTGCAAGAAAATAATAAAAAAGCATAAATTCAAAGATATTAGGATAGTGTGTACCTCCCTCTGGCAGCCTGTAGCTCTCCATGAAAGAGACCCTGAGTCAGACTTGAAGAAGTTTAATCAGCTTCACATAGTACAAAGACAGTTGCCCAGTCTGGCAGTTGTAACTGCTTTGGACACACTTGAAAGTGTATAGCTCATGGTTAAAGATATCCTACAGAGTCTGTCTTTCTTATCACATAACAAAGTGAGCAACAAGTCGAGATTCTCACTCCTGTTTCTTTCTGACCAACGATTTTGAGCTTGGTTACAAATTGTTCTCCATTCGATGTAGTGCCTTTGAATGTAATCCCTTTTAGTGGTGCCCAACCACCACCCAGATCTTCCGGTCTCCGACTTATGGAGACTGGTGTTTCCGTAGTTCATTAGACGACTCGACTAAGAATTTGCATACATCTTTGCCTTTTCCTTATTCTTCTTCCTCGAGATACACAGACACCCACAGACAGAGACACCTTAGATGATCACTCATGAGTTTTTTGACCTCAAAATTTCTTGAAGACTACGTCCAATCTTCTAAGTGAACCAGGTTTCTGTGTTCTTAAGGGAAGAAAATTTGTCATGTGTATCACTGTAGGTATTGAAATAATATAAGCAGTGTCTCAAAGCTTAGAATAGGAAATCTCTAAGAGGTATTTCAAACAAATACAGTGAGTGGTTTTCTATTGCAGATCCTTTGAGAATAAGTAACCATATTTATAAATATGTATTGATGTTCTTAGGTGTCATCAAGCTGGTTCTGGCCCATAGTAACCCGATGCACAACTGTCCTGTACTATCCTCAGAATTGCTGCAGCCACAGTGGCAACCCATCTCTGGGTCAAGACCTTCCTCTTCTTCGCTCCCCTCTACCTTACCAAGCATGATGACCTTCTCCAGGTACATAAATGAGTTGTGTTAATACTGTCTATTGTATATTCTTCTTCCTGCTTGGTCTATCGCCTTTTTTCAGAACTGAAAAAAAATTTGCTAGTTTTCCTAAATCATTGCTATACAGTACATATTTACATAATAAAATTAGACAATCTTTTCATTTATGTATACATATATTCATTCAAATATATATTTTATATTTATATGTGGCATTTGCAAATTAATTTATTTTGTCTTTTAAAAGAAAAACTAGTTAAATATTAACTTGTTAGTAATAGCCACTTTTTTGTGTTCTTTGTAATATGTAATTTAAATACAAATACATAATAAAATGAATGCATTAAAGATTTTATATCTATATCTGAAAATTTGGTGTATTCCCCTAAAATTACCATTGCTACACAATCACTATAGACTCATAGTTCCACTATGAGACAGAGTAGAACTGCCCCATATGGTTTCCCAGGCCGTCACTCTTTCCAGAAGCAGACTGCCATATTCTTTCTTTAAAAAAAAAAAAAACAGGTGGGAAAGCTTTATTGAGCATACATACATATGTGGGGTAGGCTGTGGAGTGAAGACTAAAAGCCAGTTTAGCCCAGGATCCCAGGTTATGATAACAACCCACACCAAAATATATCTTTTAATAATTCCCTGGGTTCACCTTACACATACAATAGACACCACCATAATTCATTCCCAATCCAGTTGCCATATAGATTCCATTTACCCTAAACTTGGTATAAATACACATATGAGAATTTAAAACAGTATGAGAAAAAGGGCTGTAGGCAGCAACCCCTTCTCAGAAAAACCTCAACATACCACACCCACACTATATCAAGGTCAAATTTAGGAAGCCATTTATATATTTTTAAAAAGTAGCAGAAATCACCTCAAGGAAGTCATACTAGCTGAGAGGCGCTCTGTAGGTATTTTTGTAGAACAGCTGATCACTTTAAACAGGAATTAGCTTTGTTGGCCTATATTATATAGATCATTCATAGAACCTGCAATTGGTTCCTCCTTTCTACTCCACCTTCCCTCCACCCTCCTGGTATCACCACTCTCACCACTGGTCCTGAAGGGATCATTTATCCTGAATTCTCCATGTTTCCAGATCCAGTGTATATCTTCTGGTCTAGCTGGATTTGTAAGGTAGAATTGTGATGATGACAGTGGGTGGGAGGAAGCATTTAAGAACTAGAGGAAAGTTGCTACGTATATTCTTTGGAAAAGAACACCAAAGCACCTTTCGTTAGTCTAGTCACCTGATGAAATGTTGATCATGATCTTTTAGTCTGCTAATTGTGGACATCCTAAAATTGGCTGGCATTTTGGTGAGTCTTCTAGTATTGACTATTTTCTGTAGTGTCCCTTCTCTTTTCATGTTCCTCCCTGCATGTCTGGGCCCCAGAGAGATTTCATTCTGTACCCTTTTTTTCAGACCCCAAGCTTCAGAGTTCATTGAGCCATTTTGGGCATCATGTGAACACCCTGTCTTTACCCACTCAGCCTTTTCAAGATCTCTTATCTCCTATTGAAAAGAATCTTTTCAATATGCCTTTCACCTGCCTTTGTGCTGGAGAGGTATGTGTTTGGTGTGACGATTCCTGCCATCTTCCCTCTTTTTTCCTTTGCTCATTTCTACTAGCTAACTATATAAGTATGCACACATAACTACATAAGTAAACATACACAGAGAACTAAAATGAAATACTATTGAATTTCTCTCCCATATATATATATTTAAATAATTTTATTGGGGCTGTAACAGCTACTACAACATTCAGTGCATCATTTGTATCAAGCAAATTTGCACACATTTTGCCACATATATTTCCAAACATTTTCCACTTGAGCCCTTGGTACAAGCTCCTCTTTAAAAAAAACTCCCCTTTCCCCTCCCCCCCTTTTTTAATGAATCATTTTATTGGGGGCCCATACAACTCCCATCACAATCCATACCAATATCAATTGTATGCAGGCCACATTTACACACCCTTGCCATCATCATTCTCAAAACACCCTCCCTCCCTCCAGGCCCCCAATATCAGCTCCCTATGTTACCCTTCCTCCGCCCCTTCCTCTTGAACTCTTAGTAATTTACAAATTATTTTTTTCATCCTGTACACTGTACAATGTGTCCCAACACTCGCTTCCGTGTTGTCTGTGTCCCAGAGAGGAGGCTACGTGTAGATCCCTGAAGTTGGTTCTCCCTTTCTATTCCTCCATCCCTCCACCCTCCTGATATTACCACTCCTATTGCTAGTCTTGATGGATCATCTATCCTAAGTTTCCCATGTTTCCAACTTCACAGTACATCTGGTCTCGCTGGATTTATGTGGTAGAATTGGGGTCATGACAGTGAGTGGGCGGCAGCATTTGGGAACTAGAGGAAGGTTGCATATTTCATAGCTCCTACCCTGTGTCTTACCTGGCTCATCTCCTCCTTGTAACCCCTCTGTAAAAGAATGTCACCTCACCTATTGATGGACTTTGGGTCCCCAATCTGTACTCCCCCTCATTAATAATAATATAATTTTAGCTCAGTGATTCCTGACACCGGATCCCTTCACCACCTCATGATCACACAGGCTGGTGTGCTTCTTCTGTGTGGGCTTTATTGCTTCTGAGCTGAATGGCCACTTGTTTACTCAAGCCTTTAAGACCCCAGATGTTATATCTTTTCGTAGCCGGGCACCATCAGTTTTCTTCACCACATTTGCTTATGCACACATTTGTCCTCAGCGATCATATCATGAAAGTGAGCATGCAAAGCTATGCTTTTTAGTTCTTGAAACCTAATATCTCATCCCTTTGACACCTCATGATTCCACATGCTAGTGTGCTTCTTCCATGTGGGCTTTGTTGCTTCTGAGCTATATGGCTGAATAGCCACTTTTTAAACTGGTTCCTTATATGCTCACAAGATATGCTCATGTAACTTCGGATAAAAATTTTTTTTGAAAATATCATCTTTTTTACTGTTTACATTTAATTTTCCTTCATACTTTTCTTTTTTAATGAGTTGCTCATTTTTAAGTTTCACTGACATACAAATCACATAGAATCCATTTTAATAGTTTAATCACATTCATAAGAATTGTAGAACAATCACCACAATATTTCTTCTTCCTTGTACTCATTGTTAGTCTTTCATTTCCTGCCTCCCTCCCCTGACATGTCCCTTAAAATTTATTTTTTCCCTTTAAATTTATTGATCCAGTTTTGTTTCTTAAGTTTACATTATCTGGATATTATATTTAGAAAACCATATAAAATCAAAACAAAATACAAGTGACCCAACAACAATGACAGTATGCAACAGAAAAAAACCTCAGTTGAAAACAAAACAAGAAAATATTAAAAACTAGAGCAATTAGACATTGTATGAAGAGGGAGATCAATGATAAGGTGTCACATTTTGACCTAACTACAACTGCAGTAAACAAACTTACAGTGTACTCTCTCTAAAAATAAGACCTTTCACATGTCTGACCACAATCATTGGGGAATCACCAAGAGGCTTGATGCACAGGGATGCCCTATAAATAGGTCTGGACCTTTCACTGTCATCTGCAGCCTTCTGGAATCTGTATGTTTGTAATTTAAGGTCAATACCATGCCTTCATCAGTGTTTGTATTTTTTGTGTGTAGCATCACTGCCCTGGTGGGAGTAGGAAGCCCAGCCTTGCTCCAGAAAAGCTGCTGCTGGATTTGAACTGTGAACCCTGTGGGCTGCAGTCAGTCCCACACACAACCACTATGCCACCAGTGCTCAATGCTTGTGTTTGGATTTTATTATTTAAAATTCTTTTTTGTTGTTGCTATTTACAATTCTTGAATCACATAGACTGGTGTGCTTATTCCATGTGTGCTTATCCAATGCCTCACTTAGATCTTTGTTTTAAGACAAGCCTTTGTGACCCCAGATGCTAACCTTTCTGATAAGCAAGCACCATCTCTTTTCTTTACCACACCTTGCTATAGCACTCATATCTTCAGTGACAGTTCACTGGGGTAGGTGTTGAGCAGGGCCATACTGTAAGAATTATACATTCTTAGATTAGTTTTATAATTAAGAGCAAGCTTAAAATCCATTCATATAGCTATGAATTAATTATGTGTGTCCCTTGTTCACTTTAAAGACATGATTATTATTTTGGTGATGAACATTATAAATTAGTTCCATGGTATACAATTTAAAGTCATGTCAATAAAAAGAAAGTATACATGTATAGGACAGTTTTTCAGCCCCGAATACATGGATTGTTGATTTGCACCTAATAAGTGACTAAACTCTATTTACACTAAAAATGAGGGATCGCGATAGGGCAAAACTTTTAATAACACTCATTCACAAAGGCAGAACTGGACTATACCTGTTATAAAAATGTAAAAAAAAAGTATAAAATAGCACATATATGATAGTCTTGAGTCGCCACCTATCCTCAAGGCAAGAATTTTGGCCTAAAGTTAGAATGACTTCTACATCTGTGCTTGTAAAATAGAATTCAGTTAGTTCTTCTCACACTGGACCACCTCAGGGTTAGATAGGTAAGAACATTTCAGTTCCTTTAGTATGCCAGATTTTTAGGTACAGTCCAGTTTCTTTAGTGGCGTTTCAAATCAAATCCTTCAACTGTGGTTTATGAAAAAATTTGTACACCACACAACGGTATATATCTTCAGTTAAATATACATTGATCCCTGAGCAACTAAGTCCATATAAAAGGATAAAACATATCAATGGCAATTTCTATGCATTGCTGTATTAATACTGATATTGTCTTATTTAGTATTTACAATAACACTAGTAGGTTTATATTCTCTTTGAATTACATTTAGGGAAATCAAGTCTAAAAATTCTTAAATTACTTATCTAATATTATATACCTAGTAAGCAGTAAATCAGAATTCACATCCAATATGTCTAACATCCAAATGCATCAAGCTATTCCCATTAAGCCTTAATGACTTCTACCGTTGCACTTTTAAACAAATGAGATGTTAGGCTTTTGGATCACTTATGGGCAAACAACAAATGGCCTGTTAGGTAGTGGAATAACAGAGTATAGCAGGGAAGGGTATCCCTCCCAAAATCAGGAAAAAGTACTAGAGCAGCAGAAACTGTTCAAAAACCATAATTTCCCCTCTTCACACCACCATTATTTTTTTTTGTTTAAATATACCAGATTGCACTTAGCACGATATCTGAAAAATCATGACAATAAGCCAAAAAATTCCCTTTTGCCAATGACTGGCCATTGTAGACACGCTATCTAGTATTGACCAATGGCACATAAAAAGAAGCATGCTTTGGGGAAAATGGAGATCTTATTGAAAATATTTCCTTCCTATTAAAAGAAAGGAGCTCTAGTTACTCATGGTTGGCAGTTTGAAAACACCAGCTCCTCCAAGGGAGAAAGACTGGACTTCTTACTCCCAAAATAATGATAGACTTGTAAATCCACTGGAGATGGGGGATCACAATGAGTTGGCATCGACATAGTGGCAGTGAATTTAATTTTTTGGTATAAAAAGAAAGAGCTGACACATTCATTTTGCAACCATGAAGTAATCTTTAGTCTCAGAACTAAAGAATCTTAGCTAGTTAGTAGAGTCAGAGAATGCAAAGCATTTCCCTGAGCTACTCAATCACCCTTCGACCTCTTATCTACATATTTCTTCCTAGGTCTGCAAATACATTTACTTTCCATTTAAGACACTATAAATGGCATTTATTGTTAATTGCAACATAATGCATACAAATTTATATACAAATGAATGGGAAATGATTTATTCTAATTTATATGAAATCTAAAAGACATAAGAAAATAATAAGCAAGAGGAAAGGGGGTGTGGAGCCAATGAACTCTGAGACAAGGGAAAAATGATATATCTAAAATCGATGGTGAGGAGGGGGTAGAATGTCTGGTGGTAGTTGATCAAGTGCAATGTTACCAAGAAAAATTACTGAGAGCCAAATCAAGGTTGAATATGATATAGTGGATCAGAAGGAAAGTAAAAAGAAAGGAAAGAACTAGGAGGCAAAAGCCATTTATAGAGATTTAACTATAGGCATTAATATATGTAAATATATAGTTATCAGGATACAGGTCTATGTTCATACATTTATATATTGTGTATTAAGGGAGAAGACAGGCATTGGCCAGTTACTCATGTCCTCCATCAATGCAAGAACATTTTTTATAATAACCTGGCATTCTATGACACTCACCTTCCTGACATGATTGTTGAAGACAAAATGAGTGCTGACATAAATGTGAAGAAAGTTGAAAGTACCTACCTATTAAGAGATATAGTATCTGGGGGTCTTAATGACTTGACATTAAACAAGTGGTCATCTAGCAGAAAAGCAACAAAGCACAAATGGAAAAAACACACCATCCTATATAATCATGAGTTGTTGAAAGGATCAGTTATCAGAACATGCAGAAAAAACAATTATATCAAAGTGGAGGGGGGGTGGAAGAGACTTAAGGGATTTAAGTGGAGACTTAAATCCCATCTGTAGACAATTGGACAAGCCCTTCCAGAAGGGTCACAAGGGAAGGACAAATAAGCCAGGATGCAGTATAGCACCAATGGAGCATACAACATTCCTCAAGTTGATTGGTTCTCAGTGCGTGGGTCGCGACCCCTTTGGAGGTCGAATGGCCCTTTCACAGGGATTGCCTGATTCATAACAGTAGCAAAATTAGTTATGAAGTAGTAAAAAAATAATTTTTGATTGGGGTGTCACCACAACACAAGGCACTGTATTAAAGGGTCAGAACATTAGGAAGGTTGAGAACCACTGCTCTAGTTCTTCAATGCCTCCCCCCAGCTATCATGACACCAGTTCTACCTTACAAATCTGTCTAGACAAGAGAATGTACATAGGTAGAGATAAGAGCTCTTCACATGAAATCCTGGAGAGATAAACTGCTCAGGAACAGTAATGGAAGCAGCAATACCATGCGGGTAGCGGGAAGGTGGGGGGAGAATGGGGACAAAAGGAGAACTGATTGTATTGATTGATATATAACATCCCTCCCCAGGGGGACAAATAGAGGAAATGTAGGTGAAGGGAGACAGTGGATGGAGTAAGATATGAAAATCATAATAATATGAAATCTATCAAGGGCTCATGAGTGCGGGGGAAAGGAGCTGATAACAAGGGCTCAAATAGAAAGAAAATGTTTTGGGAATGATGATGGAAAATATGTATAAAGGTGTCTGACACAATGGATGTATGAACTGTTCTAAGAGTTGTTAGGGTACCTCACTAAAACGATTTTTAAAAAGAAAGAAAGAAAAGAATGAATACTAGCCAGTCTTCCACAAATTTCTAGTTTATATCCATGCTGAACTAGTATATAACCTTTTACAAAAATGACAACCAGTGTGCAAGAAAGATGTTTTAAAGGATCCATTAAGGAAAAAGACCATCTTTATTCAGCAGATTGTACTCATTAAAGCAGCGAAGGGGTTAATATTTGTTGAGGGAAGATTTTTCACAGGATTAAAATAACAGTGAAAAGTAGGGAGAAGATGGAGAAAGAGTGAGAGGAGGCTTCCCCAGCAAACACTTCTGTTTTAGCAAAAGGCCCTTCGTTTAGAAGTCCGGTGAAGTGAAGTTCTATTATGACACAGCCAGAATCAGGGCTCATGTGGTTTGGATTACCACTCTTCGGAAAGGATGCTTCATGGTTTTCTCCAACACAAATCCTACACTGGCTCAGACATCAGAAACTCGCAGCCATGCAAGCTTCTGTCCCTTGGGCATATCTGGAAACAATTCCATTTATAATTCAGCTCTCCTTGCAGAAACTTCTTCTAATACAATGGATTTCCAAAAAGAGAAGTCATTCTTTTTCACCAAAGTCAAAAGAGAGGTTTTCCTAACCAAATAAACCCTACCTATTTCATTCTGAATGTGTAAGTAAATAATAGCACTGAGTTTTGAAAGCTCTTAAAAATGGCTATTGAATTCAGTGGAAGAAATATCTAAAAACTATTGAGAGTTCCTACTAACACTTCACAAAGTCTCTCACTTTGAAAGAGAGCAAGCCTCTAGGACTAATTATAAACTGAGCACATTTATTAAACTTTATACATGTCTTTATTAATTGTCAAACACCAGCCAAACTGGCAAAATTGTTGACATCGTGTTATGTTTTTAGCTTGAAGTGTAGTCCTTTCTAAAAAAAACTGTTTTGGAAATAGTTCTGTATTCTTAATAGCTTTTCAGAAAGTTTTTTCTTCTTCATTATATTCTCTAAATATAATTTTACTCCTAGGATCAGAAATCAATATTTTTAATACTTAATTTTATCTCCTATTTCCTACTGAAGGTCAATAGGAAATGAAATTTACTGTGTAGTAGGGCTCTTTATCATGAGACCTATGAACACCGAAAAGGTGAATGGTAGGGCTTTCAAGGGAAAATGAATGCCCCAAAATCTGACATAATTTTGGTACCAGATTCCTTTAAAGGGGAAAAAGTTTCAATATATTTTAATGAGGGCTTATGTCCAAAAATTCATTAAGAACCATCACTTTACAGTATTCTTTATTGTCATACTTATTTATTGAAGAAGTATGTAGTTTCTTCTGGCTCTTTTTGGTTTGTGACAGGAGAGAAAAATATATTTAAAACAAGGGTAAATGGTCATCTTTTTTTTAGATCATTCTGGTTTCTTCTAGAACAGTGCTGTCCAGCAGAGAATGCTGCAGTGATGGAAACATTCTTCATCTGTGCTAGCCAATAGGGCAGCCACGAGCCACGTGTAGTTATTGAACCCTTGATATGGGCTCAGTAAGTCCGAGAAATGGTTCTGTTTCATATATTTTAATAAATGTAAAATGCAATAACCATATTATAGCACAGACCTAGATCTAATTTTAAACAAAACACCCCATGAAGGTAAAATAAGTCTCTATAGTGTTCAGTGGTAAGAACTATGCAAAACTTTCCTTGTATTCCAAGCATATGATTCAGAGATGGTAGTTCATCAATGTTTGCTGCAGACGGAGAGCTATCCACATTAAGGTTTTTTATTTTTTAATATTTTTCCTATTTTTTTACTAAATAATTTTATTGGGAGCTTATCAAGATCAATACATATATCAATTGTATTCACACTACATTTGCCCATTTGTTGCTACTATCATTCTCAAAAGATCCTCCTTCTACTTAGGCCCCCAGTATCAGCTCCCCATATATCCCCTCCTTACCTGCTCCCTCTCCCCCATAAACCCTTAATATTTTACATATTATCATTATTTTGTGATATTGTCCACTGTCCAATGTGTCCCTTTACCCACTTTCCTGCTGTCCATACTCCAAGGAGGAGATTATATGTAGATCCTTGTAATTGGTTCCCCCTTTCTACTTCACCTTCCCTCCACTCTCGCCACTGGTATCACCACTCTCTCCACTGGTCCCGAAGGGATCATCTCTCTTGAATCCCCTATGTTTCGGCTCCAGTGCACATCCCCTGGTCTAACTGGATTTGAAGGTAGAATTGGGATCATGATAGTGGGTGGGAGGAGGCATTTAAGAACTAGAGGAAAGTTGTATATTTCATCGTTGCCACATTGTACTCTGACTGGCTCATCTCCTCTGTAAGGGGATGTCCTTTCACCTACTGATGGGCTTTGGATCCATCAATCTGTACTCCCCCTCATTTATAATGATATAAGTTTTAGTTCTTTGATCTGCTTTAACTTTCTTAAGACACACAAAGCATACTTCCTTCAACTGAAAAATCTGCTTTGGTTTTATCCTAGTTAGCACAGCTTCACTATACAAATTTGAACTGTGAAAATACTAAAGAGATTTGGAGGTTAGAAAAAGGTATGTACCATTATTAGAAATCATAGAGCATTTGTGGTAGCCAGATGATTTAGTGTCAACAAATGATTTGCCAGTGAATTACGCTGCAGCTGCAATGAAGTGGAAAAGATGCTAGAAAAGCTTCTGTGCAAAGATGAAATTAAGACCACTGCCAGAAAAAAACTTGGTCTAAAGATGAAGCCAAAAGTATGATTGTAAAAGGCCGTCATTGTTAAAACTTTCAGAAAGATCTAAGATGGTGCATCAAAGTCCTTCTAAGGAGATTAATGGTATGCTTCATTCTCAATCACAGAGAGAAGGGCTGTTGTTCATGAGATTTGTGGGTATATATTTTGTCTAATGTAATGAATTCCAAAAAGATTAATAGAAGACCTGTAGTTTTAAAAATATTCATTTATTTATGAAAAAGGGCAGCACACAAGATGAAGTTCCTTGATAAGGTCGATTCACATATTGGCTCCAACAATGACCTTAAGCGTAGGAAGAGTTGTGAGGGTGTCACAGGACTAGGTAGAGTTTTGTTCTGTCACTATAGTTCAGAACCCAATCTATGACAACTAATGACAACAACCACACACACACACACGCACATTATATATGCAGTTCTACCCTGATCTGCAGAGTCGCTATGCCATGGGGAAAAAACTCAGAGAATATATATCTTCTATATCTATATCTATCTGTAACTTAATGATCATCATCAGGAAAAGTTACACACTGAATCCTCTCCAGTAAGATAAATTGCTGCCACATTTGGTCTATGAATTGAGCTGTTAAAATTTACTTTAGCAAAAAATTACTTTCAGCCTCAAAATATTACCATAGTTTATGCCTTGAGGTAGGAAAATCCAATGGTTCTCTATGTCTTTCAAATTTGCTTGAAATGGGGCTCAAATAAAGTTGTCCCGTTGCAAGGAGTATTACTGCTGTATTTTAATGTTCCTATGGTTCTTGCTAGCACATGTGCATGCAGAAACACTTCTGGAATCCCTGAAGAAAGTTCTATCCATAGCCTATGCAGAGGACAGAATAGCAACTCGTCTTTCCTCCATGGATAAAGTGTGCAGAGATTATCTTAAATGGTCATTCTAGGATATAGTGTGGGGTGAGGGAAGGGGAGGTGCTTTTAGAAGACTTTCATTGTAAGCCCCTTGTACCTGACTGGCAGGCAAAACCTACTCTGTCCTGACCTGGCTAGTTTCACAACAGAAAAGAGAAATCTGGGAGTTGTGCATACATATGTTACTTGTGTCCAGTCTGACACACACCAATACCCACACAGGCTGAAACACAAAAAAGCACAATAAAGCAAAGAGAGAAAAACAGTGAAGTACCTGAGGAATTCCAAAAATAGACCTGGGAATTGGTGGACAGGGCCTGGCAATTCACCATGTAATATTGGAAAGTATTCAGAAGAGTTAACAGATAGACATGGAACTTTTTATAGGGCTGGGGGTGTTTCTCTCTCTCTCTCTCTCTCTCTCTCTCTCTCTCTCTCTCTCTCTCTCTCCTTTTTCTTTCTCATGTCTATTCATAAACGATAAGTAGGATAACCAATCCCAAAGAGAAAATAATGGCCAATGACTCTGGGGTACATAAGAGAGGATGTGAGAAAGGGATGGTGGGGGGGGGGACCAGGGACAAGGGAAAATTGAGAGATCTAAAAATCAATGACAAAGACTGTGTAGAATGCGTAATAGAGTTTTACAAGTGCAATGTAACCAAGAGAAAGTACTGAGAGTCAAATAAAAGTTTAATATGATAGTTAGAGAAGAGGAACATAAAAAGAAATAGGAGACATTATTAGGAGGAAAAAGACAATTATAGACATATAAATTTAGACATGGATAAGCATTAAGGTAGTAGATGGGTATTGGGTCTCTTCTCAAATACTCCCTCAATCCAAGAACACTTGGTTCTAATAATCTGACATTCTATCATGCTTACCTTCCCAACCCAATTTCTGAAGTCAAAATGGATGCATAAGCAAATGTAGTGGAGTAAGCTGATGGTACCTAGCTATTAAAAAATATAGTGAGTGAGGTCTTAAAGGTGTGAAGCTAAGCAAGTGGACATCTAACAGGAAGTAACAAAGTCCACATGGAAGAAGCATACCAGCCTGTGTGATCACAAGGTGTCGCCCATAGAGGTGTCAGGCATCAGAAGAACCCAATCAAGCAAATATACCTATGTAAATGATAGGGGTTCAAATGGGGGCCCAAATTCCATCTGTAAATAATCAGACATTTCCTCCCAGAAAGATCACTCAAGGAAAGAATGAAACAGCCAGGGTGCCACAAAACACCAAGAGAGCACACAACATTCCCCTAGGTACTTAATGTTTCCTTCCACCTACTATCATGATCCCATTTCTATTTTACAAATCTGGCTAAACTGAAGCATACACACTGGTACAGATAAGAGCTCATGACACATAGAATCCAGGACAGATAAAACTCTCAGGAACAGCAATGTGAGTAGCAATACCATGAGTGTAGGGGATAGGTGCGGGGAGAAGGGGAAGAAGTGGGGGAACTAACTACAATGACTAATAACTGCCCCCATTTCCAGGGGGACAAGAAGCAGTAAACTGGACAAAGCAAGACTGCAGGCAATGTAAAATATGAATATAATAATAATTTATATTTTTCAGTAGTCCATGAGAGTGGGAAGGTGAGCTGATACTAAGGTCTTAAACAGAAAGAAAATATTTTGAAAATGATGATGGCAACATATGAACAAATGAGTTTGGTACAATTGATGTATGGATTGCTATAAGAGTTCTAAGAACTCCCAATAAAATGATTTCTCAACAAAATAAATAAATAAAAAGATAGAAGAAAATGTTCACAAACTGTAGTGATGATTGTATACTCTTCTTAATGTGAATTATTACATTATATGCCAATAAAACTGATGGTTTGTCTTGTGAAACACAAGTAGGTACTGAATTTCTTAAATGTGGAAAATTGACAACAGGGCAGAGAATGTATGCAGACAAATTCTTATGCTCATATTTAGGGAGCCTGGGAGGCTAGGCTTCTCAAAGAGGAAGGCCTTCATGGTCGGCAGTGGAGATGTACCCCAGTTACATTCTCTTAAGTAAAAGTTAATCCCCGTCATGTCCCCCCATAAAAATGTCAATCTTGAGCTGCTTGAAAGTACATAGTTGGTACTATATATGCTTGAAAGTTAACTGCTTGAAGGCTATTTGTCAGAAGGTTGTCTGCCATGAGATCAGTCAGACCCTATCGTCTTTCCCACACTAAGTTGGACCCATTCCTTTCTGATAAGGATCATAGATTGTTCCCTTGGAGAAGAACTCAGGGACACCGAAGGTCATGCCAGCTCAGACATGACCAAGGTTAGGCCACCTTCTTAACTCTAAAAGCCACCCATATGGTCATGAATGTATCTTCCAGTCACATGTATGCCTCTAATAAATCTGTTCTCATCCTGTGGGTCATGACCCCTTTGGAGGTCAAATGACGTTTCACAGGAGTCACCTAAAACCATTAGAAAACATATTTCTGATGGTTTGGGGAAGAGAGACACTGCTCCTTTATCCATCTCCAGTAGGGCAGCCCACATGCAGATATGTGGTGAGAAAGAAACTATCTCACCCTTTGCACTGACATTGGCTTTTTTATACATACATACAAAATGTAGCAATGTAGCTTACTGTTATTATATTAAGACTGCTATCCATACTACAACATGGTTCAAGGCAAAAGTTCATTTGTAATTAGAAATAAATATTTCACAATATTCAATTATATATTCTTTTGGGATTGATCACTATGCTTTAATTATGTTCAACTTGTATCAAAGAAAATGCATCCTGCACATCAGATATTTACATTTTCATTCATGACAGTAGCAAAATTACAGTGATGAAGTAGCAACAAAATAATTTGATGCTTGAGGGGGGTCACCACCACGTGAGAACCTGTACTGAAGGGTCGCAGCATTAGAAAGGTTGAGAAGCACTGCTCTAATACAACCCCTTCTTGTTATGGATGTGCTTATCGGGGCTTACTTTCTTGAGCTTATGCAAGCTTGTGAGAGAATGCATCCCTCCCTCACTCTGGTTCTGGTTGCCATGAGCGAGGTGAGCACCCTCATGTCTTGTTTGTCATTGCTTTAATTCACCCCTCTATTGCCTCCTGGGACCCACTCCGTTGTGGAGCCTGCTGCCCCACACGTCAGCCTTCCATGGCCATTGTCTGTGGCAAAAGGCAACTGCGAGAGCCCAGTGATTGAGTTGCAGCTCAGTTTGGCCTCTCCCAAACTGTATGACCTTATTTGTTTTTATTACTTGCCATCAGATTCCAATTGAAAGTTACTCTATGTGCAACACAAGGAGACACTGCTAGTTCGGCGCCGTCCTCACAAATGTTCTTACGACTGTGCTCATTCTTACAGCCATGGTGTCAGTCCACCTGGCTGAGGGTCTCTTTTTCACTCCACCGCTACTAAGCAGGATGTCTTCCTCCAGGGACTGGTCTATCCTCCTGACAGGTCCACACTACATGAGACAATGTGTCTTTAGCCTTTTCTCTATGGAGCATTATGACTGTACTTCTTCCAAGACAAGCTTTAAGAAACTATTTTCCGTTCCCGAGCCTCTATTCTTCACTCGTAAAACGGCATCACTAATTAGGAGAAGGATACAGTAAAGATGTTCAAAAAATATTATTCAGAACACTCCCGTCAGCTTCTAAGTGGAATAAACTCAAACAAAACAGCCTGTCCTCTTCCTCCAACTAATTCTTTCATTTCAATTACCTTAAGCCCTAAGTGCAACCCATGAGGCAAGTGTCCTTCCCAAGCTTGGATGTACATTGGGAGAAGGCTAAGGCCTTTTGCTACTAACAGTTATACTCCCTTCGCATCTCAGACAGGGAGCTGAACAAACAAGGATTAAAATCTTTAGACAGCAAGTTTTACAGAAGTTCAGAATTATTTATTTCTATCTTGATATCTTTGCACACCCACCTAAAAACTCCCACTCTATCAGTCAATCCCTGCTTTAAAATGTGGTTCAGAGACACTGTGGCAGTTACATACTCTCCTGTCAACTAGAACGAAAGGGTGGAGTCCAGCCTGTCAATCATGTCACAGCCAATGAGGCCTCTGTGTGAGCATGGCCTTCACCTGAGGATTCTTGGAACTCCTATCTTTCTCCCTGGAGGTGGGATACACACTCTCCCTGTTTCAACTTTCTGTTGACAAGCTACGTGGAGTTATCCTGATAGAGCTAGATTCCTGGAGCCACAAGAGCCACATGAAGACATACACCAGGGCTGGGATGCCTCCACTGCCACCGGATCCACATGACTTTCCACCCACTGTCTGTGATCTTCCTGTATTTGGCATGATTGCATGTGTTGCATGATTCTGAAGAGGGTGTTTTAGACTGGTAACAGACATATGGGCTAATATTGGACTTTTGGACTTGATTTAGACTGGGCTAGGATGTTTTATTAATATACAATTACTCTTTGATATAAAACTCTTTCTTATACACATATGAATACCTATGAATCTGTTTCTCTAGCCAACCCAGAGTAACACAGCTACCCTCCTCCAGTCAGTCTATTCTAATCTTTATTTCAAATTACATTCACATTGACACACTGTTCACATTTTTGAGTTAGCATTGAGTCTAAGTTTGCTTGAAATTTTCGGAAATCATTTCAAGTGTGTGTAGGTTCTTTCTTCCAAGTTAGATGGCAGATAACCCTGGAAATATATTCAGATTTTGTTTAATATATTCAGATTTTGTTTAATCTTTGGCCCCAGTAAATACTAACAATGTGGCCTTCGTCTCTCAAGACTTCAGTACACTCAAATAGTTTGCCTTGAGATGTTCCACCAGTGTCAGAAAGCCAACTCCATCTCCCTCAGTGAAGACTATAGTTATAGAAACAGATACTGTGTTTAAGAATCAAAAAGGCTATGCAAATTTAGTTGTCACTGACACATTGTACTTGAGAGTAAACCAGTAGTATATAATTTTTAGAATTCAAGTATATCATGTTACAACTGAGAATAATGACTTTCAGGAAAGATAGATACTAGATAAATAGATGATGATAGATGATAGATAGATAGATGATAGATAGATAGATAGATGATAGATAGATAGATAGATAGATAGATAGATAGATAGATAGATAGATAGATAAAAACCAAAGCCATATGTACTGAGAATGACAGGCAGCAAACCTTTAGTTACACACCTGTGGAATGATATTTTAGCACAACTGATTGAATGTCAGAGAGAGCGAGGAGACTGTGAAAAAAGGTACTTGCAAAAGACAGCTCTAACATGAGCATATTCAGAATTAAGGGACTAGCTGCTGCTTGCTCAACTAAAACCTGAAGCATTTTCCTTCTGGAACATTAACTGGTTCACTGACAGGGCATGGAACATTAGCACCCAAAGTTGAAATTTGGGGCTTCACTTAAGCCCTTTCAAGAGTGGTTTATTTTTGCCTCTCTCTGTCTACAGTGGGAGGTTGAATGGTTTCCATTCTGGGTAGCTTCTTTTTGATTTTGAAAGTAGCCATTTTCCATTCAGTGTCCTCAATGTGATGATCACACACTAGTTTATTATCTTCACAGGGAGACAATAGCTGATGGTAATGCTGAGTTTCGAAATGACAGTTTTCCTTTCTTGTCTAGTATCTGTTGGAGGATGTTAAATGACAGCACACTCATACCTTCCAGGTGTGATAGACATCTACTATGATGTTCTTAGGAAGCAGGACCTCTTCCTTTGGAAAACTATTATGTGGTTCTGCTAGGGTTGACTGTTTATTTTATTGCCTGACTCCAAGGACAATCATAAGACCCATGCTGACATAATTCAAACTTTCCCTCTGGTGTTAAAATAAGAAAGATGTGAGCCCTTAAGCTTCCAGTGGCCAAGGTCAAGCTTCACAGAGAATGTTAATCTAAGAGAATGGATGTGGCAGTCATGTAATCATGTCAATTTCTAGATTGGGAGTGTATAGGGTAGAGTCTAGCCTATCAATCTGGAGATAGTCAGTAGACCTCTGTGTGAGGCATGGCTTTCTCCCTAGAATTCTGGGAAATCTTGCAGTATTTGCTGTTGGGGGTGAGAGACTTATGGCTCAGTCCTTGAGAGACATTGCAGCTGACAAGACACATGGCAGCATGCTCATGTACTCTGAGTCCTGGAAACTGGAGGAGTCTGAGTAGAAGCCACATGGGCTTATCCTGACGGAACCAGACCTCTGAAGCTGGAAAATAAGAGACCCTTGCCAGCACTGATATGTTCCTACCACCATGGATACACAAGACTCTGCACCCACTGGTCAGTAATTGTCCTGGAGTCATTGCATGTCCCTCATGAATTTGAAGAAGGCTTTATAGAGTGCTATGATACATATGTGCAAATATCAGACTTGTGGGCTTGCACTGGATTTGATTGGAATGCTTTCTCAATGTTCAATTCCTCTTGTATATAAAACATATGCATGTTTATAAATTAATTTCTCTAGTTTACTCAGACTAACACAATGGAAGAATAAGAGAAAAGCAGAGAAGAAACAGAGAGCCACAGTTTTGAGTACTTGACATCCGTAATAGTCAGATAAGCCAGAATATCCCCTCCCTTACATAAAATGATAAAATTCCCTTCTCGTCAAAGTTTGTTTAATATTGGTTTCTGCCACTTACCTTCAAGAGCGCTAACTTAAACAGCAGACCATCAAGTCACATTTGAAGGAAATGAATAGCTAAATCATATGACATGACATCCCAGCGTAACCTCTCCAAGTTCCAATTTCAAAACAAAATGATAGCATAGATTAATACTAATTAGCTTTGTTCAATAAAGATAGGTGAATATTTAATAAAATATTCTAAAGTATTCTATCTATTCCAATCTGAGTAGGATAAAAGAGAAGACACTCAGAATGCACTGTACATAGTAAATTTATTTGTTGAAGCTTTTGTTTCAGGTATTTATATATGTGTATATGTGGAGGTGCTTCAAAATGTTCATATAAAATTCCATTACCTTTTAGTTATATTTT
This sequence comes from Nesogale talazaci, assembly GCA_004026705.1. Lineage (NCBI taxonomy): Eukaryota > Metazoa > Chordata > Mammalia > Afrosoricida > Tenrecidae > Nesogale > Nesogale talazaci. The sequence continues at coordinate 95,225 of PVJH01000299.1, read as the reverse complement.
TCCACAAACTCTTTGAAGTCATACACACACATATTATATATATATATATATATATATATATATATATATATGAAAGAGAAAGTGAATAATTATAAAAAGTAGGGCATTCCCACATTTTACTTTCTCTGAATTCGGGATGTTTTATAATCAATGTAATGGTATTGTTTAATTGACATCACTTGTATATTGAGTGATATATAAAAGAAATGGTGTCTGATGCAGTGGTTTATGTCCCAGATAGTGATACCAATTAAATTTCTTATTGCAGGTAGTAGACAAAAGACTTTGAAAATAACCACATTGATCAAAATTGTGTACGAATCGCACAATGATAATCAAATTTAATGATCTCTGCTTCCATGTATGACTTCTACTTCCATATTTGCACAATGCCTCAGTATTACTATGATACACAAGGTCCACAGAATGTTTTTTCTCTTATGGAAACATTTTAGTTTTCGCGGAGGAATTTCATGACAGCAGAGCAGGTAAAGGGAGTTAATATTTTGGATCATCAGGTTTCTGGTCTTGCTTAATGAATCCCACATGCAGTTCCCTGTCCAGCAAAAGGGCAGAATACAGAGAAGCATGAGTGGCTAATAACCATGTCAGGATCTCAGGGCACTGATGACAGTGGAACCCAGGCATTTCACTGACTTCAGCCAGTGTTTCGAAATTAATTTGAAATTATGCAAATAGTGGCCAGGTCCCCCCAAAAGTCCACATAAGCCTTTCTATGCCACAATGCAGTCTATCTCTACATATGTCTGAGGGTGACTGGGTACCCACTAAAAGGGAAGGGTATTCTCCCTCCGCCCCCACACCTGCTGCCCACTGCCCTGGGATATAGCATTCCAGCCTTCTTTTAGTCCCGATACAATCACCCTTCTACTTGGCAATCTCAATCTGTTAATTTAGATGTCTAAGAGTGAAATGAATATAGACATCCATGCATCCTTGCTTCTCTTACTGAGAGGTTTGTAGTCCGAGAAATCAAAGCTCAGAAATTCCACATGCAAGCATATTATTATCATTTTAATTTCTTGACTGCTTTCAAGGATGCTGCAACTTGTCAATACAGGAGCCTGCAGTCAAACTTGTCTTTTCCCAATCCCACCCTGGAGTACTGCCCGCAGCAACAAACTCCCTTTTTCCTTTCTCCAGCACCTCCAGTTATCAGTAAGCCCCACAGTCAAGGCAAAGCTGTCTGAGGAGAGGGGACTGATAAGCGTGGCAAAGTCCTCATTTGAGGGGAAGAGGACAATTCGCAGAAGGCTCAGACCGAAGAAAAAGAATGTCCTTCCAGGAATCTTGCCAAATGTATCTTTCTGAGCAATTTCCTGTATCCTGTCCAGGGGAAGAAGGAATCAGCCAAATAAAATATAAATGAAATGAAGAATCAGTTATTCCTCCAACTTTTCATTTCTGTGGGCCACCTTTTAGGACAAGCACCACCTTGCTTTGTCTTATTGGCCACGACAGACACCAGTGAGTCCTGATGCAGAGACTTGTGACTTGTAAAGAGGAAGAAATGGACACCCACCCAGGTGCTGTCCTGGGAGATTATGAAGCCTACTCAAAGAGAATAGGAGAAAACTCTCAAACACACTATGTTACATCTGTCCAAAAGCTAGCAGCGATTGTTATTCTGGTCTCTTTCTTTGAATGGTTTTTCTAATTGTGTGGCAGGAATGCTGCATGAGCCCTGGTGCTGCTGCGGGATAAGCATTGGGTTGCTAAGCACAGCGTGATTCCAAATCACCAACTGCTCCACAGAAGAGGGATGATACTGCCGGGGGATGAGTCACCTCAGAAACCCTTGGGGCAGTTCCACTCCGTCCTTTCAGGTTGGAATTAGCTCATTGGAAGTGGGTTTAGGGTCTGGGAGGTTTTGTGTTCTTTGCAAAGTCAATTCCAACCCATAGCAAGCAACCTGAAATGCACATAGCAGAACTACTCTCCATTTTCCAACATATCTTCTGAGACCTGCTTTCCTCCCTGAGGGCAACTGTCTAATTGGTGCTCTGATTTCCAAGGACTGGGGAATCCAACAAAGAGAAGACAAACTCAGTAGTCCATCCACCGGAGACCAACAATTTCACAGGAAAGCTTCCACCTCTCCTCACCAGCCACATTAAACAATACAACAACCCTCTCAGTATAAAGAATGACCCGAAAAAGAAATATACCTTGTGTCTAAGGATGGCAAATAATATCATTATCTGGCAATGTGACAGTGAGGGAGGTAGAAAAATCTCTCCACTCAGAATTCATAGACTCCAGGAAAGGCATAATGAGGATTTCCAGGCAATGCTATGCTTTTTTGGTAATGGTTCATATATTAAAATGGTCGATTCGTGTGGAAGTGCTATTGAATTTTTAACCTATGCATATTTTAATCTTTTGTTCTTTTATTTACTCACTGTTTAGTTTTTTTTAAAGACTTGCTATTTAACCAAAGCAATTGAATCATTTTCATGCAAAATACTCTTGTGTGTGAGGTTTGTTTCTCATTTGTTTGACATTAAAAGAACTTGTTTATCCTAGGAGTTCTTAAGAACAACCATTTGGGCTTCCAATTAAAGGACATATTTGGCCAATGAAATTAGAGAATCTTAGATCTGGAAACACTCTCAGAAGATAATGTGATGCAGACACCAGCAAACTAGGAGTGTCCCTACACTTAAATTTGGAGGCATAATCATTTCAGCCTTTCTCAAGCTGCTCCCAACATTTTATCTCTAGAACAGTCTAACATTCTCCTTAAAGTATACCCCAAATCTTGTCAATTAACTATAGGTGCCAATATCCTACCATCCCACTTTGGAGGGCCAGGAGAAATTTTCTGAGTAAATCAGCGGAGTCTGGGAAAGGGTTCATGATGGTTCATTGATATAGAAAGAAAGGGCTTCTTGGTTGTCAGATGACACATTTGGGTTAAATGGAGACAAGGCCTGGTCCATGAGATTACCCAAGGTCATATTGCATATGATTAGGATAGGTTAGATAAGAAATTATTGAATTTGAGTATTTTAATAATTATGCTTAGGATCTGGCTGTACTAGGACTATATTGATCCCCCTACCCCAACCCCTACTTGAAACCATGTGTGTCTGAAGAGGAACTTAGGGACTAGCCTCAGACTTATGGACCTGAGTTGGGCTGGGCTAGGATGCCTTCTTGATATATAATTACTTCTCTATATAAATCTCTTTCTTATGCATAGATGAATTTTACTGGTTTTGTTTCTCTACACAACCCAGCTTAGCACAATCTTCAACTTTCATGTGCTTATGAGGCAAAGGGAAATACCATAGTTTGTGTTAGTCATCTCTGGGTTGTCAAAGTAACATACTTGCTTTCCAAGGTGTATTGTGCAGCAGATTTACTCAATGAATTGTGCCACATTTGAGCTCTTCACTGCTGCTTTAAATGTTGTAAAGAAGAATTTAATAAAAATTAGCAATATAAGGTCTTACATTCCTCTTTTTCCTATACTAGATTTCACACATCCAACATGGGAGACATCTGTCCTGGTAGACTTAACACATTGTGGATAGATCCTGAGCTGCTCGTGTTTACGGTTTAATGCAAAAAAAATCCATTTATGATTCAATGCAAAAAAAAAAAACCCTAACTGTCAAAACGCTTGGGTAAGTTGATAAAAAAATACCCGGTCTTTAATGTGTTGAGAGAGCAACCAGCTAGTTGCCCACATAGTGAGAGAGCAAGTGAAGTCACTTTTTTAAAGGGGAAAATACTAGTGACTGGCAAGAAGACCAAGGCTAAACCACAGAAGCCTGGCTTACCCTAGACTAAGCCAACTAACTATGCCAGGTATAATAAACCACTTAGGCCAATTCTTGGAACGACACTTGGTAAAGGAACCACATGTTGGAAGACATTAGAAAGAAAATCCAGAATATGACCCATATGAACTAGTTTAACAAAAAATGGATAAGTGAATAAAAAGTCTGTGGAATGATAAGGAAAGATTAGATTTGTAGTGTGGAGAAAACTGGACTGCATGGAAATAAAAATCTCTGTGTTCTGATTTTGCAGTGGCTGTTACATGGACAGAAAATGAGAGAGGAAGACTTATTATGATGAGTTCCAGAAGAAGAAAAAAACAGAGACAATGACTAGTAGTTATCCAGAGGCTGGTTTCAGTGCCACGTGAGGCAGAATTTCCTAAGTCTTCCAGATCAGCTGAAGACACCATCAGAGCCTATGGAACCTGGCATTATTCACACAGGAAGGAGGACCCTGGCAAGGAGCAGAGGTAAGGATTCTTGTACTGGGGAATAGGACAGAGCAGACGCTCTTAAGGCCCTTTCCAAGTTTAAGATTCTGTGGTTCTGGGCAGTTATAGTTTCAAATAATCTCTAACAGAGATCTCAGATCAACTTGTCCTCTAAGAAAAGCCTCCTTGGTAGTGGGGGCTGAGGGGTGGAAAGAAAGAATTCTACAAATCAGAAATAAGAGACAGAAATAGTAAAAATGTAAAAGCAGAACAATAAAAGCCCACAAAAGATAATGTCTTCAGCCCTAGGGAAAAGGGAAAGTTGCCTGATTTTCAATCCTCTGCTGCTAGTTGCAAATTGGGCCCTCGCCCCTTTCTTTGCAATAAAAGAAAGGCAAAGGGGAAATATGGGTCAGAAAAGCAGCAAAGAATAAGCTTTTTATGTATCTCAGATTCAATTGGGGGAAAAAAGAAAAAGATGCTTCAGTAATATCATTTTGAAAATAAACTAGGGAGTCTTTTTCACACATATTGTTGGTGCCTTGGTCAGAGCATGGTCTTCCAGAGAATCTCTCATTCCAGATGTGCCCTGTCTTGCTAAAAGCATGCACAGGGAATATTAAATAAGCAAGATACACAGGGTGGGGGCCAAATTACTGCATGATTATTGCTATGACTCTGGGCTGTGGCAAATGCCTCTTTTTAAGTAGGATTCTGCAACCCCACTGATGGCTCAAAGATTATGCAGGCGCCAGGATGCAAAAGTACACCAGGGACCGGAAAAAAGGCCTTTAAGAGGAAAATGAATTTTTAAGATGGATGAGAGAGGTGATGTGTTGCATCATAAAGGGCATTCACAGAATATTAAGTTCTGGGGCCCAAGCACAATCTGGGGTTCCTGCCATAAGCCATCTGTCTTCCCTTGCTCATTCTTTCCAAACTGTCCACCACTGAGGTCATCACTCTTTTGAATAAAATTTATAAAGTCACATTGTAAAGAAAAATACACATTTTATGAAGGTGGAACTCTATGAATTCATATATTCAACACACACATATATCATGAAAAAAAAACTGATAGTTTTTTTGAATTCCCACACTATATGACTTCTAATAGAAGAGATTGTGGTTGTTGGTTCCCGCCCCCCCATATACTAAAAATGTTTTTGAAAGAAAGTTCAGTGGGCTAAAAACTCAGTGTGGCATCTTCAGAGGTTGAGATGCGGTGCAACAGTTCAGAAACTTCCTAGAAGGATAGGAGTCACTATATATATATATATATACTAAAAACCTTGTTCTAGTGCCACCACCAGTTCGCTGTGTGACTTTGGCCTGCCTCACCATCTCTTGGAGCCTAAGTGTCCTCCTATTTAAATGCAGTGTGCAGTGTTATGTTGGATATTTTATCCCTAAAGCAGGAACATTTTGTATTACAGGGGAAAAACATGATTTCAAGAGGGTGAGTAGAGGGATACAGATAAGAAGGAACATGACATTGATGAAATGACAGAGTGCCCCCAAAAAAATGAAAAGAAAAGATGCCTCAGATCCAGGGTTGTATATGCTAATTAAAAGCGAGGCTTCATTTTTAACTTCAGTCTTGATTGATATTTCGGTAGTGCTTTGATGGACATGTCGACGTTGTTGATTCAAAAGAAAATACTACAAAAGAGCCTACTAAATTCAAGATTTGGCTTTTGCTGATGTTTTGAACAGAACTTGGGTGTTAACAGGAGTCTTAGTGGCGCGGCGGGTCAAGTCACCAGTCCAAAGATTGATAATTAGAACCCAGCAGCTCTTCCACAAGAGAATCATGTGATAGTTCGCTTCATAAAGATTTCCAGTCAAGGAAACGCCATGGAGCAGCGCTACCCTGTCCTTTAGGGTCACTGTGAATTGGAATCGACTCCGGAGGAGTCACTTTGGTTAGCATTGGATGCATAGACTGATGTGCTCTGAGCCTCGGCTATGGCTGTCATTAAACTGAAGTCAATTTCAAATGTCTGCACAAAATAAGGATGTGTGGTTGGTTCTTCCAGTTTGGGAGATGTTAAGAAGGAAAGCCAATGACCTGAGTGAAGATCACCTATGCGTGATTTGCAAGACTCCTGGGATTTGCAAGGAGTCATCCGGCTGAAGTGCTGGAGGCAGCGGGAAGGAAGTCAGGCAGGTTTGTACAGTTCATTCTTTTATAGAAGAATGGATATTGCCTCCTTTATAATTTAAAGTCCTTGAATTTTTGATGATATAAAGGCCCAAAGAAAGCAGTTCATTGAAAACTCATCTTAGTGAAAGATCATCTTTGACTCTTGCTCAAGTCAAAGGTTCTCATTTCTTGGTCTATACATAGGTCATTTGCTCTGGGGCTTTCAATAGGTTCATTCTGGTTTGATCCTCTGCTGAGGATTTACTTTTCCACCCCAGATATTCTGAACCAGGATCGACATTTTAACATGAATCCTTCAAATATCATCAAACAAAATCGGGACATAAAAATTTGATTAATTTTTAAGTAGGAATCACTAAAACTAAAAACAAAAACAATAAAGGAAAATAGTCAAATGAAAACATGGTTCTTTGGTATTACTGGTGTAAATGACACATCTCTAAGAAGACTTGTAAAAAAGCAAAGCAAAGAGAAGAAACAAATTATCAATATTATGAATGAGCTATGAGATATCATTACAGATTCTATGAACTACTCTACAAATATAAATTTGGGAAATTAAATTTAGTGGACTGATTTCTCAAAACCCCAAACTACCAAAATGTTAATAGATAACTAGAATAGTATTCTACACAGCAATTGTGTTTGTTGTTTAAAATTTCTCAGAAGGAAGTCCCCAGGCTCAAATGATTTCACTGGTGGATTCTACCAACTATTTAAAGGAGAAATAACACCAATTCTTTAAAATGTTCCAAATGTAGAACATGTTCCAACTCATTTTATGCGATCAGATTTACCCAGGTGCCTCCAAATGAACAAATACAAGAAAATACAACTGCAAGGCAATAAACTTCATGAAGAGAGTCACACAGATGCTCAATTAAATTTTACCAAAACAATCAAGCAATGTATAATAAGAAGAAGATACCAACACCATGTGAAGTATGCCATGAGAATATAAGGTTGTTTAAATATTCAAAACCACCAATAGAAAATAAATAAGCAGACATTGAAAGGATGCATCAACTAAGTGGACACAGAAAAAGCACACCCGCTGGTGTAATCCAAAGGTGACAATAACGAAAAGCAAATATAAGGAAGAAAAAGTTTCAGAAATTAAATCGTGAGTGTCAAACTTGTAGAAGACTATTGGGGACAGTGGGAAGCCAAAACCCATCTACAGAGTGTCCAGCCAGATTTCGCCTCTGGCAGATCCCCTTCAGTTACAAGTGAGGGACCCGAACAGTTGGACTATCAACGAATATTACAAACTTGATTATGGTAGATTGGACCACAATGTAATATGATACTTGGTCAGTTGACCTCTCTCTTGATCCAACCTGAATTTTCTCTAGGTTCAAACATTTCTCAATTGTTCCACAACAGAAATGTTTCTCAGATTTTAAAATATTCTTGTGGTCTTTTCTTCCTTACTGTAAAATATTATTACTATTTTATTATTCCTATTTCATTTTGGTTTTGTTTACCATTGTTTCTGTTAGGGTTCCAAGATTATGAAGCACAGAAGGAGTGAAAGCATACAGACAATAATTGATGCAATGTTTTTTCAGGAACAGGGTGGGGTGGGAAGAGTGAGGGGAATTGAAAAGCACTCAATGAATGCAGGAAGTGGGGAGAGCTTTAGGAATGAATGTGGTGATGTATATATGACTCTTTTTGAAGGCAACTTAACTATTGAAGTATATGATATGTGAACATTAAATCAAGAAAGCCATAAAAAAAAGTACCCAAACTGGACCCATGGTTACCATGGGTGAAGGAGAAAGAGTTATTGCTTAGTGGTTTATTTTAATGGTGGTATAACAATTTGAAGGGGTAATGAATAATGGATATGCAAAATGAACAGTATATTAATTTCATTAAATTATACATGTAGAAATTGTTGAATTGGAAAATGTTTTGTTTTGCATTTTCCCAATAACTGAAAAAAATTACACAAATAACCATGAGTACAAGAAAGAAGAATATGTTTTAAAATTGATTGTGCTAATGATGGTAAGACACTTCTTATATGATTGAACTTTATGGATTTTATGATATGTGGATGAAGTACCCATAAAGCTGTTTTGAAGAAAATCAATGAATTTAATCCATAATATAAAGGATAATCCACATGATCATAAAAATTGAAAAAAATGAGACATTTGAAAAAATTCAACTAGCATAGTGGTTACGGATTGGGCTGCTAACCATAAAGTCAGAAGTTTAAATCCACCAGCCATTCAAAGGGAAAAAGATAGGGCCTTCTACTCCTGTAAAGAGTCAGAGTTGGGGAAACATACAGAGGCACTTCTACCCTGTCCGCTAGGGTTGCTTTCAAAACAATGGCCGTGAGTTTTGAGTGAGTTCTTGATAAAACCTCTCAGCAAACCAGAAACAGAAGGCACTTCTTCAACCTGCTGAAAGGGCTTTACAAAGAAACTATAATTAACACCCTACTTCAGTGTGAAGGACTGAATATTTTATCTCCAAAATTGGGACAAAGAAGTCCACTCTCACAAAGTCTACTTAATATTTTACTTTTAACCTAGCCTGTGTAATGATACAAGAATATATACATAAATATATAAGCTATGGAAATTGAAAGCGAGCCAATGAATTTTTCCTATTTACAGATTGTATGCTTGTGCAAAAATCCCATAAGATCTACACAATTCTAAGATCAGCAAAGTAACAGGATACAAAGTAAGCACACAAAAGCATCTGTTGTATTTTTATATGCCAGCAATGAGCTACTAGAATGTGAAATATATGAGGGGTTTCAAAATGTTTCTAAAAAAATTCCATTCTCTTCCAATTCCATTTTTCTAACAAATTAAAAAAAAAACAACGGGTATAAACTTAAATGAAGAAAAAACATGCACAAGAGCTATATACTGATAATTATAAAATATTGATGTCAAAAACCCAAAAGTTCCTAAATAAATAGAGAGAGATGCTGTGTGCATTAATTGGGAGATTCAAACTAATGAGATTGTCTATGCTCTCCATGTTGTTCTATAAACTTAACACAATTCCAATCAGAATCCTGGCAGAATTTTTTTTTGCTTTTTTTTTGGGGGGGCGGGCACATCACTGCCCTTTGGTGGTCGTGGGAGCTACCCAGCGCTGTTTCTGAGAGCTGCCGCTGGATTTGAACCGCCAAGCCCATGGGCAGCAGTCCCACACTCAACCACTTATGCCACTGGAGCTCAGCCCCAGGATTTTTAAATATATATAGACAAGCTTATTTTAGCATTTATATGGAATGTATAGCCAAAACAATTTTGTAAAAGAACAAAGTTGACTGAATGACACTTCATCACACTACTCATTTAGAGGACTTGTTACAACATTGCTGTAATCGCTATGGTGTTTAACTGGCAGAGGGCTAAACACACACAGACCAGTAAGTCCAAACAAACAAAAAAACAAATGGAACGTAAACTACTTAAACAAACATGACAACTGATTGGGGAGGGAGGGTGGAGCAATGGCAATTTGGGAGTTATCTTACATAAAATGTGAGCTCCACTAAATCTGTTTTTTTTAAACTGCTCTTATTCTCATAGTTGTTTTTTTTTAATTCTAAGAATTCCAGGAATGTTAAATACATGAAGAGGGAAGGGTCTTTGAGATTCACCAAAATGGAGAACTATTTGGAACATCATAGCTGCTGAGCCAAGCTTCTTTCCCAGTTTAGAAGCAAGAACAAAAATGTTCTATTACTTACTCCTCACATCATCAGTGTCCTAAATGAAATACTCATCGTTGAATGTAACATTTGATTCCGTAGAAAGAAAAAAAATGGAAGAGGTAAAACCATATATTTCAGATTTTTTCACTGATTACAAATGAATTTTTTAAATCAAAGTCAAAGAAAATTTCTTAAGTATCAATCTGGCTAAAGTATTCATAAGTCAACAGTAACAAGAAACACTAAAACCCATTGTTATAGGGCCTGAATGATGTAAGTTCCTTGAAGTAAAAGCATATGAAGGAAGTGAGAAGAGAAAAAGTAGGCAACTGGAGATCTTTTTGAGAGCGGCCCAAACCCGAGTGGCTTGGAAAAGCGTGATGCTGAAGCTTTGTCTGGGTCTACTTGAGCTTACAGTAAAGGATTGCCTCCAATTGCTGGTGGCTGGTGGTTACTTAGCAGTAGTGGATATCAATTTGTGGATGTCTGTCATGTAAAGTCCAGTGAGGGATACTGAGAAAATGGCTACTCGGCCCTCTACAAGGAATAGAAATATGTACAGGGTGATTTGGGAGAGTTCTAAGTATACCTTATATGTGTAGTGTACCTTACCATTTTGAAAAAGAAGAGTAAAGTTGGAGGAAATGCATTACATCACACTACACAATTTCAGCATGCTGCAAAGCTGCTGTAGTCAACACAGTGTGGTACTGGCAAATGGCTAAATGTGCATATGTTAGACAGGGTTCTCTAGAGAAACAAAACCAGGACACTAAGAAACAGAGCAGTACAAATGGCTCAGTGTAATTCACTTCTATGAGACAGCTAATAAACTGAGACGTCCTTCAAATCTGGCCACAGGCAGCAAACTGAAAGGCGGGTCATCAACAATCAGCCAAATGACAGTCTGCAACTCACACAATATATACTCCAGTAGCATTGCAAAGCAGGTCTTGAAGGAATCTCAAACTATAACAACAAGACAGCTTGTAAATTGAGGCAGAGAAGCAGCTAGGGCAACTGCAATCTGGTCTGTGGATCAAAGAATAAGAGACAAGAAAAGTGAGACTCATCAAGTCATTTATCTCTCCACCCTTCAATTAATCACACATATACTCATTGGCCAGGATGGCATAATAAACCTACCTATCACACACACATAAATCAAGAAAAATATATCTTACAAATCACTCTGTAGAAGGTTAGGAAGTATTGGGTTTTTTTTTTGGGGGGGGGGCGTCACTGCCCTGGTGGGAGTAGGAAGTCCAGCCTTGCTCCTGGAGAGCTGCTGCTGGATTTGAACCGCCAACCCTGTGGGCTGCTGCCCCACACACAACCACTGTGCCACCGGGACTCTGTCCTGGTAGTGTTGTTGTAGCAGAAGCTGAACCGCACAAATTCATCCAGTGAGTCCATGACTCATGAAGTTCATGTATCTTCCTTGATGGATCCACCCAATTGTTTTAACAGAGCTCCTTGTTTTAGCTTGTTATTATTGAGCTAAGGTAAAGTGACCAGATTTTAAGAGGGACACCATTGACCGGGGGTGAGGGTGGGGAGGGTTCTTGATTAAAAATTTGATCTATATGGAGCCGCAAAAATTTTCATAGGATACAAAAATAGTATTGTAATATATTTATTTTAATTTTCAAATGCAGTGGGATGTTGTTAAATTGTTAAAATATGGATGTCTGATCACTCAATCTGAGAGTTTGTAATATATTCTTGTTAAGAGTCTTTTGTCAGTTAGGTGATTGAGAAAGATCTTCTAGGAATCTTTTCAAACTCTAAAGAGTGCCTTCGAGTAACAGAAGCTTATATTTTGGATAAAGTTCCATTCATCAATTTCGCTATTTGAAGATCATGCATTTAGTGCAGATCTAATAAATCTTTGCCTAACTCATTAAGATTCCTCCACCCCATGTATCAAACTTTTTGAATGATTTTATAGTTATTGGTTTTATATTTAAATCTATGATCTGTTTTGTGTGAACTTTTATTTAATAAGGCTTTGTTGTTCATTAAAATGCCATGAAGCTATCTGGAATGAGGGAGAAGTATCCAAAAGCACCGAGATTTTCCCAGTTCTGCAAATTTATGTAGTTTGGGGGACTTGAAATTAATCGGTGTATACCACATTCCATGGCTAAACAGCGTACTACTCTTGTATGGCTAACATTGGGTTCATTTAATTTGAAGTAATGTATTAGAAACATCTGAGAAATTAAATTCAAATCTCCAACATGCCTCCTCAAACCAGCCCTGTGGGGAATTAGCTGCAAACAACCCCCTACCCTGCACGAGTATATTAACATATGAAATGTACACACTGCACAACCCCAAATCTAGGCTTGGCCTTTCATTTGCTTTACTTGACAGAATGTCGGGTAAGTGATGTGGTGCCAGTTCTAACCCTAACCCTTCAGAGACCAAATAACATTTCCTTTCATCTCCTTGGCAGCTAGCTCATCCTGCTTGAGAGAAAGGTGACCTGGAGAAAAAAAACAGTATAGGTGCAATATAAAGAGACATGGAAAACAAGAGAATGCAGAGGGTTAGAGAAAGGTCGAACCGTCTTTGTCACTCCAGCTACTCGAGAAAATGCCAAGCATATTCAAAATAAATGGTTTGCTGCTTAAAACCACTAAGTTTTGTAGTGGTTTCTTACATAGCAGTAGATAAGTGAAATAATTCCTAATTGTCCATCATAGCTACAGCTTACTCACTGACCTAGCTAGCTCTATTAAAAACAAAACAAACAAAAAAAGCCCTCACTGCTATTGAGTCAATGCCAACTCATAATGAACCTACAGGACAAGGGAGAACTGATCCTGTGACTTTTCAAGTCTATAAGTCTTTATAGGAATAAAAAGCTCTGTCTTCCTCCATAGAGACTGTTTCATTTCTGACCTGGAAGTTAGCAGCCCACCACCAAACCACTACACCACCAAGGCTCCTTAGGTAACTCTAGTCATCAGGAAGCAATTGATTCAGTTGAAAGGACTCTGAGCCCCAAACCAAAGTCCCAGTTTTAGGAAGCACAGTGATGGACTGGGGAAATAAACCCAGAAACAGCAGAAGAGCAATAAGAGAACTAATTACTGAGCACCCCAGGTGGGGCGCAGGGACTCAATCCTATTGGGGGAGCTTCTGTCTCTCATACACCAATAGTGCTCTTATTCTCCCTATACTACTCTTAAACTCTTATGCTCACTTTTAATTTCTTAAATGAAGAAATATCCTTAAATGTTCAGTTTAACTGATTTTATCCAGAAGGTACAATGATGGCAGGCAGAGGTGGGAAGAGGGGTGATGGTAAAAACCAGTAAAAGAATGATATGTGCATAACATGAGCCCTAACAGATTCAGCCCACTTTCACAATGTTCCTTCCTCTAGTCTAACTCCTCTGCACACGAACCTAAAAGGAAGTCTGCCATAACCCTGAATCTTTCCCCAAGTGCTCTGGGCAGAATCATTGGCATCCACAGTCCCCAGGCACTCTGCCTTTAACTAGCAAAGGCAATTAAGACAGCATGTGGCGTGTGAAAAATTAATTACGGTTACATGTCACAGAGTTTGAAATAAAAGTTAAAAGCCTATAAACAAAGGCATTACTTTGATCCAAAGGAAAATAATTACTTTTTATCGAGTTTTCATCTTCTATTATTTAGAATTACAGAGGTTAAAGTTGGAAATAAAAGAAGCACCCAAACTAAGGAGCTCAGCCCAAATAAGGCCTTCAACAAATGTAAAGGATTGTCCCTGTCCAGGACCATTCCCAAAGTCCTGGAGTCTGATGTCCTACAGAAGTGGAACCAAAGCCATTTGTGAACTGACATATAGTCTTTAATAAGTTTCACTGTCCTCAGACGAAGTCCACCGGGACACATCCAAAGTTCAAGAAAACAGGGAGGTTGTGGCAGGGTCTGCAGCAAAAGGCCCAAGAGATTGAGGCCCTGGCTAAAGCCACATGGCAGCAGAGAGCCACGGAGAAATTGAGGGAGACTCTAGCTTGGAAAGATCTCCCTTTGGCACCATATTCACATCTGGGGCCATTAGCTCTCTTTCTTGGCAAATGAGATTGCTTTGCTTCTTTAAAATTCTATTGAGAGGGCAGAAAAGCATCCAGAACCTATGCACATCAGCCCCAGAGGCCTCAACTCCATTTAAACAGACAGAGTAAAAATCTTGGCATGAGAAATAACTACAGATATCCATTGCAAAAGTATACCTATGCATATATGTGAAAAAATCTCCTTCAAACAGTTCATAAAAACTTTCATGAAAAATTATTTTTTTCATTCATTCCACTTTTCCACAAACTTCTTGAAGCCCCTTGATATGATATGGACACCTGTACACTGAGATACTCATTAAACATCCATAACAGAATTTTTCAATGTGGGTGTTATGGGCATTTTGAAGGATTATTCATCATGGAGGTCTGCCTCACACCTTCCAAGATGTTGAACTCCTCCAGAATTGTCACTGCCATTGAGACAATATTGGTTCCGAGTAACGCTATAGGACAGTGTAGAAGTACCCCTGTGAGTTTCCGAGACTGTCACTCTTTACAGGAGAAAAGGAACCGTTGGTGGTTTCGATCTGCCAATTGTGTGGGGTGGAGCCCAATGATAAGCACTACACCATTAAGGATCCTATTCATTAAGGCAACCCAAATCATCACCATACAATGCTCTCTCTGTGGATGATGATGGTATCAAGAATTTTGACCAAGTTGTATTTTCTGTAAAACAAAAAATGCTGCAGAACTTCCCTCGACTTTTCTCTCAGCATTCTGTGATCAAGTTGCTTATTTGTCAGTACTAAGGATCTTCAAAAATATATGAATAAATTTCATTTTTTAAATTTTAATACATCATTGACTGGGGTTCATGAAACTCTTATCACAATCCATATATTCATCCATCGTGTCAAGCTCATTTGTAAATTTGTTGCCATCATCATTTTCAAAACATTTTCTTTCTATTTGAACCCTTGCATGTTAGTCCGGGTAGACTAGAAAAACAAATTCATAAACATCAAGTGGATATAAGAAAGTTTTATATATAAGAGGAATGGAACATTAAGAAAGCATCCCAACTCAGTCCAATCCAAGGTCATAGCCCAATACTAGCCCATATGTCTGATACCAGTCAATAAAGTCTCCTTCCAACTCAGGAAGCACGTACAGACGCCAGGACAGGTACAGGGCCAGTGGATGCAGAGTCTTGTGTATCCAGCAGCAGTAGAAGCTCCCGATGCTGGCAGGGGTCTCCCCATGGCTCCTCATTTCCAGGGCTCAGGGTCCATCAGCAGCGTCCATTGATGGCAGAAGCATCTCAGTGCTGGCAGGGGTCTCTCTGTGGCTTTTCGACTTCAGAGGTCTGGATTCATCACGGTAAGCCCGTGTCGCTTCTCCTCCAGCTCCTCCAGGTCCTACGACTCAAGTTCTATGCTGCCATCTTGTCTTGTCTGCAGAGCATCTCTAAGGAACTGCGTCTATAATCTCTCATTTTCAATGGGAACTACTGTGTGATTTCCCAGAATTCTCAGAGAAAACCTTGCGCACACATTGGCTGACTCCAGATTGGCAGGCTAGACTCCACCTCTATACTCCTAATCATGAAATTGACACACGAGTACATGACTGCCACACCATGGAATCAGCTCCTCATTTTTTCTCCCTCCCCCATACTCGCTCCCTCATGAATCCTTGATAATTTATCAATTATTTTTTATTTTCATGTCTAATTCCATTATTTTTGTTTTTTGGGCCTCACTGCCCTCTGGTGGTGGGAGTAGGAGGTCCAGCCTTACTGCTGGATTTGAACCTCCATCCCAGTGGGCCGCAGTCCGGCGCACAACCACTACACCACCGGGGCTCAGCCTAATTCCATTATTCTTAGTTCTATTTTTCCATATACTTTCTGACGTCCCCTCTTAAGTGCTTTTTGTTTAGATGTGTATAGTATAGTGCTAAGAATGTCAGAGCAGAGCCCCGATGGCGTAGTGGTTGTGTGCGGGACTGCGGCCCACAAGATTGGAGGTCTAAATCCAGCAGCAGCTCTCCAAGAGGAATGCTGGGCTTCCTACTCCCACCAGGGAATTGATGCCCCCCCAAAAAACAAACAAACAAAAAAGAATGTCAGAGCAGAAGAACTACATCAGGGGTCCCTAGACTTTTAGAACAAGGAGCCAGTTCACTGTTCCTCAGACCGTTGAAAGCCGGACTGTAGTTTAAAAAAAATCTATGAACAAATTCACCACGGGCCCAGGATGAGTTGGCTGCTAAGCAATAGCAGCAATGGCAAAAATACCCCATGGACTGGATAAAAGTCCTTGGCGAGGCGAATGTGGCCCGCGGGCCATCTCTTGAGGACCCTTGAATAGTCCTAGATTACTACCACCAACTGCACCGCACTGTAAAGGATCACATTAGAAGATCCTCAAGAGAACGCAGAAGAAAAATATGTACCAGAGGTCAAAATCATAAAGGAAACCAGGCTTCGTAGGCAGATTAAGATGGGTGGAATCTTTAAGGCTATCACCTTACTTGTCTGGAATGGAAATCTCACATGATAGAAGACACAACTATTTAAGATCAAAGCTTATTCGTGGCAAGATTCAGAGAGTTTGGGAGGGGGTAATTTCTGAAAAAGAATCAGGAGGAAAATGAGGGCAAGTCAACTTATTAATTCAACTTATTAATTTCAACTTATTAATATCTCTGTACCTTTTTTCCTTCTAATCAATGGTCTTATTCATGTATGCATGTGTGACAAATATGTGTAGTTTCTTTTTTTCCCCACAGTTAGCATGCTTGACTGCTATCATATTTGAAAGCATTTCAAAAGTGCATTCACCAGAGAAGAGGTTCAGCTCACCTGTAGTATCAAATGGGCTCCAGATGAAATGCTAACTTCTACTCTCTGCCCCAAGAGAAGATAAGACACACAACTTGTCCATCCTCTCACCTCATCTGAATAAAACTCGAGGCTGGAGCAGCTTTCTCACTTTTCACTTCCCTCCATTTTTTTCAACAGGTAACCCATAGAGGAAGTAGAATAACTTCATGGTTTCTCCCACATCACACTCAAGCCCCAGTGTTAGGGGACTTTCAAGGAAAGTGACAACATGGTAGCTACAAATTCTTTGATAATAAAGAGAGGGCGAAATGTCCCTGTAGCAGCCCAAGGCAGCATGAAGGAAGAAGGAGAAGAAATGAACTGAAATTTGAGGAGGCACACACAGTGCCCTGAACTAAGAGTCACTGCCTCAGGGACATGTTGAAACTTCAGATTTGAATGCTTCCCAAGGCTTTCCCTGTCGAGAGCATATATCAGTCTCTATGTGAAAGGCCATTTTCTGTTTTTGTTTTTACCATTGCTGGCTCTTTTACAAAGATGGCTTTAGGAATTGGATGAAAAAATTTTTCAGAGGAGGAGTGGAGAGGATTCTGACAAAAGGCAATGTGCAGAGGAGGAGAAAGAGACACCCCAAAGGCTGTGCCCCAGTTCGGTCATATTTTAACACAGAGAAATGCACTTTGAAGAGCATGTGTTTGCAACAGCCCAAATCTGGTGGTTTTCAACTTGAGGAAAGTTCCTCTGGAAAAATATGTACATAATTACTTAACGGAGCAGATGTGGGACAGATGGTGATACCCAAAAGTTGACTCTTTTATTTCTTCTTCTTTAATATTTCTTTTTCCTAAGCTTGCAGTGGTCACTGCCACAAGAAAATGCTTCAAGAAATCCAACGTCAAGCTCCCAAATGTTCTGTCCTAAAACCAAAATCATAAGGCTCATTAAAAACAACAAATGGGAAAGCTGATTAATAAGATACTCTAAGAAAATTATCTGGATCCGGACAGTGGTTTTCACTCCTGATTGTGCATCAGAGACACCCAGACAATTAGTTAAAACAAAATTCTGACCCCCCTACCCAGCTTCTAATTCAACAAAACTGTGTAGGAATCCCTAATTTGCATATTTAACAGGGTCTCAACAACCCTAAAAAAAACCCACTGCCATGGAGTCAATGCTGACTCATCCTGACCCACTCTGGGTTTCTAAGACTATAATTGCTGACATGAGCAGAGAGGTCCGTTTTTCTCTCCAGGAGCTTCTTGTGGTTTCGAACTGCCAACGTTTTGGACTGCACCCCCACGGGTATCCACTATACTAACAGGGCCCCTTAGCAGGTTCTTGATTGGTGCTGAAGGGGATAGTCTGAGTGCTATGGAATAGACACTGTGGTAATTACACAATCTGGTGTCAATTTGAGGATGAAGATTGTAGGGGTGGAGTCTAGCCTGTCAGGCAGGATATAGTTACTATGGGCATGGTCTTCTCCTAAGGATTCTGGGAACTCCTATATTTCCTCTGTAGAGGCAGGGGACATTCTCTCTCTTCTCACTCCCTTGGAGACTTTCTACTGATAAGGCTGACTCCCTGTGAGACATCTAGGTGGAGAAGACACATATGAGTCTCCCTGAATTTCTTTCTCTAGTCTACCCAGACTAATAGAGTATGGTACCAGGAGTGGACTGCTAGAGAAAAGAATCATAAAGATGGAGAGTGAATCTTTGTTTGACCGCTCCCTCGTGGTGATTTTTCTTCTTGGACTAGCTGGTTTGTTTCCTGGAAAGAACAAGGGAAGTTAAAGTTTTGATTCTTTTCATTGGTTGTAGTCTTTGGTTATTCCTGTGTGAAATGGAAAAAAATGAATGTTGTTAATGTATAGTTTGATCTCAGTGGTAGAAATCATCCCTTGAATTTCTCAAAGATCATGCTGGTTTGAGAAAATGGTTTTCAGAGAGTCAAAATGGCTGATGAAAAGCCTGGATCTGGTTTGATGCTCTCAGAGGACTAATCCTATATATTTGCATCAATAGAATAGTTCAGATAAGGATTAAGGTAAGAAGGATATGGATTGAACTTGACTGTTTTAAGAATTGAGTTTAGTATATGATTCTATTTTTGTTTATACTGATTTTTTCTGCTTATTGTTGTTGATATAAGGATTTATAGAAATAATTATTGGAGGTAAGAAAGTAGAGATCTTGTAAGCCCACTTCCGTTAAGTCATTAAAATTTTGTCTTTAAATGGGTTTAGGACACACCTGGAAAGAAGGCTTTGAAAAGATAAACCCCACCCAGTGCTTTGGATCACTTAACGTATTTGCATTCCAAGAAACCTGCCTAAGGAATTGTTGGCAGATTAAAAAAAAAAAGAAACTCTTTGGATTTTTGAAGTTTGAACCAATGGTTTTTATCAGAAAAAGGAAAAACAACCTGAAACCATGAAGAAAACTCCTCTCTAACACTGAATATTAAAGGGAGCCTATGGCAGCCTGAAATGCTTGCTAGGTGACTATCTGTACCCACTTGTTGAGTGGAAATGGGAGAAAAGCAACAATAAGGTTTAGCCTGGCCATGGACACCTGTGGGCATGGTTTATAGGAACTAGAGAAGATGAGCGTGAGTTGACTCATCTGAAGTTCATGACATACCTCAAGATGGCTAGCATTGTTGAGAATTTGTGATGGGGCAAGGGACTAAGGCAAGACAACCATAGGGCACCCTGTTGAGGCTAAGTGAGGCAGCTGACATTGAGTTGACCAGACCCAACCAGATGAAGACAAGATACTTGATCTTAGAGCTGGTGCATATTGCTACTGATTTTATGGAGGACCTATCCTGATTTGACTTTGATTATGGATGTGGACTTCACAAGGTCCCAACTGGAATGAAGATTCTTTGCATCAAAGAAAATAATTATCTCCTCAGAGAACCGGGCTGATGTTATGTGGCCAGTATAAAATTGGACACCCAAAATTGGGCTTATAAAGGAGTGAAGCGGCTAGCTTGCAAGCTTTCATATCTAGGGGAATATAGTCATATAGTCAAGAGAATATTGAGAATATTGAGGAGTCAAGACTAGGAGAAGTGAAAAAGTGCAAGGCCTTCTACAAGATGGACTGACACGGTAGGTGCAATAATGGGCTTAAGAATAGGAACAATTGTGAGGATTGTGCAGGGTCAGGTAGCGCTTCACCCTGTTGTAGGAAGAGTTGCTGTAAGCCGGGACCTACTGACGGCACCACCAAATGACAACAAGGAGGGCCAATAATGTAGGGAAGAGATTGACAATGCCCAAATGAAGAACACCATCAAATCTGCTGCCATCAAGTCATTTATGAAATTTGTGTAAATGTTTTG
Organism: Nesogale talazaci; assembly: GCA_004026705.1. Classification (NCBI taxonomy): domain Eukaryota; kingdom Metazoa; phylum Chordata; class Mammalia; order Afrosoricida; family Tenrecidae; genus Nesogale; species Nesogale talazaci. The sequence continues at coordinate 74,891 of PVJH01000299.1, read as the reverse complement.
TTCTGTTGTATATAGGGTTGCTATGAGTCTAAACTGATTTGAAAGCATCTAACAACAAATCTTCATCAGAAATGAAATGGACAGTGTGTTAGTGTGTGCTGCTAGAAAAACAACTCCAGAGACAATCATAATGGGTAAGAGACAACTTTTTATCCAAGTGTAATTGTATAGTGAGAAAAAAAACCCCAGCTAGGTCCTGATGAAGTCCATAGTCTGATATTAGCCCATATGTCCAATACTCTCCATAAATCCCTATTTAGACTCACACAGTACATACAAGATGCTGAATTCAGGAAGATCCCAGGTCAGTATGTAGAAGATCTTGTGGATCCAGTGGCAGTGGAAGGATCTCAATGCTGGCACAGGTCTCAACATGCCTCCTCCAGCTCTCCGAGTGTCTCATCAGCAGGAAAGGGAAGGCAGAGAGAGTAGATCTGACCTCCCGTGAGCTATTGATCTCTGTAGTACAGCAGTTCTCAACCTGTGGGTCGCAACCCTTTTGGAGAACACATATATCCAATGACCTTAGGAACCAAGACACGGCTCCTCTAGCCATCTCTGGGTGAGTCCACCCACGTGCAGATACACCCATATATGAGTACCTGACATGAAGACTGTTACCCATGTTACACCATGCTTCAAGACAAATTTTCATTTATTTGTAATTAGAAATAAATATATAATTATGCATTGTTTTGTGATTAATAATTAAGCTTTAATTATGTTAAATTTGTAACAATGAAAATGCATCCTTCATATCAGATATTTACATTACAGTTTACATTACAATTCATAATAGTAGTAAATTTACAATTATGAAATAGCGATGGAAAAATTTTATGGTTGAGGGTCACCACAACATGAGGAACTGTATCAAAGTGTTGTGGAGATAGGAAGGTTGAGAACCTCTGCTGCAGCACCTCCAAATGAGGTCAACAAACTGCTACCTTATTGACAGACTAGACTCCACCCATTACTCAAGTTGACAGTGGAATATGTAACTTCCATAGAGAGGTCAAAGTAAGTGTTTTGCAGAGGGAGTATCTGGGATCCCCAAATCTTGAAAGAAAGACAAGAATGGTCCCCAGAACCCGGAATCCTCATGAGAAGTTCATGCAAAGAAGGAAGCAACAGAGCCCTCCGGCTCAGACATGCTTGACCTGGCTACAGGCCGAATATGCCTGAACTCTGTTGCAGTTTGTTGCCTGGGGTTTGTAGTTTGTCGCCTTTGTAACTGTAAACAGCCCTGGCCTCTGAAGCCAGACTTGCAGCTGTGCTGTCATTCACTTGTTAAGTTTGAAGATCACGATATGCTAATTGCCTAAACTTGCTTGCCCTATAAAACTGGCTTACTTCTCACAAATCAAAAAAAAAAAAACCCACCCCATCCCAGAAAAGATGTAACTACTGACACAACGTATGTATGTATGTATGTATACATTATGATGAGTGCTGTATGAGTCCCCAATAAAATGAATTTAAAAAAAAACCTCTCTAATGCCATAAACATTTTATAAATATTTCATTGTTTTAAATAGCTCTTATAATAACCCTTTGAATATACTATTTAAACATACTGCCTAATGAACCTTACAGATACATCTTTTCTTTAATAATATATGTGACTTTTCAATTAAAGCAAGCATTTTCTAACTATTTGACATCAGCAAATAGCTTAATTATCTTGATTGCGAAGTTGTTATATATCTCCTATATATATGAAAAACATATAAATATTGTGGCAGTCATGTGCTTATGTTAATTTTATGATTGAAATGTGGGGGTGGAGTCTAGCCTGTTAATCTGGAGATAGCCATTGAATAGTCAATGAGGCATCTATGTGGGCATGGTTTTCTCCTGAGACTTCTGGTATATCTCACGATATTTCCCTCGTGAAGATGAGAAGCTATCTTCCCCAGTTGTTGGGAGTTAATCTCAGAGGCAATGAGTCATGGGAAAGACAAGCTGGCAGTGTCTGAGAAGCTGGAGGAGCCAGCAGAGAGACCACACAGCTCTGCCCTGATGGAGCCAGACCTCTGAAGCTGGAGTGGTATGCTGTTGTTGGACCTGAGCCCTGGAAGCAAGGAGCTATGGGGAGACTCCTGCCAGCACCAGAATTCTGCACCCACTGACCTGTGACTTCGTGAGTTGGAAGGAGACTTTATAGACTGATTTCAGGCATATGGGCTAATATCGGACTTATGACTTTGTACTGGACTGGATTGGGATGCCTTCTTAGTGTCACATTCCTTTTGTATATAAACCCCTTCCTTATATCTAAAAAAAAAAAAAAAAAAAAAAAGAAGGAAGCAACATAAGGCTGTGACTTGACTGACAGGCCTCATGATGCCTCCTTGTGGACGTGGCCTTTTCATGAAGGTTCTGGCAATGACTCACCAGAACCCAGAGAAACATCTGACCTATATGACAGGAAGACCCAAGACTGCATTCAAGTATCAATATGAAGGATGCTGAAACAGGCTCAGTGAATGCACAAAGGGAGATTTATTCTGGCCTGGCTGTCCATACTGCCCAGCATGGTACCGAACTTATAGGTAGAGGTCACTCAGTGTGGTAGTTACAAAACTTTTTGTCAACTTGATACATAAGTATAGGATTTGGGTCTGGCCTGTCATTCAAGTCACAGCCTGATGATGCCTCCTTGTTAAATTTGGCCTTCTCATGAGGATTCTGGGAACTTCCTCTCTTTCTCCCTGGTGATCGAATCAGTACAATGCTGCCTGAGCTAGGCCTTGGCCTAAAGAGTGTACTCCACTAACTGTGGCCCGTGGGCTTGGCAGTTCAAATCCAGTGGCAGCTCTCAGAAGAAGCTCTCAGGAGAAGCTCGCACGATCACCAGAGGGCAGTGATATCCCAAAACAACAACAAAAAAAACCCCAGCAAACTCCACTAACTGTGAGCCAACCCACAGATTGCTTTGCTGTGCGTACCTAAGCTAAGGTCTCCATCAGAACCTACTTTGCCACAGCTGCTGGTGGACCCTGTCGCCTCCTTTGGGACTTGCTTTGCTATGCGTCTGTACTACTAGACTCTGCTACTCCTCAACTTCTCATCGTCCTGCTGTTGCCACCCCACCCTGCCTTGTCCGCTGCCTTTGGGCTGGCACTTTTTGTCTTGTTTGAGAGCATATTCCCTTCTGTCTGCTTCCTTGACTTTGGACCAGCAACCAGCATCAGTTGAAAGACCTTTCATGGAATTCTCCAATTCCATAACTTCCATATGTGTAAGTCAGGGTCCCTGAAGCCTGTAACTCTTCTGGGAGTAGAAATCCCTGTCTTTCTCCTACAGAGAAGTTGGTGGTTTGGATATTAAAGATTGCACACAGCCCAACACATAACCAAACCACTATTAAGCACCACCCCCAGACCCCACCCCCGTACACCAACAATAAGGCAAACCAACAAACCACTGACATCTGGTAAATTCCAACTCAAAACAACCCTATATAGAGTTTCCAATGTTGTAAATCTTTATGGGAGCACATATCCTCCTTTCTCTCCCTTTGAGTGGCTCGTGGGTTTGAACCACAGATCCTGTGGTTACCAGTCCAGCTTTTACTTGGGCTTTGACAGTGTCATCACCGCTCCTTTCTTGGACAAAAATGAAGCTGAATAAGAAACATATGCATCTGTTTGAACTATCTACAATTTATACTAACAGACACATTTAGGAATTGCAGTGCAATGAATTATTTAATATAGCCCTTCTAACCAGAGCCTTCATTACTTCCAACAAATGACCTTTTAGTATTAATTCTGGGTAAGAGGCTGAGAGAAGAAGACATGGACTGTACTGAGCCATTTCAGAAGCAGGATGAAGGGAATGTCACTACTAGAAAGAAAGAAGCATTAAGAATGGAGTTCTTTGGGCTCTGATGTACCTGTGAATCGAACGTCCCTGATCCAGGAGACAACTTTTGCAGCAACACAACAAAGAGCATGAGACTTCCCAGCTTACAGAGCAAGAAAAATCTAAGTGCCCTAGGGTAGGAAACTGGCTTATGCAGTGGGGTGCCAGACACTTAGATGGGGGACATTGGGGTGTTGACTCAAGGAGCTAGGTTTGATGAACGACAGGCTGAGACATACAGGAGCAGTGTACCCTTGAGCACTTATTGGCAGTATTATAGGATCTTTGAAACTTTTTATGAGTAGAGCAGAGGACAATGGGCCATGTGACTGACCAAAAAGCCAAAGACCAGAGAGGAGACTGCCTATGGGCATGGCTAAGAAGGTGCTGTCCTGTCTGGAAAATTGTATCCTGAACATGTGCAACTGCTTAAATTCCTTAATAGCTCACAATCATGAGTACTATTTATGTGACCATTATCTGTGTGTCCAGCGCAAGAAATTATGAAACCCATTTGAAATATAGGGAGTGCTATGGATAGGATAGTTGGTGTCAAAATTTGTAGGGTGGTGCATGTCTGATCTCAGAGTCATAGAAATCTGCCTTGGTGATACTAATATGTTGGATTTTTTTTCCTTTCCCCTTGGCTAGGTTGGGGAGATCAGACACCACCCCCACATCATTTCTCTTTTACAGTGGCATAACCCAGGAGCTGCCTATACATGCTTGTAGCATAGGGAAAGAAATTTTAGAGTCACCAGGTTGACTTTGAACTCAAATTCCAGCTCTGCTTCTGTGTGCCATCCCCTGCCCGCCCCCACCCCAGACAATAACTCGCTCAGCCACAGAGGCTGATTCATAAAACGTGGAAATTTGGGACCCTCTTGGGGCCCTTTTAGTCTAAAGTTGCACATTTCCATAAGAGGGAAGCTAGCTGGAATCTAACCAGAATCTAAACCAGTCAGGACTGACCAAAGAGTGTGTGTGTGATTGCAGGCGGTTGTTTTCCACAAACCCACTAAGAGCCTCTGGGAGTCAACTTTCCTGCTAGGACATTAAGATTGAAAAAGGAATATGTCCACAGTATAGCACCGATGAATCACACACTGTTCCTCTGCTTCTCTGAGGGTCCGCCACCCCCTAATATTATGACCCCAGTCCTGTCTTTCATTGCAGGCTAGACCAGCACATGTATACAGGTACACATAAGAGCTCATGACACAAGGAATTCAGGTCAGATCAAGCCCCAAAGAATAGAAATGGGAATAGCGATTCCAGGAGGGTAGGAAGGTGTTGGGAAGACAAGATAAAGGTGGAAGCAATCAAAATGATCGACCCATAGCTACCACCACCACTCTGCCCCAAGGGGGGTGAACGATAGAAACATGGGTGATGGGAGACAGTGGTCAGTGTGAGATATGAAAATAATAATAATTTATCTAGAGATCATGAGGGTAGGAAAAATAGGAATTCATCCTAAGGACTCAAGTGGAAAGATAATGTTTAGAAAATGATGATGGCAACATATGCATAATTATGATTGATATGATTGATGTATGGATTGCTATAAGAGCTATAAGAGCCCCCAATAAAATGATCTTTAACAAAAAAGGAATAGGTCCAAGGACATCAGATTCATAAATAATCCTCAAACCATTCTCATTGCCATTGTGTCAATTATAATTTTCAGTGACCCTTTTAGGGCAAAGTAGAAGTGCTGCATTGGGTGTCTGGACCTGTACATCGTTACATTTACAGAGAGCCTCATCTTTGTTCCTCAGAGCAGCCGGTGGGTTGGAACTCCTGACATTAAGATTAGCAGCCAATGCCACCAGGGCAACTGCTTCATAAGTAAATGGTAAAGCAATATGCTCCTACCCCTTGGGAATTGGGTGTAAAATCTACGTGGAAACAGGATTTCAAATTTAAACGTTGAAATGCATTGCAGGGGTCCTCAAATTTTTTAAACAGGGGGCCAGTTCACTGTCCCTCAGACTGCTGGAGGGCCGGACTATAGTTAAAAAAAAAAAAAAAAAAAACTATGAACAAATTCACTGCGGGCCTGGGATGAGTCAGCTGCTAAGCAGGACGGCGGCGGCAGCAAATAAACACCCGGCAGGCCAGATAAATGTCCTTGGTGGGCTGCATGTGGCCTGCGGGCCATAGTTTGAGGACCCCTGCAGAGCTTTGGTATGACCAATGCTGAATCAGTGGCAACAAGCCTACTGGAATTTCTATACAGTCGGGAATGTGGCCACACCAACCATTTCCTCACCACTCCACAAAGGACCTGCCAAATTGAGGCTCAACTCTTGCCCTGTAGCCCAAAGTTCGTGTTTTTATTTGGTTGCTTGCTTAACGGAGTCATTCAGCTCAGTCACCCCCACTGTAAATGGCATAAAAAATTCACTCACTAGAGGACTCAAGCATGCACTCAGCATTGACCTGCTGCCCCGTAAACATAATTCGAGGGACTGTGCAAACAGCCGATGACAGCAGGGGGAGAGGAGTCAACTGACACATGGGACCATTCACACTCCAGGTCACTGTAACAGCAGGGCGGAAGAAACATCGCAAAGATATTTCAAGACCAAGGCAAAGGTCTGCCCCCGTATGCTCTCATCCTGCCTTCCTAGTACTCATATTTAAAAGTTAGAAAACCAATGTACTCAATTTACAATCCCAAACATTGGGGATAATCCAAGCCATTATGCCTAAACCCATTTATCTTCTCTCTGGAGAACAATGCACGGAGTCATCCAATATGAGCTAAGGATTATGGGTGGGTGAATCATTCAATATGAGCTAAGGATTATGGGTGGGTGAATCATTCTGAGTGGGAAAGAGAATGCCAGATGTCTCTGAGGCCAGAGTGCGCATACAACCCTAAGACCCAGGTGCAACCAATTATCATTAAGAAAACTTGGGAGTTTAGCAATGCTACCAATAACCTTCGTCATGGAAAGGCTTTCCCCTTAAATCCTTATCTGAATATCCTACTTCAGAATTCCCTGGTGTTTCTAAGTTTCCTTTGAATCATGTCATAGAGTGGCTTGATATTGAAGTGCCTGAGCAATTAAGCATACCGTAACCTATTTCCTGTCCAAATGGATCTTTTGTTCAAGGTACTGCACGAAGGCTTGGCCTTTGTGCTTTCTCAAATTTCACTGGGGATTATCGTGTTGGAAATCATCATCTTGAACACCCTGCAGGGATATTGAAATAGAAAAATTTGAAACTCTGTCATAATTATTGTGTGTGTGTGTGTGTGTGTGTGTTTTTGTGGGCATCACTGCTTCTGGTGGTCGTGGGCACTACCCAGCTGCCACTGGATTTGAACCGCCAAACTTGCGGGCTGCAGTTCCGCTCTCAACCACTTACGGCACCGGGGCTCAGCCCTGTCACAATTATTTTGATTAATCAATGAATCCACACATATCGACTGAACGTATCCAACAGGTGCCAGACACTGGGCTAAGTGGGGAGTACAATTTGACAACCGAAGCCTGATTCTTGCAATCCATGATTATTCCTGCTTTGTTTGGTGCTGCTTTTCAAATGAGAAAAACTGGTAGTGGGAGAGCTGTCTAACTCAAGAGACCACCTGCTCACTGGTTCAATCATAGTTCCCCTACGTTCGTAAGACATCTTACCTCATGTGTTGATTTGTGTGTCAAATAAGCACACCATGCTTTACAGAATTCATGGAGATGATCTAGTGAGTTATTAAATCCCCACACCAGACCCTGTGACTCTGTTTACTTTATTGTGACAACCACCATTTCTTCCAGGGCACTCTATTTCTCTGCTTGGCATTGCTAGGTTCCTTCTAGTCATTTCTAATGATCACGATTCTATGCGCAACAGAATGGAGCATTGCATGGGCTCATGGCACAGTCATAATTGTTCCTATGCTTTAGGCCATTTTTGCAGCCACTCTGTGATTCCATCTCACTGAGGGCTTTCCTCGTCGAAGCTGCCTCTCTATCAAATATGGCGTCTGTCTTTAGGGACTGGTCTCTTCTGACAACAGGTCCAAAGTATGTAAGATGAAGTCTTACCATCATTGCCTCTGGGTTTAAGAATCCCTTGAAAGGGCCACACAGAAGTCACAAAAATATTTATGGGTTATCTCGTTTATTAGGGAAGTTGCTATTCAAAAATTTCCACATACCTTTGGTCAATCTTTCTTTGAAATGGGCACAAATATGGATTCCTTTCAGGCTGTAGGCCAAGTAGTTGTCTTCCAAATTTCCAGGCAAACTTTTGCTTTCCATTTCAAAACATTCTTAGAAAAATCCACAGACCCTTGACTTTAACTTCCTTTGCACCTTCAATGCCACCCTCAATGGCCCATCACCATTCTTCAAGACCCACATCCAATGTTTGTTCTCTGTGCTCTCAAGACCTGCTCACTCATCTAGATAGTATTTAGTACTTTCATAACTGTTTCTATTTCCATGAGTGACATAAAAATCTTCAACTTCTAACTAAAGATTGATTATTTAAATCTATCCAGTGGAACCACTTGAGAGAGGCCTGGCCATCTACTGAGGAAAGATAACCTGCACGAGGTTGCCCTGGGTGGGAACAGAGCCCCCTGACCGTATGATAGAAAGTTACTTGAGAGAAGGAATTACATTCTAGTGTAGCAGGGCTGAACTGCTAATCACAAGGTCAGAGGTTTGAGCCCACCCACCACTGTGGAAGAAAGATGAAGCTGTCTGCTTCCCGAAAGAATTACAGACTCGGAAGCCCAGAAGGGTAGTTGTATTTTGTCCTTTAGTCTGATTACGGCCAGAATAGATTCTGCTTTTTTTTTCCTTTTTTTTGCAATTTGATCCCAAACACAAAATTACTCCATCATTCAGTGTCCACTTTAAGAAGTACACTTTCTGAGTAATGCCCAAATTTCATCAAAGAAGACAGAAACTGTTTCTATTTAAGAATGAAACTCAAATTTCCCAGAAAATGACTTGGGCTCAGGAGGCCACAAGATAATGGAGAGGCTGGCCTGAGAAACCTCCTATAAACTGGAACTCAGGAGGGGATATTATTCACACTGCTATTTTGGAAGTGAATCCTTAACCCGTGTATTAAAATCATAAGTTTGGCTGCTAGAATGTCATACTATGCTATAGCCTGGAAAAAGCTGACCTTCTTCTCTTTCAGCTCTCTTTGCTTTCAATTACCAATATTAGTTGTGTTCTCTGAAAAGGGGCATTGATGTAGCGCACATCTTTGAGTTGACTATGGAAATCCTTTGGAAGGGGTTGGAGCAAAGGAGCCAACAAAAATGATAAATGCAAACTCCAGCTTGTGGTGGCAGCCAGTCTCTCCTTTTACAGCCCTCAGTAGAGGGTCTTGCTTAAACAGAGAGTGTTCATGGATTTACACGTAACTTCTCTCGTCAGGTAGCCACAGTTCCTATGCTATCTTGCTTCACAATGACAAAGGCCTGATTGACCTGTGCACATGGCTGTACCAGTTCCTTTGCACTGTAAGAAAGACCCCCTTGCCTTGACTGAAGGGAATGATTCATTCAATAGAGGAGATGATTCTTGCTAAAGTTGGTCAGTGAAAGAGAGGAAGACTCTAAAGGAGATGGACTGGCACAGTGGGTGCAACAGTGAGCTCAAACATGACTGTGGAGGGCACAGGACCAGACAGCGTTTTGATCTGCTGAACAGAGGCTCACCATTGATGAAGTGGGTCAGCTGGTGGGCTCATACCTTCAAGGTTATCAGTCCCAAACCCCCAGCTATTCTGTGAACGAAAGACATATTCTACTCCTGCAAAGAATTGCAATCTCACCAACACACCAGCGGCAATTCTAGTCTGTCTTGCTAGGTCACCGTGAGTCAGAATCATCTAGAAGGCAATGGGATATTTTTGGTTTGGTTTTATTTTGATCTCTATTTAAACAAAAGCAACATTAATTCAGTCAGTACAAATATCCACTTGACACAAAATTTTCTGCTTGGCACTAGGGGAAGTACAAAGAATAGGAAATAGAACAGCCTCTGCCTTGAAAAACTTGATGAAAAGGAGTACATCAATGACTGTATCCTATGATATGTATAAGAAAACTATAATAGAGAAACAAAGAGGTGCTTGTGGGTATTTCAAGAAAAGAAGGGGGTTGCCATTTAGGAAATAAGGAAAAGTATAAAATCAGTGTGCCCCTAGACAATGGACAGGATGGAAACCAACAGGCAGCTGAAGGGGAGTGCCGGGGAGGAGGGAGGTTCGCATTCTAGATGCAAGAAGCAGCGTCTGCTGCGTAGAAGGAAAATGTGTCTCCAGTTCTGGAAGGACAGGTAGTCTATTTTTGGCTGGATTGTTGGAAAGCAAGGGAGAAGGACTGGAAAGTTTGGCTGGAAGTACACTGTATAGCTTTTTCTTGAATTTTCCACTTAGCTTGAGAAAGACCAGGAAACTGCTTGTAAGTTTGTGGGTAGAGTACTAAAGTGATAAAAAGAACACTAAACTAAAACTCCACTTAAAAGACCTTTTTCTGGCTAAAGAAGTTTGAATGAGTAACACAAGATTCAATAAGTCAAAATCTTTTGGAAAGACTGAAGAATTGGGAAGGTTTGACGATAAGGTTTAATGAAGGTTTTTGAAAAAAAAATCTTTCCAAAAAAAATTTTTTTTTCTATTTTCCTAACCCTAACCCTAATGGGTTTTTGATATTTTAAGGAACTCGCTGGTTCAGTGATTACATTTTCAGCTACTAACTCAAAGTCAAGAATCTTCTAGTCTTTTCCCCTAAAGAGTAAAGTCTTGGAATCACTATAGGGCAATTCTATTGTGTTCTATATGATCACGGGGAGTTGGAATCAGTAAGATGGTAATGGCTTTGGTCTGGATTTGATTTCGGGAATGTTCTTAGCTCATGAATCTGTAAAATGAGAAAGTCCTTGAGGTGACTAAATATTTAAGAGGCAACTATTAACTGAAAGGTTGAAGATTTGGGACTATAAAGAGGCTACAGAGGAATTGATGCATTTGAACTTCTAGAAAAACAAACAAGTCCATTTTCAAGATGTACAGCCAGAATGCTCCTTACAAACAAGGATGGGAAAACTCTGTCTCATGTCTTTTGGACATGTTATCAAGAGAGACCAGTCCCTGGAAAAAGGACATCATGTCTGGTGAAACAGAAGGCCAGAAAAAAAAAAGATGAACACCCTTAAAGAGGTGCATTGACACAGTGACAGCAACAATATACTCAAGCATAACAATTTTGAAGATGACCCAGGAGTGGGCTGCATTTTGTTCTGTTTAACCTAGGGTTACTGTGAATTGAAACCAACTGGATAACACCTAACAATAATAGGCCTTTCAGAAGGTCTAGTGATATGCCTCGAGTTCTACATGCCCACATAAGGTCACCACGAGTGGAAATCAACAGCAATCGGACGGTTGGATGTTTGTAACAATATGCTATAATGAAGGTGTTATCAATAAGCAAGTTGCCAGCTGGAAATGCCCTGCTCTTTCCAGCATATCTCCTTGTAATGCAAAGTAATTGTGCCAGCTGATTACATGTTTTAAATCTAAATAGTGGTGATCCTTTAATTGTACATCCTGAGCCAGGTGCTCGGGCCCTACTACTTATCTCCAAATGAGGCATTTCAGAAGAATGTTCTGGTTGGTGGGGTCTGGTGTGGTTTTCTGTAAACCTCCTTTGACTGTCCTGACTGGTGGAACCACACTACTTTGCCAAATTTTCCCAGACATAAGCTTTTGTTAGGGGCCTCCGTGCTCATTCGCCATCTTCTTCAGCTTTGTTTGTAGGAAGGCATGAAATAGCCTAGATGTTTCTAAGGTCTCCCTTGTTCATTTAGGAAAAGAATTTCTAAAAGAGACTCCCAAATCTTGTGAGCACACAAACACAATCCAACACAGACAACTTTTTCTGTGAACTTTCCACTTATTTCACGGTGCCTTTTTTTAAACAGACACTGCCTTTATGCAGGAATGAAAAAAAAAATCAGAACCTCCAATAGGCTGCCACACATTCAAAGATGGAAGAACTCCAAAGGTCTTCTAGGAGTGGGGATGGAAATCATTTACTCTCACTCTGACAGATTTGCTAAATATTGCAGAGGGTGACATAATGGGGGTACTGAAGAGGCCCACATCCCGCTTTCAGAGGTGGTTTATTGAAGGCCTCTCATCTTCCCTCTTACTAGAGACACGATGTTCACTTGCAATGTCAGGGAGTAGTGAGTGCACAGGACTGTGCTAGCACAGGTGAGACCGTCCTGGCACCAAACTCTACTCTACAAGCACATGCATTTTTTAAAAAGAGAAAGGAGGGGGGAGAAAAAGGAAGGAAGGGCAAGGGAGGAGGGAATGAGAGGCCAGATGGAAAAGCAGAAGAGGCCCCCTGCTTGAGAGAAGTTCAGTGAGATGTACAAGCAGCTCAGACCCCTCCCTCTTCCAGTTGAAAAGGCTGTCTCTTCCTCTGTCCCACTCCCTGCGCCACCCTCTCCTTGTCCCCTTACTCACTTCCTGTTCCCCTAAATGTTCCTTCTACCCTGATTCCTCCAAAGGGATAGTGAAAAGGAGGCGGCATTACCACAACATGGAAACAGAAGTTGCCCTCTTTTACCTGAAAAGTCTGTCTCAAGCAGCGTCTAAATCTATTCCACTGTTCCACCCCACCTCGACTTTTCTACCACTCCTTTCTCTGTATATTCCTCCCACACTGATGGCTGCTCAACTCTGCTAAAGAGATGGTGGCCATGGTATGCGTATGTCATTGGAATTATAGTTGTCCTGTTTCCACTGAAAAACCTTCCTCCGACTTCTACAGCTCTTCCTTTGCCCCACTCGCTACCTCCAACCCTTCCACGGTCACTTACTCACTGCCTCTTCTGGATAGGAGCGCTGGTTCCATAGGGAGTTACACATGGGGTTGCTTACTCCAAAGTCAGCAGTTCCAAACCACTAGCAGCTCCAGGAGGAAGATGAAATTTTCTGCTCTTGTAAAGAGTTACAGTCTCAAAACCCCACAGGGCAGCCCCACCCTGCCCTACTGGCGTCCAGAGGAGTTGGAATGGACTCAAGGCAGTGGGTTTCCTTTCCATTTTTGCCCTTGCATATCTCTTCTGCCCTGTTGTCATTGCTACTTGCCACTGAGTCCTTTCCCAATTCCTACCTACACTATGCCTAACACAACAAAGCACCCCCCCCCCTCCGACCTGCACCTCCCTCACAGCTGGCCCTATGGCTGAGCCCATTATTGCAGTCACTGGGTCAATCCATCTTGTTGAGGGCCTTCCTTTTTCATGAGCCCTTCACTTTACCAAACATGATGTTCTTCTCCAGGGACTAATAGCTCCTGACAACATGTTCAATGGACCTGAAAGAAAGTCTCCCCACCCCTGCCTCACAGAATTGCTTGTTCTCTTAGCTATCCACGGCACTTGCAATATTCTTGGCCAGTACCACTACGTCATAATTACTCCCTGACTCCTTCTAAAGACTAAAAAGGAATGGAGATGGTATCAACACACCACTGAAATGGGAGTTTCCAGGTACAGAGAAGACAGTCTCCTTTACATTTTGCCCTGAATCCATTCTGCTAGAAGAGCTTAACTTTACCCAACCCAACAGACGCACAAACAATCCAGTCTATTAATTTGAAAATTTGTTTATTTGAGGTTGCACTGAGAAAATGGACTTTGGGTTACTCCTTTCTCAAGAAAACGTATCTGGGGAACATTGGTCCTTCCCGTAAAACTTGGTAGATTGAGTTCTGCGCCCAGATTTCATGTGCCTACTGTGTTGAACTGAAAGCCTGCTATGCACAATTTCCCATGAATACTTAATTGACACATGCCTGTGAATTTTCTCTCCATTCTGGGGGACAGGGCTGGCCTTCACTGACATTGTTTCCTAACCTAAGGTTCTCAGTGGGGTCCTTAGCTTGAGCTTTAAAATTACACATTTGTAAAGACAGTTTCACCCAACAAACACAGGATCCCCTTACATGTGGCCCACTGCGCCCTCCACAGCTCCAAGAAACCTCATCTTCTGCGCAACAGAGCTGGGTGTGTGTAGCCCTCTTTGCCTGGGGCCAACCAAACACATGCCACATGTCACTACCCTCAACTGGCACCTCTCCCAACCACCCCCCACCAGGAGGTGCTGATTTCTCGGAATCCCATGGGGGAAGGAAGAGGGTGGAGGTACCACTTCAGGTACACACCCAAGCGCATCCAGTCTTACAGCCCCAAGGGGATAGCCAGAAGTCCAAGGATGGGAACCCATAGGGACTCCTTTTAGGACTAGAAGCCAGTCTTCCTGGGCCTGAGCCACAAGTCTTCACGTGGGTGGCAAAACTCAGGGTGGTGAGAAATGAGCCAGCCACCAATCTGCTCTTTGCAGTGTCCTATGCCAACGTGGGTTTCATGGGGACTCTGGCTTTCTGGACGCAGGAAATGCCTGTACTCCCTGCGCCCCCCACCCTGAAAGAAGACACCCTGACACTATGCACAGTGCTGACAGTCTGATCTTCCCTGCCAGAGCCCAAGACCCACTCCACGTCTGTCTCCTCTCCCTCCAACACTAGCAGGACGCTGTATTCACAAACAAAGGTGCCCCCACCCCCACCCCCCGGGCTCAGAGGGAAGGGTTCCTATTTGGACGTAAGGGAGTCCAGGGCGTTTGGCCGCAGACGTAGCCCCATCGAAAGCTCCTTACCTGTGAAGCCGTGGCTCAGCCGAGCATGCAATAGCAGAAGCAGAAGTAGCTGCAACACAAAGGCCCAGCGTGCAGGACTCCCCATGGCGCGCGGGCGCTCCGCTGGGCTGGGGCACAGAACACTTCTTAGCGCAGGAAGAGACAGAGGACCCACGGGCTGTGCTAAGCGCGGGCTAAGGCCACCCTGTAAAACTCCTCCTCTTGCCCGCCTCCCGCCAGCCTTCCTGCCTCCGCCTGCCTCCTGGGAACACTGCCAAGTTTGGGGCTCAGACCCACCCCCTCCTTCTGGAATCGCCCAGTCTCCAAGCTGGGCTGCCTGGGCTCTCGGGACCTAGAAAGCGGTCGAGGTGAGCTACAGCAAACCAGAACATCTGAAAGCATCCTTCTGTTCATCGGTAGGTCCCTCGCCCTGAATGCAGAGCCTGGTGGCTTGTCAGCCTCCCAAATTCTGAGCCGCCAAGAGAAAGGGACAACCAAGGAGGTCTGAAGGAGCCTTATAGGACCAGCTATAGTGGCCGTGCTCTCAGGCTAAGTTTTGTGGGGGGGTTGAGTCCGTTTGATCCTGGAAGAAACCAGAGCTTAGAAACTTGCGCAGATCACCTTAATAAAGTGGGGGTCTGAACTTTGATTTGGGGTTATACACTTTTTTTGTTCCTTTCTTTTTGGGTAAAGGTACACATCAAGGGATGAGCCTGGATGTGTGTCTGTGCACTGTGGTTTAGGGCTAGTCTTGAGGTTGCCCTTCCAGAGTGGGGAAGCACAAGGCACAGCAAGTTCCCTGCCTCCCCCCACAGCCTCTGGGATTCAGCTGTAGTTTCCTGCGCCAGATCCTCTCATTTCCTGGGTTTTTCTCAACCACCTCAAGACACCACCGCCAGCCTACAGCCTCCACCCTGTGGCCTGGCATCAATGAATCCTGACATCAGGATAGGGTTTCTAGGCTGCCTGCAGGAAGGATCTGGTTTCATGGAAGCATTTGAGTAAAGGTTCTCTAATTTGGGTTTTTTTTGTTTGTTTGTTTGTTTCCTGTTGTTGTTATTGTAAGTCCCTGAAGGAGCATCTCACCCTTTTGCTGCCTGAAGGCGATAGTAGTTTGAAGACAATTTTAATTAGGGCTACTATAATAGATTGTGCACTGCACCAAGGGGCCTGAGGAGAGGAACAAGTGCAAGCAGAACCTCAGCTGTTTCTGGGCTCCCTGAGCCCATGTCTTCGTGTGGCCCACATCTACTGTGAACCCCACCTTCCTCTCTGCCTGTGGTGTGGTTTGTCTTCTGGACAGATTTTCACAAAGAATGGAGTCCTGCTGGGGCTGTGCCATATGTGTTGGACTGTTAGCTTCAAGGCTAGCAGTTCTAACCCACCTGGGGAAACAGACCCTCTCAGCAAGCCTCTATTTAGAGCCCTGGTGCTGTAATGGTTGTGCATTGTGTTGCGATCTGAACGATGGGCACGTCCAAAGCACCAGAAGCTCATTGGGAGAAAGATAGGCTTTCTAATCTGACAAACAGTCACCGTCTGAGAAACGCACAGGGGATGGCCATGACTCAGCATTGAATCCATGGCAGTGTGTTTGGATTTTGGAGAGCTTGCTTATGAGATGACTAAGATTTTATCAAGTGACCAGGCGTCCCGCTTTTGGCAGGACAGTCCCGACTTCAAACAATGCTTCCCACGTCTCACAGCGTTTTTTAAAAGTTCCCATTTTTGGAAAGAATGCACCACAAACTAGGGAACGGCAGGAGAATGGAAAGGGGATATATCCCCTCTACCCCGCCCCCCACCCCCCACCCCCCACCAGTCAACGGTGTCCTGCTTTATCAATGTTAAAATCTGGTCACTTTACTAAGAAGACTTACTGAGATGGGTAGGCAATTCAGCTGCCTCATTATCATGTAAGAGGTGACATGCAAGAGAGGATAAAGTTGATCCCTCCTAAAGGAAGTAATAGAGAAAGCCACACAAGACAGGAAGGAGCTCCCGTGACAGCTAGGGAAAATGCTCCTGAGGACACGGATGAGGGAGGCTGCCTGCTCCTGTAAAGATTTATAGTCCCAGAATGCCTCTAGGGTAGCTAGGAGCTAAATTGAGTGGAGGAAGTGGGTTGATTATCCTAATCAAAACAAAGAAACAAACAAAAGAATTCACCATCATCGAGTCAACTCAGACTCACAGTGGCTCTACAGGACAGGGTAAAAGTGTCCCTGTGAGTCTCTGAGACTAACTCTTTATGGAAGTAGAAAACCCCCTCTTTCTCCGGCAGAGTGGCTGGTGGTATTGAACTGCTGACCGTCCAGCTGGCAGCTCACTGCTTCACCATGACACCACCAGGTCTCCAAAGAGAGTGCTATTTCTCAATTCTCACAAAAACTTCTCATCTGGACTTCCATATTATTCTCTACCCCTTGGGGGACCATCTCCATAGTTCCTCTGTGTTTCTCCACCACTGCCCCTTCCTTTTGGTGCCATCAACTTTGCAGCTCCTCACATTTCAAGATAATGAGGCAACCTAATTGCCTACACATCTAAGAAAGGCTTCCTCGTCATGTCAGATACATACTGACAGGGTCTGTTTTGTCCTGTGAAGATTGCCACATGCCAAACAAAGTGTCAGAAGGTGAGGAACAAGGAGCACAAGCACCAAGGACTGGCAGGAGGAGAGGGATGGAGGTGCCGTCCAACTCTCTGCAGTGTGGAGGACATTGGGTTTAAAACTAGTGCCTCATCCCTGAGCCACAACAGAGTGATCCACAGTGAACAAGGAATGAAACACTTTTGATAGACGCTCACTTTCTGCCTAGATTTGATCAATTCTGAAAGCATTGAAGGAGAATTTGGCAGCCGCCAACTTCAGCAGGAGAGAGGCTTTCTAAGAAAGACACTCAAAGTCTTTCCTTCCCTGTGGCACTACCATCTATCCACACAATCTCCTTCAATCATGCACCCAACACTGTTCTCTTTCCATATCCATCCAGAGTATCCCACTAGCTGCTCCTAGGGAGAAGAAAGGGGCTTTCTACTCCTGTAAAGAATTACAGTCTCTGGTCAGTTGACCTCCCACTTGATCCAACCTGAATTTGCTCTAGGCTAAAATATTTCTCACTTGATCCAGGACAGAAATATCTTCTCTGGCTTTCTGAAAATTGATGGTGGTCTTTTCATTCTTACCCTTTATTTTTATATTGCTATTATTTTTCTCCTTGCTGTTTTTATGTTTGTTTGTTTTATGTTTTTATTGTTTCTGTTGAGTTATCCATTTTGTGAAGAACAGGAGTGAATGCATAAAGCCAATAACTGATGCAATGGATTATCAGGGGTGTGTGGGGGGGATGGGGGTGGTGAAATTATTTGAAGAACAATGAATGTAGGAGGGGAAAGGCAGCATTAGAATTTATTCCGATGATGGATATACAACTCTTTTGTGTGTGCTCAAATAAACTTTAATTACACAAATCACTTATTTTTGTTAAGCCCAGATCATCTCTTTCTCCCTGAAGAACATCCAATACGATCACCACCCTTGAAGGTTAAAACAAAGATAAGAGCCTCCAGGTCAGACAGGTCCCCAACAATACATAGTTCCTATACAAACTCATTCCCCCAACTCGGTATTTTTTCCATGACCACAAACACTGCTTTAGGTGAAGTGCAATCTGCTAACCAAGTGGAAGGGAGGCTTGGGTCTGAGCAGGCCTAACAGTGGACTGTGCGGACCTTCAGGCCTCCCTAGAGAGCCGTTCCACCAGTGGCCAAAAGGGAGAGAGACCATCTCAAGAGTCAACGCCGTCCAGCACGAGCCCTCTAGATCTATCTCAAGTGTTCTTTCCTTCCTCTCTGGTCATGATTGCAACTGGCACAAAAGTTAGATGGGACTGGCCACGTGTCCCCGGCGTGCAGATTCAGGCAAATGCACTGGGGGGGGGGAGAGGGAGGAGCTGCAGCTGTGAGGGCCTGAGAGTCTGTGGCACTGAGGTATGGGGTGAGGGCTGAGTTGTCCAACAATGGATCAATAGCATGTGTGTTTTCTGAGGGAGGAGGTCAGGAGACCTCTCTTCAACTGAAGAGAAAGGCCGAATCGACCAACCGCACCTCCAGCCAGAGGTAGAAAGGCTTTTTTTACTCTGGAGACAGTCGGGAGAGCTCCAAGATGGAGTTCAAATGACACACTGGCAAGAGAGGTCAAGGCATCAGGGTGATTAAATTCATACAACGCTTAAAGACTCTCTCAGAACAATTAATTCAGTCAGGTCTGGGTACAGGGAGAGCAAGTCTTCCGAGAAGGCTAGTCATGCTGCCCCAGGAAACTGATATATATATATATATATATATATATATATATATATATATATATATATATATATATATAACTAGGAGATGGGAGGGGTAAGAGAGTGGCTTAGGCCTCACTTTCAAAGGGCTGGGGAGAGAAAGGTGGCCGAGATATTCATTGCACAGGACTCAGTGTGATTTGGGAGGTAAAAGCTTCTTAGGGTGAAGCCCAGCCCCCTCAACAGAAGATTGGCCAAGAACGTGGTTCTTCAGCTCCAATAGCGCACAGCCTAAAGCCCCGGAGGCACCTCGAGGCCGAGTGAGGCAGCAGTTCTCCGTCCCACAGGGCAAAGGCAGGTAGTACGGTCCCCGGAAATCCGACTGGAAAGAGTGAACCACAGTCTCGCGGCTCACGTCTACCAGCCTCCGCCTCTGGGCCTCGTAGTCCAGCAGCAGGCCCACCTTCTCTGGCTGGCCAATGCCCTTGATCGGGGTCTTCTCCTTGACCCACACTGCGTGCCACTTGCGCTGGGAATAGGTGAACACCCAGGAGTGGTCATCCACACTGATGCCGCTGTCCCGGGAGATGTCCACGTCTGCCACGCCTATCCGGAACTGCTGGGAGCACCTCACTGTCACTTCCCAATAGTGCCTGCCGCTGGTGACCACAGTGTCCGCCAGCACCACGACCCACTCTCAGAGTGCTCCACATTCAATGCCACCTTCGTGGGCTCCAATCCCACCAGCCCGTACTTGACACCGGTATCACCTCTGAAGAGGGCGAGGCTGCTGTGGGCAGTTTTTTTCTTCCAGCTTGAAATGGATGCCTCTCCGAGCATCCGCTGCAGCCGACCACCTTTTGGCCCTTCGGGTGGCTAGCAGTCAGGGATGTGCGAAAGACTGCGCCATCTTGCTCCGAGCTTGAACAGGGCCGGATATACAACTCTTTTTAAAAGTGATTTAATTACGAAAATGTATGCTAAGTGAATGCTACATCAGAAAATTACTTAAAAACAAAGAAACCAAACTTGACTAATTTACCATGGATGAAGAAGAAGTGTTACTGCTTAGGGGGCTTTGAGTTTATGCTAATGGTGGCAGAATAATTTGAAAAATGATATGAATAACGGATGTATAACACGAAGAGTCTAATCAATGGCACTGAATTCTGCATGTAGAAGTCGTAGAGTTGGAGAATGTTTTGTTGTGTAAAATAATTACACAAATAACAATGAGGACAGGAAGAAGAAAATGTTCTAGCATTGATTGTGCTGATTATTGTACAACTCTTCTTGATATTATTGAATTGTATGACATGTGCAGGAAGTGCCAATAAAACTGTTAAAAAACTACATTCTCAGAAACGTCAGGAACAGTTCTACCCTGTCCTATAGGCTTGAGATGAGTCAGCAGGCAGTGCCTCACGCGATGGCAGTGAGGTGAGTACACTGAGTAAAGAGCCTGAAGTTTGCTTTGTTTTGTTTTTCTTTGGGGGGGCATCACTGCCCTCTGGTAAGAGTAGGAGGCGCAGCCTTGCTCCTGGAGAGCTGTTGCTGGATTTGAACTGCAACCCAGTGGGCCGCAGTCCTGCACACAACCACTACACCTCCAGGCCTCAGCCAAAGAGCCTGAAGTTTAAGGTGACAGATGATGGCTGATTGCATCTTGGGAAACGGATTGACAATGGGAGGAAGGCGAAAGAGACAGCCAAAGTAATGCTTCTCAAACTATCTCAGAAGGACTTAAAATTTAGAAATTAATAACTTCAAATCCATCAGGAATTTACTTTGGGGGGATAAAAATCAGTAAGCATGGATTACTAAAAAATCAAAATGGAAAAAGTCAAAGACATACAAGTAAAAATCCAAGTTTTTACTATTAGATTCAACTGGTGTAAAAGTATTTGTCCACATTGCTCTAATAGTTTTTAAGACCTTTTCTGGGGGTCACTACTGCCCCCTAGTGGGAGTAGGAGACCCAGCCTTGCTCCTGGAGAGCTGCTGCTGGATATGAACCTCCAACCCGGTGGGCCACAGTCCTGCACTCAACCACACACCACCGGGGCTCAGCACAATTTTTAAGATCTTACTCTCTGTTTCTGTATTTCATTGCTATAGGAACAGCTGGGGTTTTAGTAGTGTAGTAATAGGAGATTTAGTCGCTGTTACTATGTTTCTACAGACTACATACTATACTCGACTCTCCAGCATTCAGAGAACTCAAGAATATAAGGATGAGGAGATTTGACCTCAGGTTATTAAAATCATACCAAATGAATATCAAATTAAAAGGATGAGCTGGATTGGTAGTTGAAAATTTGATATCTGAAAAATTTAGATCTGTGAGAATTAGAGCGGGAATGCGCAAAGTCAGGATCAAAGAAGCTAAGGATAATCCTCAAATAGCATCAATTTAAAACATATTGGCTTAAAGATATTCCTTCTGTTTCTAGGATACATATTTAGATTTAAGCAACTCAAGATTTAGGGATTGAAAAAATTTTTCAGCATAAGGTAAAGTGAATATATTTTACTCTAAATTTAAACATATAAAAGGAGACAGATATCTGTTAGGAAGTTTATAAACTAAAAATAAAAGACAATTTCAGAAAGCATTTATTTGGGACTGTCTGCAAAAGACTCAAGGGAAGTGGAAACAAGGAGAATATGCAAATAGAATCATGCCAAATTAGAAATTGAAATCAACAGACTTTGTTTTAGATATCCCTGTTCCTGTCCTTACAATAATAAAAAGAAAAACATTCTTCCGGATGTCAACATGGAACTGAGCTTTCCTGAAACTCATCAAGTCATCACCCCCACATCTGGAGAGACAAAGAAATGTAGAGTGTCATAGCCATGTTCTGTTTACCTAGAGCAGAAGATACTGTATAAACTATAAGCTGGTTGGACACTTCAGTGGCAAATTTTAAAAATTTGCTAAAATTTCACTGTGGACTAGTATGAGTTTCAGAAAGCGGGGTGGGATGTGGGCAGTGTCTATAGTCACAGTGGGAGTCCCCACACTCTCCTAGGCTTTACCCACAGGAACCCAACCATGGGAAAGACCCAAGAAAGATTTTTTGCCGGTTCTGGAAGATGACAGAGAAAAGAATAATCCTTATGGAATATGTCCAGAGCCATATTGATGAAAAAGTACTACTCTACAGGGTAAAGAATTTACCAGAGCCTAACTGCACTTGTAAAATGATTATCTTCTGATTCCAAACTCCACTAGCCTTCCTCTCTCTAAGAGATGAAACAAACAAGGAAAATCCCAGGGAACACTTGAGAAGAACACAGTCCAAGGTCAGAGACTCATTAAAAGACTTAGATTTAATAATAAGCATATGGAATTGTTCCCTTCTTGACACATTTGAGACATTATCACCCTTCTACAAAGGCTCCAGTAGACTAAGAGTAGATGGCAGCTGTAAGACAAAACAAAGACAAAACAAAATCTCGTTGTCACCAAGTCCATGTTGACTAATAACAACCCTGTTGGATTTGCTGAGACTGTTTACAGGACTGTTTACTAGAAAGCCCTATCTTGCTCTTGAGGAGCGGCTGGTGGTTTCAAACTAATGACCTTGCATTTAATATCCCAATGAGTAACCACTATCCCACCAGGGCACCTTCTAATCATGTAGGAAGCCCTAGATCAAGAGAGAATACATCAACAGGGGCACCAGAGGAACATGAAGTCTCTGACACCTACAACTAGAGTAAACATTAAATCTAGCCCAAATCCTTTCCAGTCATTTTTAAGCTTGTGGGACAGAAATTCTGTTTGTGTGCTTTTATTTTTATTTATTGCATCATTTTATAGGGGCCCCATGCAAGTTATCACAATTCACACATACATCCATTGTGTCAAGCATCTTTCTACATTTGTTTCCCTCATTGTTCTCAAAACACTTGCTTCCTACTTGATCCCCTGGAATCCACTCCTCATTTTCCTCTCCTTCCCCCTCCCCCCTGCCCCATGAACCCTTAATAATTCATAAATGATTCTTATTTTGTCATATCTTACACCATCCAATGTCTCCCTTCTCCCACTTCTCCACTGTCCGTCCTCCAGGGAGGAGCTTATAAATAGATCCTTGCAACTGTTCTCACTTTCTACCCCACCTTTCCTACAAGTGGGCACCATCTGCTCCTCCACAATCAGCATTGTGGAACCTGATACATGCTGGGCACACTAGTCCATTAGATAGCCCTGATGGTGTAGTGCTTATGCATTGGGCTTTGATCCCCATGATCAACATGTTGGAATGGTTACAGTCTTGGAAACTCACAGCAATGACCAGATGGCAGAAAGTTTAAGTCCAACAGACCTGTTATCTTCACTTATCTCTTTATTTTCTTCACCTTTCTTTCATAGAGATGGGAAGAGACCAATGGTTGCATATTAGATGACTCCTCATGAGTTTTTAAGGATGCAGTTATTACTCACCTAAGTAGGATGTAGAACATCACCTCAGTTATAAACCTGTATGGAGGTATACTGCCACAGCTTTCTCCTATGGAGTGGTTAGTGGTTACTGACCCTTTGGCTAGGAGTTGAGAGATTTACCCTCTGTGCCATCAGGTCCTTATAATGGAAACTACCTTAGCTCCATTACTTTATATCTCTCACTTCCTATTGAAAGTCCTCCAGGGAGTCCATTTGATCAGTTAACTGAGAAAAAAAAATAAGCCTAGTTTATAGATGTTTCTGCATACTGTGCGGAGATGACCAGAAATTTGACATTGGAAACACTATAATCCTACAGCTTGACAATTTTGAAAAACCAAATTGAAACCAAGCATACTGATGCTGACTTGTGATTTCATAGCAACTCTATGATCCACAGGTTTTCCTAGGTTGTAATCTTTCCAGATGTTGACTTCCTCATCTTTCTTCAGTAAAGCAACCAGTCTGTTCAACCAACAACATTCAGGTTAGCAACCCAATACTTAATCTACTGCACCGACTTATACAAATGGTAGTGAGAGTATGTCCTTCTAGTAGGCAAGATTGCGAGCGCCATACTTAGCTGTTCATTTAGTTTGCCTGGAAAAGGCGATGGCCAGAGGTATGAGTCGGTACTTATTTACAGGATATAGTCAATAGTTTGGCTCGATGGCCAAGGTTGTGGAAGAAACAAAATGAGAAAACTGTTGGCCGGGCGGTCTGAGGAATAGATATGTAAATTTGTCTCTGAATTTACAACACTATATGAAAATATCTGTTGTCTATATGAACTCTCAGCACAAATGACCTCAGCAGATGGAGATTTTAATAATCAAGTAGGTGTTGTTGTTCCGTGTCAACTCCTAGGAATCTTAGGCCCTATGTACAAGAAAGGGAAACAATGCCTGCCCTGAGCCACCCTCACAATGGTTGCTATATCTGAGTCTGTTGATTCAGCCACTGTGTAATCCAGTTCAATGAAGAATTTCTTCCTTTCCATTGCCCTTCCATTTTACCAAACACACTGTCTTCCTCCAGGAACAAGTCTCTCCTAACAATATGTCAAAAGTACATAATACGAAGTCTTGCTATCTGCTTAGGGAGAACTCTGGCCCTACTTCTTCCAACACAGATTGGTTTGTCCTTTAAACAATCCATGGTCCTCTCAGTATTCTGCTCCAGCACCACAATTCAAATACATAGATTTTTCTTTGGTCGTCCATATTTATTGTCCAACTTTCATGTGTGTATGATACAATGGAGAATACCATGGCTTGAGTCAGGCACTCCTTATTCCTCAAAGTCACATCCTTGCACTCCAATACTCTAAAATAGGTCGTAGGCAGCAGATTTTTCTAATGTGATGAATCCTTTTAAGTCGTGACTCCTGCTTCCATGAGCATTGATTGTGGATCCAAGTGAGACAAAATCCTTGACATCATCAACTTCTCCCCGCCCCCCCCCCCATATCATAATGCTAACTTTTGTGCCTGTGTGAGGATTTGGGGTTTCTTTATATTAAGTTGTAATTCATCCATGTCCACCTCACTTTCAGCAATCAAAGTTGTGTCATCTGTATACTGCAGGTTGTTAACAAGCTTCCCTCTAATCCCGATGCCACACTCTCCTTCACAAAATCAAGCTTCTCTGATTGCTATGTGCCCAGTCTGTCAGTAACAGAGACAAACACTGAGATGCTGATATGACAATATTACCCAGGGTAGTTATCAACCTGGTAGCAAATTGATTACATTCATTACATTGGATCACTTCTATTATTCTTAATGGGATTGATTTGGATATAGATGTTCCTCCTCTTTACTCAATGTTATACTGTCAGAATTACCAGTAATGGGCTGACACAATGTTTTATTCACCATTTATGTTATTCCACAAAGCATGTGGAATATCCCACAAATCTTTGGACCAAGGAACACATTTCACAGCAAATGACGTATGACAATGGGCCCAATCAAGAAACCCAGCAGTCTTATCATGTTCCCATCTGCTTATCTTGAAGCAGATGACTCAAATGGTCTTTACACACTTTATTATGATAGCAGCTAAGCGATGCCACATTGCAGGGCTGGAAAATGGTTTTCTGAATGCTTCAAATCAGCATCCAATATATGTGATTTTTACTCACATAGCAGATATGTATAGCGTCAGGAATCAAGGGTGGGAGATATCCGTTGTTCCTCTTACTATTAACTCTAGCAGTTCACTAGCAAATATTTATTTCCAATCCCTATGACAAAGGAGAACTGGTGATGTAGTGGAGGAATATGTTGAGCTATTATGCACAAGGTGAGCAGTTCAAATCCACCAGCCCGTTCATAGAAGAACAATGATGTGCTATGCTTTCATAAAGGTTTACAGCCTTGGAAGATCCCAGGAGTAGTTCTACTCTGTCCTACAAGGTCATTATGAGCCAAAATCAGCTTGATGGAAGTAAAAGAATGGCAGTGAGATATTCCTATGACTTAGAACGCTAATGGTCTAAAGCAGCGGTTCTCAACCTGTGGATCATGATCCCTTTGGGAGTCAAGCGACACTTTTACGGGGGTCTTCTGATTCATAACAGTAGCAAAATTACAGTTATGAAGTAGCAACAAAAATAATTTGGGGGCGGATGTTTGGAGAATGAAAACAGCAGCGAACATGTGAAGGTGCTTGGCACAGTATGTTTGTTTATGTATTGTGAAAAACGATGTATGAGCCCCCAATAAAATGATTTAAAAAATAATTTTGTGGTCGAGTAGTCACCACAAAATGAGGAATTGTACTAAAGGGCCGCAGCATTAAAAAGGTTGAGAATCACTGGTCAAAAGGTAGCTGAAATGGGAGAAATTCTTCCAACAGGGGAACCAACAATGATTCCATTGAAGTGGAAGTTAATACTACTGCCACCTGGCCACTTGAGATGCTTCATCCTTCCAAATCAATAATCAAAGAAAGGATTTGGCAAGTTCAACTAGGGTGATTGATTCTACTTTCCACGAGCAAACTGTACTACTACAAAACTGGACTACACAAGACAAGTAAAGAAATGTATGACTGTAGGAGAGCTTCTAGAAATTCTTCCTGCTACAATGCTCTGTGATTAAAGGTAACAGAAAGTAATAAGAATCAAGATAACAGAATAACCTAATTCAGCCAGCAATGTTAACAGTCCAGACCTTTTAAGAATTAAAATTAATGTCACCTATGAAGCAATAAACCACAATAAGCAGGGGTTTTTCTGAAGGCAAAGGAAATATGGGAAGGATACAGTTGTAAATATCAGCTATTACCACTTGACTGCTTTACAAAGACTGCAATAATTTTAAATACTTATTCCTAATTTTAGCATAAATGTTTGCCAAAATTCTGACCACATATTTTTGTTTTTATATTTCTCATCCCTTATGTTAGACTGGGTTCTTCAGAGAAGTAAAACTAGCAATGCTTACATAGGTAGTTAGATAGATAGATAGATAGATAGATAGATAGATAGATAGATAGATAGATAGATGATAGATAATTCGGGGGAAAAGAAAGAGGAAGTTTATATCAAGAAATTGGTTCACACTATTATAGAAGTGAGTGAGTCCAGTTTATGGTTCAGATATTAAGCTGGAAAATTTTTCTAACCGATGTTGCTACCTGGCAAGATGAGTCAGGATGCAGGAAGCAGAAAGATCACAGATTGTTGAGGTAGAGGTAGAAGAAGTCAATGTCAAGTCAGTCAGGCTTGTGGCTCCAAAGCTGAATTAATACAAGTTTGACAGTTAATATGGCAGACTGCTTATAGCTTCCAAGATAAGCAGGCAATATGGTGGGTTATTGACTCAAGTTCAAAGAAGTGGAGATTTATAGGACAAATGCAAGATCTAGGTCAGCAAGAAGAGACAAACCTCAATGAAGACACTTCCTTTCAATTGCCCTCCTAATCTTTCCACAACTTCTTGGTTGTTCACAGCAGATTCTATCATGGAGTTAACTATAATATATTAGATAATATCACAGGGGAGACCTTGCCTGCCAACTTACTGAGAATTCTGGCCCGGTCTGGTTGACATAAAATGTAACAACCCCATTTCATTAGCAAACAACATAAGATCTATTGATACTAGTTAAGGAACTGTAGTAGTGTAGTGATTAATTGTTGGACTGCTAACTATAAGGTCGTTAGTTTGAAAGCACCAGTCTTCTGAGGAAGGAAGATGATCTCTCTGTTCCCATAAAGAGTCACAGCCTCAGAAACACAAAAAGGCACTGTACTCAGGAGTCTCTATGAGTTGAATGACAGTAAACATATCAAACACAGGGAGCTAATCAGTTTAGACAAGAATGAACATCACCTAAGGGGGTAGGAGGGAGAGATATATAGAGAGAGATAGCGTCTAGCTTCTGGGGGAAGGGTTGGCTTTTTTCCTCAGTTGTATATAAGTTATATGCATCATGGTAGGTAGAAATATGACTGTGGTCTTGTATTTAGTCAAAGATCAAATATAGGTTGAGTAGAAGTGCAAGGATGCCAAATTGACAAGTAGATTGCAAAGGTATGTTGCAATCTGTCTGATTATTTAAGTTAATCCATATCTCATCTCCCAGAATTCACTCTCCTGTTTATTTCCAATTAACAAGGGAGATTGCAAGATGGATAGATATTAGCTTCCATTTTATAGCTTACACACATTGACCTGCTGACTAACCTGACCACTGATCTGCTTAACCACTGAACCCACAACTGCTCTGTCTTCCTCTGGATTGTAATTCAGTTTCTCTCACTCCTTTTTATTCTATGATGAAGGCCCCGGATTCTGTTGGATATTGCCATTGCCAAGGTCAGAGGTAATAATAACTGCATTGAGTTCCAGTTCTTCCCGAGGGAGTTCTAATTCTTGCTTATGGGTTCCAGCCTGTCCTGAATTTCCCCCTGCTTTATATGCATCTTCCCTTTCCTACTGCCTTCTCCATGCACTTCAATTTCCAGCATCAATTGTAGTAATAATAGCCTGAAAGAGATAGTAGCATTGATCAGCTCCCACAATTACAGAAGGCGATTTCTGCAATATATATCTCATAGCAATTTTGCTCCTCTGGTTGAACTCTGATTAATACAGATGAGAGAAGATAATGAGTTTAATTTTCAGTGAAGATTGAAATGAACATTTCCAACAGTATGGAAATGACTATCACTAAAGTAATTTGAAATTCAGTAGGAGAGAGAAGACGGGTATAAATGTGAAAAAGTTTACATGGATATTGTTATGGATTGCATTGTATGCCTCAAAATGATATACTGAAAATTTTAAACTTAGTACCTTTTAATGTGCCCTTGTTTAGAAATTAGTTAACATGAGGTTATACTGAAGTAAAATGGGTCCTACTGAAATCAGGGTACTGTTCTTATTTATAAGAGAACGATTACAGAGAGATACACAGAGAGATGTCCGTGCCATTAAGATGCATCTATATGACATGGAATGCCATGAAACATATTACCAGAAACAGGGAGCTACGGAAAAGATTGTCCCAAAGAGAACATGACCCTGCTGATACCTGAATTCAGACGTTTAGCTTTAAGAACTGTGAGACATTTTGTTCTTGTAAGAACACTTGTGGTAGTCTGTTACAGAAGACTTAGAAAATGATTAGAAAGAAAAACCCACTGCTGTCAACTTGATTTCTATTCATAAGAGTGAAAACAGAAGGCACCAGAGTAGATGAGATTCTCAAGGACATTTGACAAAATGGAAAGGAAGGAAAAAGAGGATATATGATTCAAACAGGGCAAACATTATCTTTTGGTTCTGTATAGTGACAGGAAACATCTGGGCTACCAAGGGGGAGAGCGTTTTGTTGTCTTTTATTTTAGCTAATAGGACTTAAGGAAACATATGAAAGGGAGCATGACCCAGAACTAGAGGCTGACAAAATGGAACAAAGAGAGGGAACATTAGCCACATTGTATGACTGAATTTCTTTAATCTAAGGATTGAATCTCAGAAGTTCAAAGCTTTCACTTTAGATTGTATTGGATTCTAATGTGGTTTATGGTACTACTTCCCCTACCTTCTAGGAGAGTACTGTAGGATCAAAAGGTCAAAACACTTTTGAGGCAACATTATTTTAGTGTAGTAATGAGAAAACCAGCTATCTGTATCCCAGAAAATGTGTATAACCCACTGGTATGAGATTTGAAGGGTTTTGCATAAAGAATGTCCTTATAGCTGTGCTAATCTAATTGTTATGAAGTTATTTATTGATTTTCCAAAGAAGACTCTAGGACTGAACTCAATGCGGTCTGCTCAGAGCCCTACAGAAGTTGTTCTTGACCTTCTACTCCCTTCTTTTTTCCCACAGCATTATTCGTGAACAGACACTTTTTAAAGTGGTGCCTCATTCCCATGGCTGAATCCACTGAATTCTCCAGCCCTCCCCCCCCCATATTCTTGTCTTAGTACTCTGCTGATACTGTTGATGCTTTGGCATACCCTAGGACTTCTGTCATCCATTAATAAAGTATCTGCATGGAGGTAACCGCGTTGTCACATGTTTCATGTCAAAGATAGATCTGTGTGGGAACAATCAAAGTATCCATTAACTCTCTTGACATCAACACAAATATCCGAATCAGTGGAGACTAGAGAAGAGCCTCCAAGTAGCAAGGCAACTGCATACATATGTATATATCCCCTACCTTACTATGTCTTCTTCACAGCCTTTATGTTTGTGCACAGATGATGTAAGCTTTCTCTCAGAGTTGATGCTCATGCCATTTTTATTCCATTTTATAAAAACTTCTTCTGGATAAGGAGAGCGTCTTATTCTTTGTGAGGTCCTCAGGGAGGCCAGAACACATGCAGAACCCCTACCACTTGGACAGAATACAAAAGGCTCAAGCAGAGTACAAAAATGGTCGGATTTAGAAACAATGACTTAATTGTCCTTCTTAGGCTGCATCATGGTGTTAGTGATAACCAATCAGATGCTTAATTTAGTCAAATCCTGTGGAATACTTTGTTCCAAGTTCTTTTCAAAGACCAGCCTTCCTCTGACCCTTGTGAACAGCCAAATAAAAGATAATTCATGGAAAAATTATAAGACTTTTACAAAGACCCACAGGAATTGACATGTCTCAACTGAATAGAGCCTGAGTCCTTAGCTTTTGGATTCTACAGTAAGATACTTCAGGCAGCTGCTTGCTTTTCTGCATTGCTCTGCTTTTCTCTTTCTCTGCTGGAGTCGGTTCAATTGCCGAATAGATGTAGATATCCCCCCCACCCCATTTCTTTCGTGCCCTTGCTTCTTTAAAAGGAGAACATATACTAATGCATCTATAGAATATATATTCTGGTACAATGAAATTCAATATTTCTATGCCTACTTCTTTATTTTTTTATTCATTTTAGTGGGGGCTCATACAACTCTTATCACAATCCATACATCATCCATTGTGTTAAGCACATTTGTACATTTGTTGACATCATCATTCTCAAAATGTTTGATTTCTACTTGAGCTCTAGGTATCAGGTTCTCATTTTCCCCCTCCTCCATCCTCCCTCCCTCCCTCCCTCATGAACCCTTGAAAATTTATGAATTATTATTATTTTGTCATGTCTTACACTAACAGATGTCTCCTTTCACCCACTTTTCTGTTGTCTGTCCCCAGGGAGGAGGTTCTTTGTAGATCATTGTGATCATTTCGCCCTTTCATGTCACAGCCTGATGATGCCTCCTTGTGGGCGTGGCCTTCTCATGAGGGTTCTGGGAAGTTCCTCTGGCTCTTTCTCCATGCAAGAGGGCCAAACTCTCTCTCTGCTTCACCTTCCTGTTGAGGAGCCACACAGGGAGAGCTGCAAGATCCAGGTCTAAGATGCTTCCACCGGCATTGGATCCACAAGATTTTACATGCACTGGCCTGTATGTAATCTTCCTGCATCTGGCATAATTACATGTGTTATGTAAGTCTCAAGAGGACTTTATGGACTAGTACTGGATGCATGGGGTAGTATCAGACTTATGAACTTGCTCTGGACTGGACTTGGATATTTTCTCCGTATACAATTGCTCTTTGATATATATATATATATATATATCTGTCTCTTACACACATATGGGCGTCACTAGTTAACCTTGATAATAGAGCATGAGTCAAAATTAGAAGGAAGAACTAAGAACATCAATTAATAATTAGAACTTCTGATGTAATCAAATAAGAACTATGAAAATTTGAAGTCATTAAAAATTCAATGGAGGGTTGAGCCCCTAGTGGCGTAAGTGGTTGCGTGGGGGGACTGTGGCCCTCAGGCTCGGTGATTAAAATCCAGCGGCGGCTCTCAGGAGCTGCGCCGGGTAGCTCCCACAACCACCAGAGGGCAGTGATGACAAAAAAATTCAAGGGAAGCATAAAGATCATTATTCTTGCTTTTAGTGAGCTGCAGCTCCCTTTGAATGGATTCTGGCCATTTTGAATCAGAAAATCTTGTGGCTTGCTATGCTGGAATGATATGATCAAAGATATTGAATTCATCATCCAAAAGGAAATCTTAAGATCTATCTTGAAGTACATTGTTATCTATGATAGGATAGTATCTATTTCCTTATGATGAAATAAAAAATCATATACTATAATTCAACCACTAAAGTTAGTGATGTAGACATTGAAGAATTCTACTAACATCTTCAGTCAGAAGTTGCTCAAACGCGCAATCAAGATCCGTTGATAATATTTGTCAACACAAATTTTGCTGCCTCGTATGTTATACTTGTTTTTGGGTATATGAGACCTGCTGATTTAAAACTTGAACCAATTTTCAGCTCTACTTGTTGAAACATTTTATTCACTGATTAAAAAATCAGGATGTATTTATGTAATGTTAGCTAGCTTGAGATAGAGGAAGTGCACTCTGGCTTTATTTAAAATACTTTGTGGTGCACTAAAAGTTTAGGTCAAGTTATAATTCACATCAGGTAGCAGGCATAAGGAGACCCCCAAACAAACAAATATCAATGCAAATGATGGCGGTCAGAGTAGAAACCAAAGGCCCATCTGTTGACAATCAAACATCCCCTCATAGAAGGGGCAGAAGGAAAGAAAGAGACCGCCAGGGTTCAGCACGGCATTGATGAAACACACAAAAATTCTCCAGTTCTTTAATACTTCTCCCCCCGCCCCCTGCACACACACACACACACACACACACACACATACACACACACACACTATCAAATCGCCAGTTCCTACTTACAAATTCAGCTAGACTGGAGCATGTACACTGGTACAAATAAATAAGAGTTCTAGACAAACAAAATCCAGGAGAGATAAACCCCGCAGGACCAATAATAAAATTAGTAAGGTGAAGGTGTAGAGAGAAAGAGGGAACTAATCACAATGATCCCATTATTGTTCAGTGACATGCTCCCACTGTTACTGGATCCATAAGACTATCCACCCAGTGGTCTGTGAACATCCTGCATTCAGCGTCATTGCATGTGTTTCATGAGTCTGAAGGGGAATTTATAGATGGGTATCGGACATATGAGATAATACAGGACTTATGGACTTTGGATGGGCTGGGATGCTTTATCAATATTCAATTGTTCTTATATATAAATTAATAAAAAGGAAAAAAGTGAGACATGCAGATAACACAGCTGCTTGCTTAAAGTGAGGACTTGAAGCACTTTATGATGAAGATGAAGGTTTGCAGCCTTCAGTATGGATTGCAACTAAATGTAAAGAAGACCCAAATCCCTTACAACTGCTCCAGTAGTTAAAATTATGGTAAATAGACAATATTGAAATTGTCAAGTGTATTGTCTTGCTTGGATCTGCAATCAAAACCCATGTATGCAGCAGTCAAGACATAAAAGGGCTCATTGCATTGGGTACATATGCTTCACAAGGCCTTTTTTTAAAGGGTTGAAAAGCAAGGGAGTTATTTTAAGGACTAGGGTGCACCTGACCCAAGCCGTGGTATTTTCCATTGCCTCATATACATGTCAAAGTGTGACATTGACTAAAGCAGACTAAAGAAGAACCGGTGCATTGAAATTATGGTGCTAGTGAACAGTAGTGAAGGTACCATAGAATTCCAAAGAACAAATACATCTGTCTTGGAATTAGGGCATCCAAAGTGCTCCTTAGAAGCAAGGATGGTGAGATCCTGTCTCGAATTTTTGGACACGTTGTCAGAAGAGAACATATCCTGGAGAATGGTTTCATGTTTCGAAGGGCAACAAAAAAAAGCAAGGCCTTCCACATGATGAATTGACGTAGTGGCTGCATCAATGGGCCCACACATAAGAACCATTGTGAGGTTGGTCCAGGACTAGGTAGTGTTTCACTCTGGCATCTAACCACAAAAATAACTCTCTTCTTGTTCAATACAAACTCTGTGTTCTTTACATCATCTCTGATGCTTCCTGCAGCTTTCAATATACTGCCCATAAACTCAAAAACCTCCCTGCCATTGAGTCAATTCTGAGTCACAGTTGAACTGTGGGTCTGAGGCTGTAACTCTTAGGGAGGAGAAAAGGCTGTTTAATACCTGAGCACATTGCTGACCTTACTGCTAGCAGCCCAGCGAGTAACCACTAGGAGATTAAGGCTTCTATTTTGCCCAAAGAGACTTTCAATATTACCGCTTGAGATTAGGATTCTCTCTTTATTTCTTATTATGTGCTAAGAGTATTCTTCCTATTTGGTTTCTGAACTCTGCCTTTGCACATTTCTTCATAATATTTTACTTTGTCTTCTTGAGCTACTCTTTGAAATTTTCTGTCCATTTCTTTGATTTCATCATTTCTTCCATGTGCCTTAACTACTCTATAAGTTTCAATGTCTCTTCTGACATCCACGCTGATCTTTTCTTCTTCCCTTTCTCTCCTCCTCCTCCTTCTCTCCCTCTCTCCTTTCTTGTATTTTTAATGGCCACTGACTTTCTTCAAGGATGATGCTCTTGATGTTGTCCTACACTAATGTGTAACACATCAAATCTGTTACCGCAATAGTCTCAGTATTCAGGTGGGACATACTCATGGTTTTTATATTGGTTGTGGTGGACTTGTTTCAATTTTCTTCAACAGTACCCTAAACTTACATATGAGCAATCGGTGGTCTATTCCACAGTCATTCCTTGGCCTGGTTTTAGCTTCTGACATTGAACTTCTCCATCTTCTCTCCCCACAGATGTCCATATAATTTTTGTGTTTTTATTATCTACCTTTGGCATTGTTGAAAGAGCATACTTGTGATGAAGTAATTAGTCTGTCAAAATTCTATCATGCAGTCTCTAGCTTCCTTTCTATCACCAAGACCATATTTTCCAACTACTGTGCTTTCCTTTGTTCCAACACGTGTTATCAATGCATCTTGATTGCTTGTTTGATCAATTTCAGAGAGAAGACATTAATAGAATTCTTCAATTTCTACATCAAGCTCTAGTGGTTGGTGCATACATTTGGGGACCCTTGACAATATATTGGCTATGCTTTGGGCTATAATTCCAAATGTCCATAGTTTCAATCCAGTAGCTGCTCCATGGAAGAAAGACAGAGCTTCCTACTCTGTCCTATAATGCTGTTATGAATCAGCTTTGACTTCCTGACAGTTTGTGAGCATAAATTTGAAAAAGAGTTGTAGTTTTTGTATTTTCTCATATCAGGATAGACATTTTCCTATCATTGTATTGTACTTCAAAATAGATCTTGAAATGTCCTTTTTGACAGTGAAGTCAATGCTCTTCCTCTTGCTTGTCTCCTTCTCAGCATAGGACATTAGAAATGACAAAAGGATTGAAATGATTCTTATCCCAATACCAGTGTCTTTACCCCGTGTGTTCTATTTTCCAACACCACCTGTCAAGGACCATCTTCCTTGTCTCTATTTTGAAACATAGTTCTTTGCCTTCCTTGAACTCTGCTCTCCTAAAACCTTATGCATTTTCTATCCATATTAAGTGTCTCTTTCTCTACTAGTCATAATCAGGAGTTGTAGCTAGACATTTGATTTCCTAACTCAAGATGATTTCCTAACTTGCAACTTACTGTGACCATGATAATAAATTCTGGTCAAGTAGATGTATGGTAAAGTAATGTATGTTAGTTCCAAGTTTTCCTTTTAATTTGGTCTGGAACATAATGAAAAGTGGGCAGACATTTTGAATCATGAAATGGGAAGCTTATATTGAGGATGGCAAAATGTTTCTGTCCACTTGAAGATGCATACAGGCCAATGAAGTGCAGGTCCCTGTTGCAGCGCCTGGCATGTACATTGGGTTATATAACTGTCTGATGTGCCTGAGTAGTTTAATAATTCATGAATATTAATAACACTCAAGCTTTTGTAGCTATTTGCGCCTTACATACTGTTGGACATGAATTCTTTAAACAGTTCTGCAGCCAAGAGAAGTTGCTGCAGACACTAAAATATTTATAGAGTAAGACAGGAAGGATTATGGTATTTGTGTTTCCATAAGACTGAGGAACCATTTTCATTTCGGAGTCTATCAAGAAATTCTTTTTCCTGCTAAAGCCTCACTTGGACACAATCCTCTCCTTCATCAATGTAGAGCAGATGCCACAGGAGCGAAAGCACCGAGTTTCCACTGAGCAAAGAACACAGCACAGGAAACAGTATTTCATTTCCAGAATGGTACAGTAAAAGCAAAAACCTCCTTTGCTGAAATGTTGAAGGAGACAAATCAATCTAGCAATATAGTTGCCACATCTCAATATTTGAAAGTAAACTTTAAGTAATTAATTATATAGTCAATTTCTCAATTTTTCAAAAAGAACCTGTAACACTGGCATATCACTATGACCACCAAATAGTCTATGTGTTCCCCTCTATTTTCTATGTGCTTTCCTTGCTGTTGAAGCCAGAAGTAGATGACTGTAAGGACTCTGATGAACTATTCCAAGATTTAAGCATTGAAAAAGCTATGTGCATAATTACAACCTATTCAGAGGGAAAAATTCAGGCCCAGTTAACCTCATCAATGAATTCTATCAAATATATAAGGAATAAATCATACCAGTTCTATGCAAAATCTTAACCAAAAATAAATAAATAGGAAGACCTATATTCCAACTGAGTTTGAAGCCAGAGATTTACCTGATTCTGAGTATTACCTGGATATCAAAAGTAGACAAAGATATTACTAAAAGAAGAGATGATGACAAGAACACTGGGTGGGGAGAGGAAATGAATGTCATTTTTAATTAGAAAAAATCTAAACAAATAAGAAGTAATATTAGTTCTGATGTAGACATAGCATTTTTAGAGGAACAGGATTTTGAACAGAATTCAATGATAACATGAGGCTTTCGGGAAATGAATGGTAGAGGATTTTCTATTATGGGTACAGTTTAAAATACATGTCCTAAAAGGACAGTGTGAACATTTTTTCAAGTGATTTCTTTGAAGTATATTCTCAAGAAAATGGAATCAAAGGAGATAGAAATGGGGAGAAAATGTAATAAAAATGTGGGAGCAGGTGATTTCCGGCTTCAATCTGATACCCTAGAATTGCTCCATAGATTTAGAAGTAATTTGATGATGTTGTAAGAAAGAACGCCTTTTCAACTTAAAGCTAAGCAATCCAGCTTCTTAGAAAAGAGTTATAAAATCACTTGCATGTAATCTAGATTTGGAAGCAATCATTGCTTTCAACTAATTGCTTTCAACTGCATTCTGCTACAGAAATAAGGAACAGACAGAACGGGTAATTGTTGAACTTGTATTGGTAAATTTCTACATTGGTAGATAATAGTTTTCTTCTGTCTTCCCCTCAGCCCCCACATCCTACCCCACATATACCTACTGTCATCACTACCACATAAAACCTAAGGATAAATCTTCTGGAATTTAAGTGGAGAGTGAAGAACGGAAAAAAAGAATAGTTCAGGAAGCAAATGGTGGCCACCCCAGACTGAAAAAGGAGGTTGTTAGACCCTGGGTGGAACCCCAGAATTAATAGACATTTAATGAAAGTGGACCCAAGAACCACCATATCTGGGTACTCCCCTTGCATTAATATGACAAGTATCAATCTGATAGGCACAGATTTGACCTGTAAGGAATTTTCCAGGAAATTTTCCCCTTGCACCAAACTCCATGCTCAATGTAATAGAGCTCAATCTTTTAAGCAACAACTCATGAATTGCAGCTCAAAGCTACACTATAGTCAAAGAAACGCCTCTTCTGAACAGTACCTTAAATTCTATGCCACTGAGCTTATTGATGCAATGCTCTTATACCCCATGAGGATGACAAGGTTTTCATTGTTTTGGTTTTTGTTATAAATGATAATATGACCACTAAAGGAAAGCGGAGTAGTTCATAACCCATAGAAAAACAGGTGGTTTCTGTGCTTCCACTTAATTCTAACCCCAAATCCAACAACCGTTAGTTCTTACAACATGGCCCTAGTTAATATTCACCTTCGTGAAGAGATCACTGGATTTAAGGGTGCGACAGCACATGTGGTGAGGAAAGCAGATGGTTTCCAGCTATCAATTAGAATGCTGTTTGGAGACTTGGAGGGGCATCACTGCCCTCTACTGGGAGTAAGAGGCCCAGTCTTTGCTCCTGGAGAGCTGCTGCTAAATTTGAACTGCCAACCCAGTGAACCGTAGTTCCGCACTCAACCACTATATGTTTGGAGTCTTAAAGGTTTATATTCAAACATATGACCATCTAAGTGAGGCATCAACTAAGTCCACGTGGACAAAGCCCACCAACCTGTGTGATTCAAAGATGACAATAAAAAAATCCAGATAGGATGAAGGGGAAAGTATCAGAGTTTAAATTATGACTACACAATTTGTGGAAGGCTATAAAAGACAGTGGGATCCCCAAATCCATCTACGGAGAATCTAGTCAGATTAAGCTTCTAGAAGATCCTCTATAGTCACAGCTGAGTGTGCCAGTCATGTGTTTGATGTCAATTTCATGATTGAGATGTAGGGGTAAAGTCTAGCCTGC
Source organism: Nesogale talazaci (assembly GCA_004026705.1). Classification (NCBI taxonomy): domain Eukaryota; kingdom Metazoa; phylum Chordata; class Mammalia; order Afrosoricida; family Tenrecidae; genus Nesogale; species Nesogale talazaci. Next base: position 36,598 of record PVJH01000299.1, on the reverse strand, counting down.
TGATCTGGAGATAGCCATTGAGTAGCCAACAGGCCTCTGTGTGGGCATGGCTTTCTCCTGAGAATTCTGGGAAATCTTGCAATATTTTCCTCGTGGAGATGAGAGGCCATCTCCCCAGTTGTTGGGAGTCAGTCTCCAAGATGAGAAATGACAAAGGTCCAGGAACCGGAAGAGCTGGAGGAGAAGCCACATGGCCTTACGCTGATGGAACCAGACCTCTGAAGCCAGAAAAGCCACAGAGAGACCCATGCCAGCGCTGAGATGTTTCTATCACCAATGGATAGTGTTGACGGACCCTGAGCCCTGGAAATGAGGAGCCATGAGCGGACCCCTGCCAGAGGCGGGACTCTTCACCCACTGGCCTGTGACTTCATGAGTCAGAAGGAGACTTTAAAGACTGATATCAGACATATGGGCTAATATTGGACTTATAACCTTGGACTGGACTGGGTTGGAATGCTTTCTCAATGTTACATTCCTCTTGTATATAAACTTTTCCCTTATATCCATATTCCTGTCTATGAATTTGTTTCTCTAGTCTACCTGAACTACCACACTGAGGGACACAAACAGCTTTACTGTCAGAAAGAGATTATTACAAACTTGATTACAGTGAATGAAACCATGGTATAATATACTTGGTTAGTTGACCTCCTTCTTGACCCCGCCTGAATTTGCTTTAGGCTTAAATATTTCTTGCTTATTCCACAGCAGAAACTTCCTCTCTGGCATATTAATATTGCTCTTGGTCTTTTATATTTTATCAGTTCTTTTATATTATTTTTCTTTCTGCTTCCTTTTTATTGTTTCTGTTAGGTTTCGGAGTTCATGAAAGACAGAAGGAGTGGATTCATAGAGAAAATAAGTGATGCAATGATTTATTGGGGGTGTGGAGAAGTGAGGGTGGGGAGGGAGATGGATATTAGTGAGTAAATAATGAATGTGCGATAGTGAGGGAGCACTAGAACTGATTGTGATGATGCATATACAACTCTTTAAAAATCATTTTATCAGGGACTTCATTTGGCTATCATAATAATTCATAAATAATTATATCAGGAACACTTGTAAATCTATTGCCATCGTCATATATGACTCTCGTTAAAAGCAATTCAACTATAGAAATGTATGCTAGATTAATTTTATATAAAGAAAATCCCTTTAAAAAGGAAAAGAAACCAAAGTTGACCAATGGTTACCATGGATGTAAGAGGAAGGAATTTTACTTAGGGGACACAGAGTGTATGGCAATGGTGGTAGCATAATTTGGAAAAGGATATGGATAATTGTTGTACAAGATATATATTTAATCAATGACACAGGCTTATACCTGCTGAAATGATTGACTGGAGAATATTTTGTTGTGTATATTTTTGCCAAAATTAAAAATAATAATCACACTAAAAACAATGAATGCCAGGAAGAATAAAATGTTCTAAAATTGATTGGGGCAATGATTGTACAATTCTTCTTGTTATGACTGAATCATAGAATTGTATGATATGTGGATGAAGTGCCAATAAAATTATTCCAAAATAAAAAATAAAGAGCTATGGAGACTTACTATGTGTGAATTTTATATCAAAGAATTTTTAAATAAAATAAAAAGAATCCAAAATCAATGGCAAGGAGAGTGTAAGAGGCTTGGTAGCGCTTAATCAAGGACAAAGTAACTGAGAGAAATTAATGAAAACTTAAATGAAGGCTGAGCATGCTAGTGGGACAAGAGGAAAGTAAAAGGAAATAGAGGAAAGAACTAGGAGGCGAAGGGCATGTATAAAAGTCTAAATACAGGTATGTACTATTTTTTTTCAAACCATTAGAAACACCTGACCATAAGACACACCCAGTTTTTATTTTATTTATTTATTTATTAAATCATTTTATTGAGGGCTCGTACATAGCTTTTCCAATACATAAATAAACATACTGTGCCAGGCACTTTCACATGTCCGCTGCTATTATCGTTCTCCAATCATCCGCCCTTTCCCTCGAGCCCCTAGTATCACCTTCTCCATCCCTTCCCCTCTTCCCCTGCTCTCTCCTTCCCACTAACCCTCAATACTTTAAAAATCATTATTGTTCTGTCATATCTCACACTGCCCGACCTCTCCCCCAACCCACTCCCCTGATGCCCATCCTTCAAATAGGAGCCTAAGTGTATATCTTTGCAGTTGATTCCGTCTCTCCACCCACCCTCTCTCTACCCTCCCAGTAGCCCCAATCTAACCACTGTTTAAAGCAGGAAAACAAGAAAAAACAATTCTGAACCAAATAGTACCAGTAGACTAAAATGTTCTGGGGTACCACACCATCAGACCATTAGATGCACCCTCATTCCCCCCAATTTTGGGGGAGCTCTGTGCATACACTTAGAGTTTTAGTATTAAGGTAGCACATGCACATTGGATCTCCTCTCAAGTACTCCCTTAATTCAAGAACAGTTTGTTCTATTAAACTGGCATTTCATGATGCTCACCTTCCTGACACAATCACTGAAGACAAATGGATGCCTAAACAAATGTGGTGAAGAAAGCTGATGGCTGGCAATCAAAATATATAGCATCTAAGGTCTTAAGGGTGAAGGTAAACAAGAGGCCATCTAGCTCAGAAGCAGCAAAACCCACATGATAGAGGCACACAATCCTGTGTGATTATGAGGTTTCAAAGCGATCAGGTATCAGGCATCAAAGAACAAAAAATTACATCACTGTGAATGAGGGGGAGTTCAGATTGGGGACCCAAAACTCATCTGCAGACAACTGGACATCCTCTTCAGAAGGGTCGTGAGGAGGAGGTAAACCAGTTAAGTTGCAGTACAGCACCGATAAAACATACAACTCTCTATATAGCTCCTTAATGCCCCCCCCCTTACTGTCATGATCTCAATTATACCTTACAAATCCAACTAGTCCAGAGGATGTATACTGGTAAGATAGGAACTGGATAAACAGGGAATCCAGGACAGAGGATCCATTCAAGAGAGTGGTGAGAGTGGCAACACCAGGAGAATGGAGGGTAGGTGGGGTAGAAAGGGGAAACTGATTACAAGGATATACATATAACCTCCTGCCTTGGGGACGGTCAACAGAAAAGTGGATGGAGGGAAACATTGGACAGTGTAAGATATGATGAAATAATAACTATTTATAAATTATCAAGGGTTCATGAGGGAGGGAGGAGAGGGGAAAAATGAGGAGCGTAGGACTGAAGTGGAAAGCAAATATTTTGAGAAGGATAATGGCAACAAATGCACAAATGTGCTTGGCACATGAAGATATATGGATTGTGATAAGTGTATGGACTCCCAATAAAATTTAAAAAAATAAAAATATAGTCCATGTGTGCTGATCCATCTGAACACATCCAATTTCCCATATGTCTGAATATATATGGTACAAATGTTATAGTTAAGGATCATAATTTTATATGCTATAATAATAAATGTGCAGTGAATAGAATTTTCAAGTTTCCATTGCTATCTATGTGAACAGAAGGGAGTGAGATAACATCTGCATCTTGTGTCATTTTGGAAAATGACAAATTGACAAAACATAGAGGGCAAGACTGAAGTTTAAGAGAAACTATCAAGTATGATGCTGGCAGGTTCTTGTGGTCAGAAATGAGAATGAGGTAGGAGGGCTCAAATGTCAAAGTGCTTTAAAAAGAGAGTTATAGATATAGCATTGTAGGAAAGGAGAGAGTTAAAAGGATATGCCAGTTTATGTTGTTTCATCTGGACATAGAGTGTAGTTATATTCCCAAAAGTGAATTTGAGCCTGTTAAGTTGTTTTTACACTTTTTCTTGTATTTTTTAAATCAATTGATTATCCTATGGAAACTTGACTCTTTTATGCTGTTTGAATTGTCTTCTAAAATGAGTTCTTTTCTAAAATAATTGGCCCAGATAGTGAGAATATACCTGTGGCAGTTTCATTTTCCATGACAATCAGCTTAAGTTTTTCAACTTCTTTTGCATTAAACTGGGCCCATGTTATTGAATGCCAATGGAATTTGGCCAGAAGTGATACATATGCTACTTCCAGTACTGGAAGGATGTTGAGGTATCAGGGCCGCCAAAGAAAGGTTTCAAAGGATGCAAGCGGACTGTGGGTGTGCTAGTCTGGGTAGATGAGACAAACAAATTTATGTTTATAAGAACAGCTTTTCCCATGACCACCAGGGCAGTGACGCACCCCCCCCCAAAAAAAAAAACAAGAAAAGGTTTATATACAAGAGCAATCAAATATTGAGAAAACATCCCAGCCAAGTGCAGATAAATTCCATAAGTCCAATATTAGCCCACATGTCCACTGCCAATCTATAAAGTCCTCTCCCAACTCACGAACACATACAATGACACCAAATGCAGGAAGACCACAGGTCAGTGAGTGCGAAGTCGTGTAGATCTAGTGGCATTGTAAGCATCCCGGCACTGGCAGAGCTCTTCACGTGGCTTCTCTGGATGCAGAGATTTGGCTTCATCAGCTGTTCCCCATGGGTCTTATCTCCACAGGGATGACTCACAGGAATTGAACAGAGAGAGCGTCTCCTGCCTTCAAGGAGGAAATACAGGAGTTCGCAAAATCCTCAGGAGAAGGCCATTCCTACACAGAGTCCTCATTGGCTATATCCTGATTGACAGGCTAGACTCCACCCCTATACTTTTTTTTGGTTTGAACTCAGCAAAATAAATTTCTAGTTTATTGTTAGAAAACATTGTTTCACACATACATCAAGCAGGCCAAAAAATAAACAGCAACTTCATAGACAAAATAAAAGGAAAAAGGAAGAAGAAAACTTTATCTTTGACCTTTTTAACCATCTCATACAAACCAACTACTTATAGTACAGCTAAGTACATACACAAAAACAGTTGCTGGAATGCTCAGAAAAAGATTGTATTTTTTTTGTTATTGTTTTTGCTTTTTTTACAAGGTTTTTTTCTCCTTTGAGATTATAATGAACATGGTCACACCACAAGTAAAGTCAGAAGTAAGACAGAGAATGCTCCAAAGGCTGGTTTGGTCATCCGAGATCACCTATACTCTTAATCCTCAAATTGACACCAGATCATGTAATTACCACAGTGGAGAACAAGGTCATCCACTGATTTTGGATTATAAAATAAAGAATAAATAAATGATTATGGTGTTAGACAACCCAGAATAGGAAAGTCTTTGTTACAATACTTAGATTAAAGGAAATCAGTCTTTCAAGGTAAATAATCTGGATATTTTTGATACTTATAGATAAAAGATTGCCTGTGAAAAAATTCTGAAGCCTTGTTCTTCTCCATTCCTGGTGTTCATCAAGCTTACTTTAGAAGATTTATCCAGGACCTAGCCTTGGCATAGAGAAGTAGAACCAAGTAATTCTTATCCTTCCATATAGGGTCATTATGAATCAGAATTGAATCTATGGTATTGGTGCTTTTGTTTGTTTTTGCTGTTAATTTTATTTTGCTTTTAAGGCATAAGCATATAAAGATATAGATATACTCTCAGCTAAGAACTACTGCTCTGAAATTGCCCAGTCTTTCTTTCAGAGCAAGCAAGATTGTCACACTTCATTGTTTTGGTTACATAACATGTTTACTGGATTTGTAGCAGTGTATTATAGAAGGTAACATGCAATAAAATTGACCATTGCACAACGATAGAGTTCTCTAAATTTTAGCACATGTGGCAGTTAGATTTTATTTCAACTTGCAACTGTAGAAGTGTAGGGGTGAAGTCCAACCTGTCAGTCAGGTCCTAGACTGATGATGCCTCCTTGGGAGTGTAGCATTTTTTGAAGGGAGATACTGGGACATCCTACTTCCTCTTTCTCCCCCTTTCACATTCCTGCTTGCTGGAACTCTGTGCCTGTCTGCAAGTGTGGCCCCATGTGGAATGTCTGATCCTGCGAAATATCGACACACTGCCATATTTCCACTGACTCTGGATCCACAAGCCTGTAATATTCCTGCACCTCGCTTCACCTTTTTGCATCATTACCCTGAAGCTATGTGTTTTTTTAAAAAAATCATTCTATTGGGAGCTTATACAACTCATTACAATCCATACATCCGTCCACACATTGTATGCAAAGCACATTTGTTTCCATCATCATTCTCAAAACATATGCTTTCTACTTAAGCCCTTGGAATTAGCTCATTTTCCCCTCCCTCTCCACTCCCTCCTCTCTCATGAACCCTTGATAATTTATAAATTATTGTATTTGTCATATCATTCCCTGTCCAGGTTCTCCCTTCACCCCTTTCCCTGTTGTCCCTACTCCAAGGAGGAGGTTATATGTAGATCCATGTCATCGGTTACCCCTTTCTACTCTACCTTCCCTCCATCCTCCTGGCTATGTGGGTTGAAAGAGGGCCCAGGGCAGCATCGGACTTGAGTTGGGCTGAGATGGGATACTTTTTGATATAAAATTACTGTTTGTTATAGAGTTCTTTCCTATACATATATGAATGTCACTGTTTTTTCATGTCTCCCACTGATCACTCTTTCCCTTCACTCACGTTTCTGTTGTTCACCCCCCTTGGGGGTGGGGGTATGTATAGATCATGTGGTCGATTCCTCCTTTCTTTCCACCACCTTCCACCTACCCTTCTGGTATCACTGCTCTCATTATTGGTTCTGAGGCATTTATCTGTCCTGGATTCCATGGTGTGAGCTCTACACTGTACCTGTGTACATGCTCTGGTCTAGCTGGATTTGTAAGGTAGAATTGGGGTCATGATAGTGGAGGAGAGGAAGCATTAAAGAACCAGAAGAAAGTTGTATGTTTCATCGGTGCTATATTGTACCCTGACTGGTTCTTCTCTTCCTTGTGACCCTTTTGTCAGTGGATGTTCAATTGTTTCTCCCTCATTCACATGGATAAGATTTTTTTGTTCTGGGTCTTTGCTGCCTGATACCTATTCCCATCAATAGCTCATGATCATACAGGCTGGCGAGCTTCTTCCAGGTGGGCTTTGTTGCTTCTTAGTTAGATGGCCACTAGCTTATCTTCAAGCTTTTAAGACCCCAGTTGCTATATCTTCTGATAGTCTGGCACCATCAGCTTTCTTCACCACATTTGCTTATGTACCCGCTTTGTCTTCAGTGATAGTGTTGGGAAGATGAGCATCATGGAAAGCCAGGTTATAAGAACAAAGTGTTTTTGTGTTGAGGGAGTACTTGAATAGAAGTCCATTGTCTGCCTGATACCTTAAAACTCAATATATAAATATATGTATATAGATATATATTCCCTATTGTAATATATAAATATATTTACAGATGTACCTGCCTATATTTAGACCTCTATGAATGTCCTTTACCACCTAGTTCCTTCCTCTATTTCCTTTTACTTCCTTCGTTTCCCATTATCATGGTTGACTTTCATTAATTCTTCTTGGCTTTCATCAATTTTGACTTTCATTTATTTCTCTTGGCTACACTCAACTTGACTAAGCCCCATTAGGCATCCTACACCCTGCTTGCCATCAATTTCAGATCACTAGCTGTTCCCTTGTCCCTGAATTTGTTGGTTTCCCCCTTTCTTTCTTCTGCCTCCCTCTCTCCCACGTCCCCCTGAATCCATTGGTTCCAGTGTTTTTCCCTCTGGATTGTTTATCTCGCCTATATTATTTAGATAGACATACAAAAACAATAATAAACACAAAACAATGCAAAATACAAACCAAAACAGAACAACAAAAAAGAAAGGCATATAAATAGTTCCAGGTCTGTTTGTTGACCTTTATGAGTGTTTTCCATTTGAGTATGAAGACCTGCCACACTCTGTGCCCAGAGTCTATTATTGGAATTCCTCAGAACTTCATTTCTTTGCTCCCTTTGCTGCTCTGCTGCATGTCTTTAACGTTTTGGCCCAGTGTGGTGGGTCAGATTGGACACAATGCCCCCAATGTGTCTCCAGTGTTGTCCCCACTAGCCCTATGGGGTCAGTGAGACACGTCATATCTCGTGGTGGGGCTGGCCCTATGGTCCTCTCTGTGCATTGGCTGTTCCATGTCAGAATATTGTCCTCAGGACTTGATGCGCCAGGGTGCATTCCTCTCTCCCCTTCTCTCTCCTTCTTTCTTAGTTCACTCCTATGTGTTCTGATCTGACATCTCCCTCTCACCAAGCTGTAGCTTCAGTGATGTCCTCTATAGTACATTCTTTCGGGGGGAGGAAGAAGTGGGTGTGTGCATGGGGGTGGGGCACACGTTCCATTTAGCTAGGATTCGGAACTTCCCCGTGGACCTCTGTTGGTTCACTGTTTGCATTCAAGTTGTGGTGCGCTGCGTTGAGTTCTGGTTCCTCTCTCCCCCTCCTGTGGAGATACAAACAATAGCTTCCCCTTGGGTGAGTTAGTGCCCTGATCCCTCACTACCTATGTATTCCCTCCCTTTTTATTCCCCCCTCCATTTTCTTTGACTGCCGTATGTATCCATGGGTTGGGTCTGGTCCCTGTCATAGTACCTGGATCTCACCCCAGAAATGTATGCATAGTATAGCTTTTCCCATGTGTCCCTATTGATTTTTAGTTTACCTCATTTGAATCATGTGTATCTGTCCTTTTGTTTCACTAAGAATAATTTTCTTTAATTCTTCCCATATGGTGATGTGCTTCATTAATTCATCGCTGCTTTTTAGGGATACATAGTACTTCATTGTATGTTTACGCCATTTTTTAAAATCCATTGATGGACATTTAGGTTGGTTCCAACTCATTGTGATTATCAACTACATTGTGACGAACATTAGAGCACAGCTGTCTGGCCAAGATTTGTTTCTTGCCTCTTTAGAACAGATGCCTAGTAGGGGACTTGCTGGGTCATATGGTAGCTCGATTTCCACCTTTTTTATATATGACAAAATGGATTCCCATAATGGCTGTACATACCTACAAGTCTACCAGCAGTGGGTGAGAGTTCCTATCTCAAGATAGCCCTTCTCTCCTACTCCCACCACTGGAGAGCAGTGATGCCCCCCCAAAAAAACCAAACAAACAAACAAAAAAAAAGATAGCCCTTCCAACACTTGTTCCTTTCTTATTTTTTTGATTTCTGCTTTCTTTGATGGTGTTAGATAGGATCTCATAGTGATTTTAATTTGCATTTGTCTTACATTTTTTTCATGTCTGTTGGCCATTCAGATTTCTGCCTTTTTGAACTTCTGTTCAGGTCCACAAAGGGCTATTTGATTTTTTTTTTCTTATTGTAAGCAAGCAGAGCATTATAGATGTTAGTAATAAGGTCTTTTTCTGATGTGGCATTGATAAAGATGTTTTCCCAATTTGTGAGCTATTATCAGTCTCTTGGAGAATTCTTTTGATGTACATAGATATTTTATTTTCAGTGTATATCATCTATCAATTTGTGCCTCCTCTGTTTGTGTTCTTCGCTATTTCTGAAAGCCAATGTATTCCCTGTACCAAAGGTCTCAGGCTTGTCCCATTCCCTCATTGATGGCCCTATGAGTTTGGGGTTTTACCTCAAGGTCTGGGATCCACTTTTTTATTTTTGTTCATGGACTGAGGTAAAGGTCTGTTTCATTTTTCTGTAGATAGACATCCTCTACCCCCTCCCTCCCAGGTTCATTTGTGGAAATGCATTTGTGGAATTCAATTTCCATTTGATTTTTTTTGGAGGGGGGCACATCAAAGATCAGTTGTCTATATGCTGATTTTTGTTCTGGGTTTTCAGTTTTTTCCCATTGTTCTGAGCATGTGTCATTATACAAGTACCACATTGCTGTGAGTACTGTGGCTGTATAACAGGTGTGAAAGTCAGGTAAGCAAGCCCTCCCACGTTGTCCTTCTTCTTGAGGAATTCTCTGCTACTTCTGGGTTTCTTCCCTTTCCATATGAAATTGGTGTCAGCTTTTCCAATTTTTTGAAGAAAGATGATGGTATTTGTATTGGAATAGCATTAAATGCATATAGTGCCTTGGGCAGAATTGATATCTTTACTATATTGAATCGTCTAATCCATAGCATGGGACATTCTTCCATTTTTGAAGGTCATTCATGGTTTATTGATGCTCTATAGGTTTCCTTTATAAAATGTTTTGGTTTTTTTTTGTCTGATATATCCCCAAATATTTCTATTTGTGCTTGGCTATTGTGAAGGGTCCTACATTTTTGATCCCCTCTTCTGTGGTCTTGTTGCTTGTGCATAGCAATCCTATAGATTTTTTATTGATTTTGTATCCTGCCACTCTGCCACATTCCTCTATTGCTTCCAGCACTCCCGTGAGGAGCTTTTTCTGCCACATTCCTCTATTGCTTCCAGCACTCCCGTGAGGAGCTTTTTGGAATTTTCTATATATAAAATCATAACTTATATCTGCGAATAATGATAATTTCATGTCTTCCTTCCCCAGGCAAAATACCTTTGATACATTTTCTTTGCCCTATGTTGTTAGCTAGGACCTTCAGTATGATGTTAAGTAGCAATGGGGAAAAGGAATTTCAGTGATATTTTCATTTTTCTCCATTGACTACCACGTTGGCTGCTAATTTTTCATCTATAGCTTATATTATGTTGAGGAATTTTCCTTCCATTCTCATTTTCTTGAGTGTCTTAAACAGAAATAGGTGTTGGACATTGTCAAATGCCTTTTCTACATCCACAATTATCATGTGGTTCTTATAATTGTTAACGTCAATGGCGTGCATAATTCTAATGGTCTTTAGTTTGTTGAACCATACCTGCATCCCTAGAATGAATTCTACTTGGTCATTGTGAATTATTTGCTTTGCATACTTTTGTATTGTATTGGCCACTATTTTGTTAATGATTTTCCCATCGATGTTTATTAGAGATATTGGTTTGTATTCCTTGATTCTTGTGGGATCCTAGCCTGCTGTATGTATTTGAGTTATACTGGCATCATCGAAAGAGTTTTGGAGTTTTCCATCATTTTCTGTGCTTTGGAAGACTTTCGTAGGATTGGTATTAGTTCTTACCTGAATGCTTGGTAAAAATCCTCATTTGCCTATGTCTTCCAAGTTGTTGAAATCATTGGAGTACAGGTCTACATACTACTGTGTAATCATTCCTTTGATTTCATTCCTCAATCTTGCTATTGAAATTTGTTCCTTCCTTTCTTTGGTTAGGTTTGCCAATTATCTGTCGATTCTGTTAATCCTTTCAAAGAACCAGCTTTTAGCTTCATTTACTTTTTCATGGTTTTTCCCTCAAGTATCTTAGGCCAGATTTTCATCATTTCTCTTGTTATTAGTAGGCTTGTCCTATTGACTTGCTCTAATTGCTGTTTTGTGCCAGCATATCAATGAGAAGAGTCTCTTCCTTTTACATGTATACTTGCAATGGTATCCAACTTTGGTAACTTGCTTTGCAGTTGTTTTGTATGTTGTTTTATCATTCTTGTTGTTTTCCTGAAACTTCCCAATTTCATCTCTGATCTACACCAGCATCCACTCCTTTTAACAGTTATTCATCCTACAATTATTTGACCTTGTTTTCTTAATCATTCTTTTTTTGATTTCTAGCCTTTTGGCCCAGTGGTTGGAGAGAGAAGTCTGTATAATCTCTATGTGCTTGAATTTACAGAGACTTGGTGTGTGTCTCAGCATGTGATCTGTTTTTGAGTATGTGCCATATGGGCTTCAAAAGAATGTGAATTGATTTGCTTTTGTGTGGTGAGCTCTGAAAATATCCGGACAAGTTGTTTCATTGTAGAGTTTAGATCTGTAGATTCCTTATTAAGCTTCTTTTCCTGCAATATATCTTTCTTGGAGAGTGATGTATTAAACTCACCTACTATGATTGTTGAGCCTGTCATCTCCTTTTTCACCTTTTGGAACCTTTAATTGATGAATTTTGTGAGCCTTGTTTGGTGTGTATACTTTTATTATACTCATGGATTTTTGGTCTACTGCTCCCTTGAGCATTATATAGTACCCCTCCTTATCTCTTGTTATGGTTTGCACTTTGAAATCAATCTTGTCCGAGATTAGGATTGCAACCCCTGCTTTTTTTTAGTTACCATTTTCATGGTATATTTTCCCCCAGTCTTTGATTCTCAGCCTACTTTTGTCCGTAATCTGGACATATGTCTCCTGTAGGCAGCAAAACAACGGGTTGTGATTTCTCAGTTAGTCTGCTAGCCTGTGTCTTTTAATCTTTGAGTTAAATCCATTGATATTCAGGGTTATTCCATCCAACTGTGGGTGCTGTGGTGTCATCTTGTATTTTTGTGTTGTTTTCCTACCTCTTTTAATCAGTGTTGTGTGTGTCTTTCATTCTTGCCTTCCTTCCTCTGCTGAGCCAATCATATTTGGGGGCTGTTTTCTCTTTGTTGACCTGTGGGTGGAATTGTTCTATGAAGTGGTCTCTTATTTCTACTATGTGAGTGTTGTTTTTCTGCCCATACTGAGTCGGCCAGGATTTTTTGTAATGCTGGGTTTCTTTTAACATTTGAGTTTTTCCTTGTCTGGAAAAATTCTTACTTCTCCATCTCTTGATAGATAATTTGCCTGGACAGAGTATCCTTGGGTTTTATGGCAGTCATATACTCATGTCAATTTCATGCTTGGGAGTATAGAGGAGAAGTCAAACCTGTCGATCTAGAGATAGCCCATGAGACCTGTGTGGGTATGGCTTTCTCTGAGAATTCTGGGAAATCTCTTGATTTTTCCCCCATAGAGGTGAGAGACTATGGACTCAGTCTCTTGGAGACACTCTACTGACAAGACACAAGGCTAATTCCCTGTGAAATACTCCAGAGGAAAAGCCACATGGGCTTACCCCGATGGAAACCAAACCCTTAAATTCAAAAAGCCACATGGAGACTCCTGCCAGTACTGAGATGCTTCTACCACCACTGGATTCACAAGACTCTGCTCCCACTGACCTGTGATTGTCCTGGTGTTGCTGCATATACTTCGTGAGTGTTAAAAGGGCTTATGGATTTTTATCAGATATATGGGCTAATATTGGACTTATGAACTTGGACTAGACTGGGTTGGGATGCTTTCTCAATATCCATTCCGCATGTATATAAATACTTCTCCATTAGATACATACGCGTGTTTATGAGTTTGTTTTTCTAGTCTAGTCTACCCAGACTAACACAGGTTTTCATTATTTTCTTTAAATGTTTGGAATGTGTTCATAGGTTTGAGACAATAGGTCTGAGCACATTCTTGTTGGAGTGCCTTTTCTCCCCTTGATGCTATGATTTATGACTTTTTTTTCAAAGCTGAATAGTTTAACTATTATATGCCTTGGTGAATCCTTCTTGAGATTCAGTCTAGCTGGTGTTCTTTCAGCCTTAACTGCTCTTGAAACTATCAGGTTTCTGTAGGGGCCAGTGTACATCGGTGTAGGTCTGAAAGAAAGTGCTGCCTCAGGCAAGGGGGCATGTAGTTTAGGGATAGGAATGGGAAAGGGCGTGGGGTGTTCTGTTCCGGGCTAGAGGCACTGTGGACAGGAGGGTGGGTGGGAAAAAGCTTTAGTGTACAGCTCACTGTTCAGAGGGCAGAGGGCAGGGTGAGTGTGCAGGGGAAAATTGGAAAGAAGATTGCTGGCCTGCTAATGGACTGTGGGATGACCCCATGTTGCTTGGGTTCCCAAACCACAGCTGCATGAGTCTCTTCCAGGTGGCTGGCATGTCTGGGATGTTGCAGCAGAGGTGTGAGCCTCTGCTGGACAGATGGTGGGCCTGAAAACACACAATGTTCTACATGCATTTCTGAAAATATTAAAGTTTAGACCTAACACTTGTGATAAAAAGCAGTCTCATGTGCAAGAATAATGTTATTTATACTTCTTTCCCTCCAAAATTGGTCCGCAAGTCATTTAATGTCTCTCAGTAACCATCAGAAGGTTTCAAATGCATTTTTTCACTTTGTTTCATATAGAATAAAGCTCCTACCTTATTTATCTGTTCCCAGTGGTAGGGTGGTCTAAGTCCCTTATTAAGAATTACTAGATGAAAAGAAAAAGAATTACTAGATGATTATAGACTTTTTTGTAATGCATATTACATTTTACATGATAAGTATTATTCTAGCCTCTTTTGAAAACTCAGCCAAGAAAAAATATGACTAGATTGAAAGATTAAGAATCCCAAGAAATGCAGCAGAGAGCCTATTTAGTGTCTATGAATCATATTACAGCCCTATGTATATGTATTGTCAAAACCACGTTAGGCTGAGCCCTGGTGGCATAGTGTTGTGTGCGGGACTGCAGCCCACAGGGTTGATGGTTCAAATCCAGCAGCAGCTCTCCAGGAGCAAGGCTGGGCTTTCTACTCCCACCAGGGCAGTGATGCCACCAAAAAAACCTCACTTTAATAGAGTAGACTTCACCTCAGCTGGAGCTAGGTTTGCAAGATGGAGAGGGGAAAAAACATTCAGTCTCTGGCATACAACATTATGCTAAGGTCACCCCAAATTAACAGACACTCCTATCAGGTGATTAGCGACTCTTTCTGGAAAGTCAAGTTAAGATGGGGGGAAGAGGGCATCAGTATCTTGATGAGAGAGATTAAATTTCTGTTGATAGGAAATCATGGAGAATCAACCTCCCATGAGGGACAAATTCTTATATAAAACCCAGGGGGAGAATATGTCTGGCACTATGTTCCCAATTGAACACTTTTGACCTATTTTCTATCCAGCCTTTGGTAACCCGATGCAATAAACCACTGGCACTTAACATTATGTTATTGCAAAGTACATAATATCCTTCAGCAGCCACATTAGGACAGAATGCGGAAACCCAACTCACCTGTAGCCTTTGAACTTATGGATGAAACTCCATTGTGTGAGAGGTGGCAGAGGACTGCTATCCAAATGGTATAGAACTGGTGGTCACTGAACTTTGGTGTGGGTCTCTTGCCGTCGGGATGCTCAATGGAGGCCCAGGACTACAAGATATTTACTATTTTAATTCCCTCCTTGCTTTATTATGACATGCATTTAATCTAGTAGGTGATCCATATTTTTGAATGAGCATTATTGAAAGTTTTAACCTATCACCAACCCACACTGTTTGTATAAAGTGTCCAGTCATTTAACAGTTTAATTTTTACCAGTAATTTCATGTACTACTGTGCTGTTCATTTAATTTCCTTTTCTCAACGTTTAATTTCCTTTTAACCACATTTAAAAATCCTATACCATTGGCTAAGTTAATAACACTGTCAGTAGAAATATTACTTTATGCCCCAGAAGAATGATTGATAATATTATCGAATATAAGATGGCAACGGTGCCTGAAAGGTGAACCAGAGACACACATAAGTTATAGATATATAAATGGATTTTGGACTTGTGTTTAATTCTAACCCCAATCTAAGAACAATTGTTTTTTTATGATATGGCCCTGCTTGATGCTTGCCCTCATGAAATGATCACTATAGATAGGGGTATGATAGCAAAGTGTGGTGACGAAACTAGATGGAGCTCAGCTATCAGAAAGAACAGTGTCTGGGGTCATAAGGTCTATCTGCTGACAAGCAGACATCTAAGTGAGGCATCAACTCATTTCAAATGGAAGCAGCACACCAGCCTGTGTGATTCAAGGATTATAAATTCTAAAACCACAAGTCAGAGGAGATTAAATGCCACACACCTGGTTTACAAAAGGTTATGGATGAAGTAGAAACCTACAATCCACTTACAAGGTCCCCACATGGATTAAGGCCCCAGTGAATCCACTTTGATCATTGTGGATGGATGTGAGTAGCCTTATTACTAGACAGAAAATATTGCAAAGAAGGTTATGATAGATGTAATATCATTTTTTTGGCATCACTGCCCTCTGGTGGGCGTGGGAGGTCCACCCTTGCTCCTGGAGAGCTGCTGCTGGATTTGAACCACTAAGCCAGTGGGCTGCAGTCCTGCACTCAATCACTATGCCACCGGGGCTCAGGCAGATGCAATATCATTTGACCTCCGCTTTGACCCATTTTAAGTAATAAAAACCAAACTTAGAGGAGGAGGGAATGATATTTAAGCCTTTTGGAGGTTTTGGATGGCAATAAAAGCACAAAACCCATTTTGCAGGGTCCCTACATGGGGTAAGCTCAGGTGAATCCCCTCTATGGACGAAGGATAAGAAAAGTTTTGTAGTCAGACAAAATACATTACAGGACCAATCACTGCAGTTGTAGCTATATCAGTTTTTATTTCAATCCATTCATAATCCAATGTATAGTTTTTCCAGTTTTCAATAGTCTTCACTTTGTATTTCATTGAGGTTTTTCTATTTCATTCTGACATCATTTGGCCATTTGTTTTTGTTTTGATTTTGTTTTTTTTTAATCTGAAACCCAGGATAGGTAAACCTATAGAGCCAACTGGATGAATAGTTTCATAGAGCCAACTGGATGAATAGTTTCAAAGGGAACTGACGGGGAGGTTGGCAGGAAATAGCAAACAAGAACAAGGAAAAATAAATGTCCTGGCCATGAGAGTGGGGATAGTTGCTCACTCTTATGAGTGTGATTGAACCAGTGAGATGATATTTTTGTGAAATGTATGATATGGGAATTGTATGTTGGTGAAACTGACAAAAATAATTTTTGAAAAAAGTCAACAGTGAAGGAAGCCAGTCCAAAGATACTACCTGAATCATACAGTAAATAAGCAGCAGAACAGGGTCTAGTGCTTGGGCCATCTCCATCCTTGTGCCGTAATGATGAATACCATTTGGAATGTATTCCATTGTAAAAGCAAAATAAATAAATATTAAATAACTCCCATTGACTCACATAACTTAAAAAAATAAAGAAATAAACATTCAGGGTTCAAGGGCAGATGGGTGGTATGTATAGCTTTTTTATAATTGTTTGTACAAAATCATTTAAATAAATGATTAAAATGATTCCTGCTTTTGGTAGTTCTCTACACAACACCTGATTGTGAGAACTCTGGCAAAGCAAGACTATGTTATCAGTTTGGTGAGGCTTGTCTCGTGCCTACGTCTTCCAAGTGCCTTGATTTAATTCTGTCTTTGATTTAGTATCTGTGTCTCTTTTTGCATCACTGACCACAAAATGATATGAATAGACTTTAAGATGACTCCCACAGTGCTTGCCTTCTAGAGATGACATTTTTATACATGACCTTTGCTGGTATGTGGACAGGACCTGTGACTTCCTTCTCACCAATAGAATAAGGCAAATGTGACAAGATATCACTTTCATGGTTATATTAAGACTATGAGTTATATGTTGCTAGAAGCTGCTATATAAGAAGCTCTACCCCATAATGTAACTGGCAATTTTTTATCATTGCTACCAAATTTCCACACAATAAGTAGATTAAAACAGCATGCATTTATTATCTCGTAGCTTTCATGAGTCCGAAGTCTGGGAATTGCTTATATGGGTCCTCTCGTCCTGGTCTCTCATTGGTGGCCTGTAATTATAGTGTCAGCTGTATTGTAGTCTCACCTAAGCAGTTGTGTCCTCTTCAAGCTCACCGCATATTGATAGAATTCAGCTCCTCATTTTTATAGGTTTGAGTCACCCAGGTTTAAGAGGCCACCCCCCATTCCCTGGCACATTGCCTGCTCCATCATGTAGCAGTATGCTTCTTTAACGGCAAGGAGAGAATCTCTGTTGTTTCAAGTCTCTCTGCTTGTGAGAGTCTGGTCTCTGAACCTTCTTTTAAGACTCTGCTAGATAAGTCAGACCCATCCCTTTTAAGTACTTCAATGTCAATGGATTAGAAGTTTTACTTACATCCGCAAAACTACTTTACTCTTTCACACAATGTAAACTAAACAGAAAAATGGTACACCATCATATTTGTAAATTCTGCCCATACTCAAGGATTTTTACAGGGTGTGTATTACCTTAACACGAAGTCATCAGCTCAAACCCATCAGTCCCTCAGTGGGAGAGATATGATGCTGTCAGCTCCTCTAACAATTGACAGTCTCAGGAAGTCGAAGGAGCAGTTCCAGTGTATCACAGAACATCACTATGAGTTGGATGGAATTGACTCAATGGCAGGAGGTCTGCTTTTGGTTGGGTAGTATAGCTGGGAATCCTAAGGGCCATCATAGCTGGTAGGTCATTGTAGTACTTGTAAGTTTTACTTCCAAATGGTTCCTATAGTTTATCTTTCGACTAAGTACTTTGCAATACTCTCATTGCACAGCATTAAATTTACCCCTAATAAGATCAGAAAGCTACCAACTGTAGCTTTACACAAGATTTCAGATCACGTGTACCCTAGGTGTGAAGATGGATTTTCTTTTTCTTTGCTTAAAGAGAAATAATGAATGAAAGAATAAAATGTCTTATTCCTAAGGTAGAATGTGGGAAATAAAGGTAGTTTGTTCCATTACATAAAAGGAGCCCTGCGGGTGTAGTGCATTGGCATGAGAACCTCAAGGTCAGCAGTTTGAAACCACCAGCTGCTCCTTGAAAGAAAGATGTGGCTTTCTATTCCTGTAAAGAGTTCCAGTTTCAGAAACTCACAGGACAGTTCTATCCTGTCCGATAGGGTCACTGTGGTCAGAATCGACCTGATGGCAGTGGTTTGGGTTTTTGTGGTTGTTGTTAAGTAAGTAGCATCTATGAGCATAGGAAAACAATGTTTAGGTTTGAGTACACATAATAACTTTATGCTTCCTATTCCCTATGACAGAGCATTTGTATGAATGAGTCATGAGCTAAATTTAATTACCAATGTCCTGGTGGTGTGGTGGTTACATGTTGGGTTGTGATCTACAGGGTGGTCCATTCGAAACCCCCAGCTGCTCCAAGTGAAGAAGACAGGGATTTAAACTCCTATAAACAGTTACAGTCTTAGAAACAAAAAGAGGTTGCTATGAGTCAGTATCGACTAGATGACAATGAAAGTGAGTCCATGTTATAAGGAGCCCGCATGGTTATGGTGGGCAAGAGTTGGGCTGTTAACCACTGAGTCAGCAGTTCAAAGTCATCTGCCACTAGATGAGACCATAAGAAGTTATAGCCTTGGAAACCCCACCGATTCAATATTCAGAGCATAGATCCCCAAACTTATTTGGCCTACTGACTCCTTTTCAGAAAAAAAAATTACTCAGCACATAACTGGAAGTTAAAAAACCTTTGTACTATAGCCCCTAATCCAGGAGAATACAACCAGGTACTTATGCATCCATTGCCTCTGAGGTCAGTATCACCCTCTTGGGGAACACTACTATAGTGTGTGGCCAGGAGTTGGAATCAACACAATGGCAGTGAGTATTGGTGGGTCAATGTTAAAGGAATTTCAAATGAGCAAGGTATGCTCTGTTTTGTTAGTCTATGGTGCCTACCAGTGGGGTGGTTAAACATTCCAGATAGGACAACATCTGCAAGATGTTTCATGTTAAGTCACTTCCTTAAAGAAAGCAGGAAGCAAAGGAATTTCACATAGATGTATCGCTAGCAATTGCATTTGCTATTTCCTCGACTCAGCTCAAGACAGCTTGCTTCTGCCAATATTTTAAATTTAGGTAAATGATTGCCCCAATTGTGTTAATTATGAACTCCACACCCCTCTACATGTAGTCCAACCAACCACAGACCATTTATTAAAATATGCTTATTAGAAACATTTTTCCTTGAGTTTTAAAATTTGCAAATACATTAAAAAACTGCTACAGTGTCACAAGATTGCAAACATTGTCTTGCAAAATTAGAAAGAGGTAAACTTGTATGTTAAAAACTAGGAAATATCATAAAACTTCCTTATAAAAATATACTTTTAAACAAATTGAAACACTGAACAGTGAAGGCCACAACACTTGGACAGGAGTCTTAGATACACATATTTTTAAGTTGTCTGTTACAAAATAGCATAAATAAATAAATACCAAATCTGGTCATACTAATCACATAAAACATATTAAGTCTAACTTTAAAAATCTCAGCAGTATTTTTTTTCAGAAGTTATATATTTTTTCAAGTATAAAGTATATTGCATTTGGTGACCACAAAGACAGAAATACACCCTTAGAGTATTGAACAAGACTTTGACCTTGGGTCCTCATTTTCTGGTGCAGTATCATGAGCATTTTGTCGCATGTGGTTCTGGTTAGCATCTATTCTGTTTCCTTTAAAGCATAGTTGATCTCCTATTGGTCTTATTTCTGGGAGTGGCGGGTTACTATTTTTATGACTTGTCAGTGACATCCTTTTAAAGAGAAAACCCTAAAATTAAAGAAAAAATCAGTAAGAAGAATGATTTCAGAAAGAGACAACAGTATTCAGGCAATAGCATTTCCAACAACTGTTGACATTATTTCAGGGTCTCATAACAGGGACCCACATGTAAGCTTTTCAGTCTCTTTTCTTTTACCAAGGTCAATCAAGCTTTCAACCTCAAAGGAGGTCTTTCGGGCTTTAGCCTTCAATAACTTCAATCTCTTTCCTTTTCTCAAAGAAAAACTTTTGCTGCTAAATAGCAATCTCTAGATACTATCTTACCACTTTTTCTTCATAGAACAAACAAGATTATTTTTCATATGGTTGTGGTGTCTGAAGACGGAAGGGGGAGCTGCTAACTAGAACCATACTTATTTTACCCTGTCAAGGTAACAAGGACAGCTCATTTTCAGGGGTCTCTTTGTGACTTCCAACTTATCGGTAGCAGTAACGAAATTTCCACTGTTCTATTCTGGAGGAGGAGAAACCCCTCTCTGTCCCGATAGATTGGAGTTTTTGAAGAATAATCATGCTGCACCTATGCAGCAGAGAGCTAATAGATGGAGAAACGTGAGCCGGTTCAAAAACCTACGAATTTCAGGCAGAGCGAAAGGAAAATCTGAGAAAGGACAGTGAGGGAGACCACAGGTGAAGAGGGAGGCAAAGATAGAGCTGTGTAGGAGTGCGCACTCCTTAATTGGTCAATTATTCATTCATTGCCATCCAGCCCCTTCTGACTCATGGCAGCCCCCTACAGGACTGGGTGGGACTGTCCCAGGGAGCATCGGAGACTTGATGTATGCTAGGTAAAGTCATGAATGGACGCATCCCAGGATGATTAAAAAAAAACATTTAAAAAAAAACTTGCTGCTTAGTTCATGAATGTCCGTCGGGAGAAGCTCAGCCCAGACATGTTTCTGTTTGATTTTTTACAATTCTTTGCATGACTCTAAATCTTAAATATGGGTTGTCATTTGGACAAGTCACATGTGGTGCTTTCTGCTAACCATAACGTCAGTCATTCCAAGCAACCAGCTGCTGCAAGGGAGAAAGATAGGGCTTTCAAGCACACAGTTCCAGGGTCAGATACCCCCAGGAGCAGTACTATCCTGCCCCATGGAGGCCCTCTGGGTCACCAACGACTCTAGGGCAGTGAGCTTTTTTGTTTTAATAAAGATTATAGCAGTTACATTAAAAAAAATCACGTATCAGTTAAAATCGTAGGTTCCAAGCTGCCAACAGCTCCTCGGGAGCTATGTGAGGCTGCCTACCCCCATAAAAAGGCCAGTTCCACTTTGCCTCATGGGGTCTCTCTGGGGCAGAAGCAGCTGGATGGCAGTGGTTGTGGGGTAGGTTTAACCTGGGAAATTCTGTATTGCAATCACCAAGACTGCAACTTTTCCTTTTCTAGATTCTGGTTACGTATTGGGTTGGATCCAAAAGACTGGCAGTTCAAATCCACCAGCTGATCTGTGGGGAAAAGGCGGGACTTTCGACTCCCACAGACTCATCGGGGGAGTTCTACCCTGTCCTACGTGGTGGCTATGAGTGAGCATTGGCTCAAGAGCGTTACTTTGAGTCTTTTCATAATCTTTTAGGTTTTAGACTATCTTTTAAGTATTTGTCTAATTAAGGGAAGGGGGAAGATCCTACAAATCAGACATGCGTCTATTTTCATCATTTCAGCTTCGAGTTTTGAAAATAGTCTGATTTGTTTGGTCAAATGTAATAGGTTAGAAAATCTAATGATTAAAAAAAGTCAGGTGAGAATGATGTCTTTTTTTAAAGTCACATCACTTATTTCCTCTTTAAAAATAGCTATAGCAGCAGCTTCTTTAAATGGGAAGTATATTTGTGACAGTTGGACTTTTCCAAAGATAGCTTTCATTCTTTTTTGCTGCATTTTGCTTAGTCAAGGAAAATGTGTATTTTCTGCCATCAACTTTTCCATTCGATAAGAGTGAGAAGTTTTAAGTGTAATCAAAGTTTATGACTGAATTCCATAGCCTGGTCTTGGAGCCGCTGGTGCTGTATTCTGGGGACTCTGATGGCATCGTGGTCAAAGCCCTCAGCTGCTCACCCAAAGATCCACAGTTGAAACGCACCCGCTGCTTCCCAGGAGAAAGCTATGATAGTCTGCTTCTATCCAGATTACAGCCCAGCAAATGCTACAGGGTCACAAAGAGTTGGAACTGACATCACCGTTTAAGTTTGGTTTGATCTCTACCTGGGTGGCACAGATAGTATGCTCTTGACTCAAGGTTGGTGCTTCAGACACACTCAGAATCAGAAGAAAATCTTGGCAATCTGCGTTCATAAAGTTTACAGCCAAGAACACACTATGGAATGTCATGTCCCTAGGGAAGTCCCACTCCATCACACGAGGAGTCACCCTGAGTCAGAATCCGCTCGACAGTAATGAGTTCCTGGTCCAACGTCACCTTTGCTGTATTGACTTGCACTAGCACTCGGGCTTCCTCACACACAGCACACTCCTCCCCGTGCCTCAGGGCTTTCTATCTCCTTGTCTCTTTTCACTCAACTTCTAACAACAACCGATGCATGCTTGACGCTGATGAGTCTGAAAAGGTCCTGACACGTGGCCATGTCTTCTCAAACACTTTTATTTCATTGAGTCAGAAGTATGATTTAAATATTGCTTTTGCTACTTCTTACATTTCCCTTTTACTCACTTTAGTTTCTTAAATCTCCTGGGGTTCTTGTTTTTCATCTTCCTTCCTCACATTTGATTTTCATTGCCAGAATCTTTCCATGAGCTTTTATAATTGGAAAAATAATCTTTCATAGGAATGCCATGAGGTATAGTAGGAGTAGCTTGTTAATTTTTCTGTTCTAGCAGATGGAGGCTCTCAAAAGTTCTGAACTCTTGATCAGGCAAATGTTCTAAGCAGATATGTTATAATTCAGAGGATAACAATATCAACGTAATCTTTAAGCCAGATCCGAATTAAAAAGATTTAATATAAATATGCAAAAGGTCTGGAAATGGTTTTTTGTAAGAGATAATACAGGGACCTAGGCCATTAAATTTTCCAAATTTGTGAAGTGATTCTGAAAAGAGTTTCAGAGTGAAATTCTAAAAGGAATTTGGCAAAAGTCAAGCCTTTACTACTCTGAAGGTTGCCCCTGGTTTTATCTCTTTCCTTTCTTCCTTATCTGCGCCCCCATTTTAATGTTTTCACTTAATGAATCAAAAATATTCACTGTAGATTTGCCATGTACTACACACTGCTGAAAGCTAACCAGACACTGGAGAGTAAAACAGAGATTAGGTTCTGGCTCCATGGTGCTGAAGGCGGAGAGTAAATAGATATACAAATAAGTATATAACTGCAATAGAGATCAGTAATTACAACTACCACAAGGAATAAGAAAACAATGATATGTGAGAGAATAAATGCATGCCACTTAAATTAGGGTATTCTGGTCACCCATGGCCTCTTGGTGGAAATGAAATTTAAGCTGGGACCAGAAGGTTAAATGGGAATTAACAATGTTTTCTTTTTTTCTTTCCTGCAATGTGTTCTCTTAGCACCTTTAGTACTGCAAAATGATCTCATAATTCAATAAAACTCTTCTGGAAGTGAAAAGTAGAGCTTCTTTTCAAAGAGAAGAAATATCTCTATCAGCACTCCCTACATTAATTTCAAAATAAGAAGTAGCCAGGGGACTCAAGGACCATGTTGCCATGGTTTCCAAGTACAATTGTTATCTAATTTTCATTATTCTTTTCCATAAGCTTTACTTAACTCTCTTCTAGTTATTCATGACCACTATATGCTTATTATTAGGTGATACAATTTTACTGTGCTTTGATGCATGCTTTTCTTTTCTTTTTTTTTAAGATATCACTGCCCTCTGGTAGGAGTGGGAGGCCCAGCCTTGCTGCTGCTGGATTTGAACCGCCAAGCCAGTCGGCCCCAGTCCTGCACTCAACCACTACGCTACCGGGGCTCAGCTCATGTTTTTATTTTCTAATGAATCAACATGGATAGGAAGATTGTGCGGCGCACACCATGACATATTAGAAGAACAATCTGATTTATAATCTGCAAATCCAGTATGTAAAATATATATTAAAATACAAACCATTGCCTGACATTCTCCAGGTCATCTTTGGCCATAAAAACTCAGACTGTTATGTAGCTTACCATAGGAAACTTAATCATGCAACTGAATATTATGGTCCTAACACAAAAGGGAAAATTCATTTCACTTACCTTCTTTAGTTTATTTGTCTCTTTAATTACTTCTTCTTTGATTTTTAAAGTGCTGTCTTGGGGGCAAGACTGCATCTTTCCTACAATAGGATACATTTATTTAGAAATACTTTTTCATTAAAAAAAGCACTTACACACTGGAGTAATAAGCAATGTCTATTCAGCATATATCTTGAAAATGGAGATACGACCAAAAGCCCAGGATTACTTGATATGTTAATTTATGAAAATTTAATATTGTAAATGTTTAGTTGGCCAGTGTCTGACTCTAGGCAGAGTTAATATAAAATGTTAGGAGAAGATTTCTGTATATTAGAAATTACTTGACTAAAAAAAAATTAACCTAATCAGTGAAATTCCTGAATTCAAATGAAATGTTATTGTGGTTTTTTTTTTATGTTTCAAATTATATTAACAGTTGGACAACTTGTAATTTTATATAATTAACTACTTGGAGTTTATATTTACTATCTCTTAGGCTATAATGCTTAGAATAATTAGAAATAATAAATACTTTGTCAAAACTAGTCTGAAAATGACTAAAGCCCCTGGAGAAGCTAGAAGGGAAAAAAGCACCAAGGAAATGGTTCCTGCCTATACTTCAGTTCAGAGAGCAAATATGATGGTCAACTTCTTATACTGAGAACATCACAGGAAAGAGAACACTGTGGTGTGATGATGTGGAAAGGTGACCAAGGGGATGGGGCATACACCAAACCTACAGATGATTTGGGTGGAAGTCAGGGAGGTCTCAAAGGCGATCAGTCTCCTTTCTGTGGTACCTAAACTCTGACACCAACCACTAAGCTTGGGAATGAACATCCATCCCTTAAGAAGCCAAGGTCAAATTAAACACTCAGGTTTAGGGTCTGGGGAAACAGTTGGGTGCTTGGCTCTGATTCTTGAACCAATTGGTAATCTGACTAATGCATCCAGTAATGCACGCTAGCCATGTAAATGGGGATTTTGACAAAAGCCTGACTTAATAATATTGGTTGAATGAGGGGAGGGGAGAGGAGTGGTAGTAAAAGATGCTGTTCTGAATGTTTAATACTGACACATGATCAGCCATGGGTAATGTGAATTTTGTGTGTATGTATGAGGAAGCTATACTATGGTGGCTGATAATGAGACTAAGTCTGTCTTACATATCACATAGCTAGTGATAAGGGTCATATGACAGTGAACCGTATAAAATGGAACATATAAGAGTAAGTTATGATTGCCCAACTACATATAGACTTTTCACATGCTTCTGGAAGTCAACTGTCAAACTGTCAACTGTGCTCCCACCTTTTGGATTTTCATTATATTCATGAATAGCCCGTTCTTCTATGTTGGATTTTTCTTCCTATAGACAATAAAGGGACAAAGGAACAGCCTTATTTTTACTGTGCTAAAATCTTAGAATTTTTTAGCAAGTATTTTTTAACAGTATCTGTCTCTAGTTAACCACATAAACATGTGACAATTATTCCATTATCCCGGGTTCTTGAAACATGAGCAGCTTAGGTAGAGTGACTATGCTAATGGTCCTCCTTGCTGAAGTGATAGAAATAAATTATATGGTTCAATAATTCAACTCATAGATTTGGAGACCCTACTTTGTATATAGATTGTCTCAACTTGTCAACTGTGAGTTCAATACTCTCTCCTGTTCCAAGAACTTTAGGGACCACCCTGGTGTGAACCCATATATGTCTCACATAGTCTCTCCTTCCACCTGCCTGTAAGAGATAACAATAACCGCTAGATCTTTATATCCTCTGTAAAAGGGAATAGTCATGGGAAAAAGAAGAATGAAAATTGCTTCAATACTAGTTTATAAATTAAAAATCCACATGCATAGAAAACAGCAAGTCGTGCTTTAGAAGTACACATTCAAATGAAAGGACAGACATTTCAGTGGTGATCTGCGATGGGGCAACGGGAACGGCCATGGGAAGGAAAGGGCACATATTATACATGAAGCTAAGGGCCTTACGCAGATCAGTGACAATAGTGCTTCCTCCAATGGACAGCATGAAGAACTCAGTGTTCTAACTCAAGGTCCAACATTGAAAATGAAAAGTCAGCATGACTTGACATAATTTCTGTTTGAATATTTTATATCTACACAAACCAAATTTTGTTTGGGTCACTTTTAGGCAAACACAAGGATGCAATATGCTTTCAGGAGGGTTGTTATCGCTTCCTCAGTTATTGCATCAACTCCTCCGTTCTTCAGGACTGCATCTATGAAGGACTTCATCATAACCTCAAAGACATCTAAAACAACGCTCACTTGTCCCCACATATCAATATAAACAAGTCTGGCTACATGTAAACACCTCATTGTTGCTATGAGCACAGGGGCTCCTAGCATTCCAATATCATCACCCCAAGAATCCAGGATTGTTCCTCTGGGTTAATTTCTCAACAGTATACTATACTGCTCCTTAACTGTGAACTTCCACATATGTCATCACGCAGCGTGGGAAGGGTGCTTGAGACAAAGTCTACCCGATTCAGAAATCTGAACAAAGTTTTTCCTATGGCACATGGATGAAGTTAATTATACAAGTGTTTGAGGCTGAGATACTCATTGCCCTCAAAGGTCATTGGAGTATGCACTCTGTAGGCAAGAGGGGTTTCTTATGCTTGCTCGTGGGTGGGATTCTCAGGAGACAAAGACCTAGCATCAGACCTTTTCGACAGTTTGCGTTGGGCTCCCATTGGCTTGTTCTGTCTCACAGAGGTCATCTGATGTTTCATCTGGAACCACAGACACATTTTCTTTGACTTCCACAGGTTTCTTCTCGCTCTCTAGCTGTTCATGGCTACTTTCCTCATCCGTGTCACCTAAATCTGTTTCTTCACTACCCAAAGATTCTTCAGCCTGTGACTAAAATGGCAAAGAGTAAGACGATCTCTTCTTTTTTAATGAGCAATGCTGTACTGCTATCACCATATATACTGTCTCAAATAATATACACAATACTAATTCAAATATTGATGTCAAATAAATAATATAGCTTAGTCCAAAAGTTTATTCATGGTGCTAGATTTTAGTATTTTCAAAGACTAGGAATTCCAAATTCTATGGTACCCTTAAAATGGGGGCAAAAATCAAACCTTCTTGGATATCTTGAAAGAATGCTTTTGAAGCTTGAGAAAAGCTTAAAATTTCCATTCTAACTGTAGCATAACATAATGTCCACATGTGTTCATTTTTCCAAATCATAAGGCTTTAGATGCAATTTTAGAAGTAATGCTTCGCTGATAATTACAATGAAACAATAAATATTTCATTTACATTTCAGGACAAAAGCTATTGGGGCATGAAAAGTTTAAATGATCTGCTCTTCGATCTAAAATAGAGGGAAAAGCAAAAAAGGGGCAGAAATTGGTCTAGCTGGCTCCTGGAATATTAATAGAGTCTTTGCATTTTACAAATTATAATTATGAATTATAAAAATATTTGCATCTCATATACTGATAATATATAAATGGGTATTCTTGTTATGCCACTTATTCTAAAGTGAAATGTTTTGGAGGGGGGGAGTTTCTTATTTCAGAAACAATACTGCTTATTGTTTGTCGCTAGGAGATTAGGTCCCTTATTAGAGGTGTCCCCTCGATTTGTTGTCCCACTTCACTAAAAGTATAAATCCCCTGTGTAGATGAGAGGTCATGAATGGCATTTGCTTTATCAAATAACGTGCCCATATTTATGCTTCTTATATGTCTTTTAAACATTTTTTATAAATATATTTTTGAGGGGGTTTCACTTCCTCTTTGGTGCAACATTAGATAGAAAACAGGATCTTTGGTGGGTGTTTTTAAAAAACAAGGACTCTAATAATCAAATCCTCTTCTCCTTTTTTCTCCAAAGTACAAAATGTGAGATATTAAACATTTCACACCTTAATAATAAAGACCAGTGACATCTTTGGATCATCAGCATTAAAGGCCTATTAGCATGTCCACTGAGGAGAGATAAACCTTCAACAAAACCTTGAGATTTAAAAAACAAAAACAAAATAACCCAAACACAATGTTCCAGAGGTTTTTCTAGGGCAGTGGCTCTCAACCACTTTAATAGTTCCTTATGTTGTGGAAACCCCAACCATAAAATGATTTTCATTGCCACTTCATAACTGTAACTTTGTTACTGTTAGGAATCAGCCAATCCCTATGAAAGGGTTGTTTGACCCCCAAAGGGGTCGGCATCCACAGCTTGAGAACCGCTGCTCTAGGGGAACTTGATTTGGGTTCCTAAAACGTCATGAGGAAGAAGGGAACAGTGCAAATAGCTAGATAAAAGGATGTGCTACTTGGTTAGGTTGGGTAGGGTTAACCACAAGGTAACTACTATACATCAGCACACTTCTACAGCATTCTCCTTTCTGCCCCACTTCCCCCTCTGAGCAGCTGAGAGATTATGTCTACCCAGATGCACTCTCTGTATAGCTGAAAAGAGCAGAGGCTATGTGAGGCTTAAGGAAACTGAGAAGCGTGATTACGAGATTTCAGGTCAAAGGCTGGTATGCAGAGTTTTTCATCACTGTACCTACGTGAAAGGCCAACTGAAAAGAACAGAAAGAACATTTCTGACCATGCCCTTCTAGCCCACAGAGACAGAGGCCTGGCTGGATGGGCTCCTGGCAGAGCTCTCCATTCTGCGGAGATTTCAGCTAAATGGAGCACCTGGGTCAAAGCTGATCCTCGCTGCTCAGCAAGATATTAATGTAACCCCATCGCCATTGAATTGATTCTGACCCATAGCAGCCCTAGGGAAGGTTTCCGAAACAGGACATCTCTAGCAACTTTTCAGCAGCGCTCGGCTTCTCTCATAGTGACACTAGCACTCCTTATAGGGTAATATTCAAATATACAAAGGAAGGTGGAGTTTTGCCTCACTTTCAAATTAAGAAAAATACACATCTCTTTTATAAGGAATTACAATTTGACTCACTGACTCTAATAGAATCTAAAGGAGGTTACCCCCTCCCCCCAAAAAGTGGAAAGGGCTCTGAGTGGAGCTTTGGTGGTATATATTTTCCCTACTGGGCGAGCATCAAACAGCTCATTCTGAGTGAGTGCACTTGGGAGGGTTTTCTCGGGTCACAGTGTATTTTTTTTTTTTCATGAAAGCAGCTTTGCTTGAACCTTGCTTTTTGTGATGGCTGATTTAAGAGAACAGCGTGTGGTCACGAAACTGTGTTTCCTGCTAGGAAACATGCCACAGAATCCGTCGATGTTGAACACAGCATACAAGCACAGCGCTATGGGATGCAAATGAAACGTGTGAGTCGTTTTCCTTGTTCAAAAAAGGTGAGATGTTGATGGAGGACAAACCTCATTCTGGATGTCCTTCAACTTCCCACATGGACAAAAGTGTGTACTCTTAGTGCATTTGGAGTTCATTCCACCAGCTCAGACTGTTAATCAAGCATTCTATCTAGAGGTTCTGAAAGACAACACAACAGTGTGCAACAACAAAGGTCTGGTTTGTGGCAGATGGGACATGGGTTTTGCCACCACAACAATCTACCTGCTCATGTAGTCATCTCGGTACACCTGTTTTTGGCAAAAAAAGATGTCTCTCTGGTCCCACACTCCTTATTCATCTGACCTCATTCCCTGTGACTTGCTTTATTTCCACGAATGAAGAACATTGAAGGGACAGTGATTTGATGATGTAGAAGTGAAGAAAAAAACATGGGCAATGCCATCAGCCATACAAACAGGTGAGATTAAAAACTGTTTCTAAGACTGGAATTGCAGATTTGACTAATGTATTAAGTGTAATGGAGAGTACTTTGAAGAAGATTATTTTGTAAAAAAAAAAAGTAAATATATAGCTTTGAGAAAGATCCAGCTTTTTGGGGGGAGGGTCAACCCTATATACCAATGAGAAATTCTTAGAATAACATAATTTTCCCAATTTGTGAAAGGGCCTGGAAAATGTGAGCCCAAGGGTGACCCAGTGATTCTGTAGCAGACTCCTTAACGGCTGGTCTTCTAATGGGAAGGTAGACACCTTTGGCCTAACCCCAAGAAGACAAGCCTCGGGATCTGTTGCCAGAAGGTACTAAGCCTTGAAAACCCAATGGAGCAGTTCTATCCTGCATGCACTGGGGTAACTAGGAGTTGGAATTGTATCAGAGACAACTATCAACTTGCAGGCAACTAACAACGAGAAAATGGTATTTTCACTAGAAATACCATCATCCATTGTAGCACTCTGTGCTTGTCAAGCACATTGGCAAAGCATCTATATACATCTGGAAATCTACTCGAAATCATATAAAGCACTTACCTTCACATGGAAACAATTTAGAAGGAATTGGCACAATACTGTCATTTTATAAAAAGAAAGGGTTAACGATTCAATACGTCCTCGGCATTGGGACCTTAAGAAGATGCAAACAGGTAGTTGGGGAGGGCCGGGTAAGCATTTAGGATCCCATTAAAGAAGTAGGTTTCCATCAAAGCAGTAATTGGGCTTGGCCTCCCACAAAAAGGCCCCTTGTTTCCTGATCACACATAGCACCAGGGCAACACCCATTTTACATTTCTCATGGGGAGTAGCAAGAAGCCACCTGGTCCTTATCAGCTGGCATAAGGACATACTTCCATTGCATGCTCTAAGAACTAGAGATGGCTGTTAGAATTCTATGTGGTGGTTATCTCTTGGGGATGGTAAACAGCTGGAAGGGGAGCTGATACTGAGGATTTGTCCTTTGGTTTCAGTTCTGACCAGACAGGTGTGTTTATTCTGTGAAAAAAAAATCCAGCTGTATATATATGTGGTGTGGACTTTCCTCTCTAGACACTAAACTTCAATGGAGGGTGTTTGCAGTAACAAAAAACCAATAAAACTTCAGATTCAAGCATAAACTATGCACCTGCATTTCAGGATTTATAACAAGCCTAAATATCATAGAGGGTAGAAATGTATTTCTAAATAGTGAAATAAGTTTAACACCTTATAGCTAAGACATGCCTTGCAGGGAAGTACACATTGTACACTCTCAATTTCAAGTTGTTTTAGGACAGAAACTCATACAAGTCCATGCTTTAGCTTGAGTAAAAAGAGTGACAGGGTGAGAGTGAGTAGGGCATTAAATACAAATACAAATATAGCTTTCCAAGTGTCCTTCTTGTAGATCCAAGGGTACCTACTGAATGCACATCGCAGTTTATGTGGAAACTCTATAGGGAAAGAATATATCCTGGACAGTTTGTATACAGAGTAATGAGATTATCAGGACAGTTTGTATAAAGAGTAATGAGATTATCAGGACATTAAGCAGACAAGAAAACCATACACATCTGTATGAGTGTATAACATTGAGAACTTTTGTATAGGCTCTGCCAAGAAAAAGCAATGTGAAATTACTACCATGCATTGAGGATTATCAAAGAATAAAAGACTTATGGCAATGGCTTGTGTAGAGGTGGTGAATTATTTAATGTGGCTCTTCTACTCCAAATCTCTAACTGCACCAAATGACGTTTCCTAGCATGGACCTGGTAAGAAGGTGGGGGGTGATGGGATAGGGAGATAGACTGATAGGTTTCACCTGTGAATAAGACAAACGGGATTCCCAGGAGTGGGTCTCCCGCTGTGTATAAAATGAGCCTTCTGAGAAGCAAGAAGAATCACCTTATTACTAGCAAGAACCAGTGACCCTCCTGGATTCGGATGACCGCTATACCATCAGAGCAGCAGCAGTAGAACCAGGAGTCAGAGCACAGAACAGAGTGATAGACTTTCCAACCCTCAGAGCAAGTTGAGTGCTTTTGTGCAGGAAGCCGGCTTTTGGAGTGGGGAGACTCTGGATACTAAACGGGGGAAGCTGGCCTTGCAGACCCATGGAAGGGGAACTGAGTGCTGTTGGGATGCGGCTTACTAGTGTGAGGGTGCCTTTGGCCATGTCATTCAGGAGGTTGGTTTGCTGACTCTTGGGGATGCAGATGAATGCCGCTGGACTAACATTTACAGAGGAGTGGTATGCTCCTGTAGGCATTTATGAGCAGACCTGAAATTTCATAATATGCCCTGGTAAAAATGTCCTGAACATTTCTCACTGGCATTGCAACTTGTAAACATCCTTAATAAACCCTTTCGTTTTGAATTTTATGGATATGAGAGCCCAAAGAAGTTCAAGAGAGAACATTAAGTGAGCAGTTTGTTACATATTTATCACACACAATTGACATAAAAAAGCCTCCTAAACAACAAACCCCACCATCAGATACTACTTTATGGCTGAAAATCCCCAATAAAACTAGAAACATGGAAATTTGCCACAATGGTCCAGTTCTTAAAACTAGCAAAGAGCAGCACATTTCAAGACCAAAACCCAAACCCAGAGCTATCGAGGGATTCCAACTCAGAGTGGCCCTCTCTGATGCTCCGGAGACTGGGAATGTTCATGGGAACCACCTCATCTTTCTCCTTCTGTGTAGTGGCCGCTCCCCAACTCTTGTGTTTTCAAAGCCTCACATACCACCATCTCTGGAGTTTCCATTTCCTTTCCTATTCAAAAACGTAGAAGAGAAACTGTCCGAAGCGGTCATTTCAAAGTCTAGTTCGGATTCTATTTCTTCCTGGAGGAATAGCTTGTGCTCTGGCTCTTCTGGGAATGCAACTTCTCTTCCATCACTCCTTCCTCCTTGATAGCTCCTCTCTTTGGCTAATAACTCCCCCTCAGTCCCTCCTTTCCAGCCATCTCCCTTACTCACTGATGTGCCCCGATGACTGTATTCAGTGGTCTTCTCTTCTCACACTAGGAGACTGGGACCTGCCACCTCTCACTGGGACTCACGGTTGTAAGGACATGTAGCAGCGACCGAGCTTGGCAATCTCGAGTTCAAGACATGCTTCTCTATATGCCTGCTGAAAATCTCCTGGGGACAATCCAAAAGTACGTTCCAAACTGCTTCCCAAATCTGTTTGGACTCCCCTCTTTGTTATCTTAGTGAATACTATCAACTTCATCAAGTTCTCTGTGGCAGAAAGAAAAACCTGGGCCTTTACCTCCCTTCTAGCTGCACCTCTTTACAAACCTTTACAACGCTACACCTAACCTCTCTGAATAATTCCTGTCCCCGTCTCTCCAGTCTCATGAGCCTATTCCTTGCCGAGTCTCCAAGTGCCAACTGACAGGCATCTCAACTCCTGGTGCTGTTCCCTTCTAACTAGCTTTCCTTCGTGCTTCGGAAACGGGCTTGGACATACCCATGTGCGAACACCTCACTCCGTGTTTGCACACATTTTACAGTTCTGGGTTCTTGGAAGCCCGTTTCTAACCCGTTTCTATAGCTAAACGCCTACACTTACATATATCCATTTTCTGGTCACTCTCTATAGAGAGCTCAAGAGATTTTGAAATCAGGGACCCTACCTTATTATCTGCATACCCAAGGGGCAGGGGTGGGGGACATTTTCATAAGCGGATTCATGGAAGAAAGCCATAGATTTGCTGCCTGATCCCCCACCAATCATTAGGCCTTCCTCCATAAGAACACAGGGAGGTAGGCGAACAAACAGGCAGCCTGACAGTCTTGTCTTAGCTGGCTTTGTTTTAAGAAATCTATTGTCAACCTGGGTAGACGGTTTTGTTTCCACCCAGGTAAGCCCTGGTCAAATGTTCAGCTATAAGAGTGTCAGGTATTCAACTTAAAAAAAATCATACTTAATTTTCATAATTGAAAGAATTTAAGAAAGGAATTGCACAGTACCGTTCTCAAGTCACGCAGGCACTGGATTACTAACCACATGGCCAGCAGTTTGAACCCACCATGTGATCTGAGAGGAAAATGCCTGTCATGCCTTCCAGCCAGCCCCGAAAACCTGAGGGTGTAGTTTTTTCTTTCTTTCTTTTTTTTTTTGTTTTTTTTTTTTTGGGCATCACGGCTCTCTGGCGGTGGGAGTAGGAGGCCCAGCCCCACTGCTGGAATTGAACCTCTGTCCCAGTGGGTTGCAGTCCCGCGCACAACCACTACACCACCGGGGCTCAGCCCTTGAGGGTGTAGTTTTATTTTATTCCATCCTATGGGGCTGTTGATAATTACAGTCAACTTGATGCCTTTGACTTTCTTCAACTCTATGGTAGCATTTTACTTCTGGAGCTATCTATGTTGTGAGGGAGCTTCCAAAAAATTCATGGACAAATGGAATTAAGTGATGAGGGCATTTTCCCACGAACTTTTTGACGATCCCTCATAAAGCAAGCTTATCTCTGTAGCTAAGTAATCCAAAAGATGTCAGTCACACTTACCTCAAATGCTGCTATTCAGCAGCAGATGTTTCTGTAGTGCTCCTGTGGTGGTTTACCTGAAAGTGTTCTTCGGCCAGAAGCCTCGCGCACCTGTAACCTTCCTCATGCCGCCACCCTTTCACACAGTTCCTCAGGTGTGGGTGTGGTCACCCCCCGCCAACCATAAAATGATTTCTGTTACTACTTCGTCACTGTCATGTTACTACTGTTATGAATCGGGTGACACCAGTGAAAGGGTCGTTCAGGCCCCAAAGGGGCCACAAGCCACAGGTTGAGAACCACTTCTGTAGCTCAGTAGATTGCTACCTAAGGGACTCACACTTCTGCTGAGTAATGATCAATGATTAACTCGGGTGAGTGCTTGATCGGTCAGCAGGTGAGGACACTGAAGGAGCCAGTTATTTTAATCTATTTAACCAAGGATTAATTCCTAAGGGCTGAGTAGTCAAATTCTTGTGCTTCATTTTTGTGATCTAAGGGGAACCACCAGGGCCCCTGAACTACTAACTACAAGGTTGTCAGTTCAAATCCACCAGCCATACTGAGAAAACGAGGAGGCTGTCAGACACTCCCATATAGGTCTCAGACACTCTAAAAAGCAAGTCTACTCAGCCCAATAGGAGTTGAAAAGGACCTGGTGGCAGTGGGCTTGGTTCTTTTTTCTAATATGAGGGGGCTTGAAACAGTTAGTGGAAAATGACATTAAAAGGTCTTGCCAATGCTCCAGGAAATGTTTGAAGACCCCACGTACATATAAAGTTTACAAACATCAAATAACTCTGGTTTATGGAAGTCTAGCAAGATCGTGCTCTTTTATTCTTCCCCACCTCACTCACCACTAATCAGTGATAAGCCCCATTCCATATATTCCTAAGGGGCAGCATAACAATTTTGGTGACTAGATTCTACATTTTTGATTGTGAAAGAAGACCAGGAAATCTGGGTCTGGCTCTGTTCTAGTGAATCTGATAACCATGGCATTTACTGCAGAGTCACTTAGTCTGTGCTTGCCCAGAGGAAAGAGGTGCATGGAGAGGCAAAGCAACTGGTCGAAATGAAGCCCAAAAGTACAAAGCTTTCCAGTCAGGTCACTGCTCACTCTACTGACCAGGAAAACTTGCTTACATAAACACCATTTAGGCCAGGGAAGTGCAAAATACACAGTTAAGATATGCGGTTAGAAATGGATGCCTGTGGCAGACCCAGTGCAGGTGCACCCTTTTAGTATTGTTGACTGACTATCTCCTCAGTGGAAGAATTCTAAGACCCTCAAAGTTAATAACCTGAGTTTCAGTATGTCTCATCTTCCTGAACATTTTCTTTCCTTTGATGACCTCCAATTCTGTCACCCTTCCTGCTGAATCATATGAAATTCACTTTTTACATCACTATATGTGGTGCTAGAAACCACAGCACAGCACATCTGCTATACCACAGTACCGAGTCAATTCTATGCTCGGTGAATGCAGCGGAATTGGGCAGACCATTGCAAGGTCAGATCAGCATAGCTGCTTCGTGTGTTTTCAATAAGTCACTTGTGATCCAGGAGTGACAACAACTGCTCCTAGGGGTTTCTTCATTTTTAATTACTGTAGTATTTCTTCTCATAATCTTTCTGCCATATGTAAGGAATTCAGCGAATTCCCAGGAAATTTATCATCGATAGCTTCCTCGACAAAATAAAATCTAAGCAACCTATCAGAGCCACGAGAAGGATATGAACAAACAACTAAAAAATCAGTTGTAATAAATATACTGGACATTCATGGGAAGATCAAAATGGCTCACTGGATATTGAGAGCGTCTAATATTCAACAGCAAATATGAGCTTGTCTTTGCAAAAATAATTCCTGACTGTGTAAATTTCATTTTTATTTTACTTGAAATATTCTAACAAGCAATGGCAAACAGAAGAGCATGAAAGTCAATA